>LPNX010957304.1:199629-325276 GCA_001517045.1 Pseudotsuga menziesii
CCTATGGTATAAACAGGTAAACCCATCAGGGTACTGAACAGGCCTGTTGACAATGGGGCATTCTACCTGGGGAATAATTTTCTTAGGTATTACAGTTACCCCACCGAAGTACTGAACAGGCTCACTGGCAGTGGGTTCTGACTTTGATATCTATTTTAAAAGGCCTCATTTATACTTGTCTGTGTGAACAATGTACCTGTGTAAATATTAAAGAGAATCCATGTTGGGTTAAATGAAAATTAAAGTGAATTGTTTGTAATAGCTAGTCGATAATCATCTTCATATGCTTTAAGTCTTGGTTACCTAATCTTTACTATAGAAGAGGCTTATGCCTCTAGAGTGTACTAACATTTAGTGATTCAACGAGCATAGGTGTGAACCTTATTTTTCGCCACTCAAACCTTCTTGTGTGAAGCTGAGTCAAGTTGGCCAGTACACTATTGGCCTCATTTGGTACTCCTCTTGTCTTGTTTTTAGAAAGCACCATATTTTGGTGAAGAAATTCTCTATGGATAAAGAGGAGGAAGTATGTGCTTATGGATTGAAGTTTTGAATACCTTTTTTAGTTCGATGCAAGAATTAGATTGATAGATTATGGACTTCTTTTAATTCTATTTTTGTATTGAAAATAATGAGTAGTTTTTTGACCTAGATTTTTTTATGTGTGGTCAGATGAAGAAGCAACCATTGAATAATGGTAACTGTGCAAGGAGCCTGCTGGATAAAACAAAATTTTCAGGCAGTTTTAATTGTCTTTTCAACTCACAAAAGTTGGACATTTTGAAGAAAGATAGTTATTTGCCTTGCCTATAACATCATCATCCTGCTGGCAATCATTTTCACCCTTGCAAGCTTGAAAATACTTCTGTGTCTGGACATGAAAATACTAGACTCAGACCGGATCAGGTGTCGGATGAGGTACTGGAATGAGTATTGGAAAATTGGTAAATTAAATTTTAAAGGTAATGCCTAGAACGCTAGAGTAATCTTTAACTATTAAAAGCCAGGTATCTTTCTAATTTAAAAATTGGTGAAATTATGGGAATTTACCATAACTCATTATATCCCATTAAGTTGATAAGCCACCTCTCCTTTGTAAGTAATTTAATGAAATATACACCATGGCAAAATTTTACTTTATATTATTGATTATTTTATATCAATAAATCATACACAATAGCTTATGTTTAGTTTTCCATTTTAATTAATTTTTATGTCATTGATTTACTAAAATCCAAATCCTGACTCCATGGTTAAAAATGACATTCGATATGTCTTAAGGCTATGAATTTTTCTGGGACATGTCAATATCATTGTGGCCAGTACGTGCCTTGATCTGCTATAATTTCCTTTGCACGTCCATCATTACCATCATATTTTCACCCTTTTCCATCATAATTTTTAAATGGACTGGTTCCGGCTTTCATCTCTACCATCTGGAGGGAGGTTGATAAAGGTTTTTAATTATCATTTGAATTACTGTGTGCTCTCATTTCGCCATTCGCTCTATCCCTCATCTTATTCCTGTGTCTCCACGATGATCAATCGCCATGAACCCACTGTGTATGGACAGTTATTGGCCATGCCCAAGTTTTTAGCTTGCAATGAGTTTTTTGTCCGAGCCAGGTGGCACCCTTTCTTGACCACTCTACAGGGGCATGATGATGCTGTCTCCCTGCAATTCACCCTAGGGTTCGATGGTAACACTACCAAGGTGGGATAGTTGGTGTTTCAAGTCATGGAGGAGTCAGTCGTGCGGGCTACAGGGATTCCATGAACAGGGGATTGTTGGTTCAATAAATTCAAGCTGCGGCGCAAGGACTATGGTTACGTTTTTAAACCTGAATTCCTAGTTGTGAAGGGTGAAAAAGGATTTTCAAAACTATGGATTAGAGAAGAATTTATCAATCCTTTAGTAATTATCACCAATCTCATTACTTGTGAGGGTCGATTCTCTAAAAGCCTGTCACTTTTGATTGCTTGCACATTTTGAATTCGGTAAGCTTTTCAACTTTCCATTTTATTTATGGAAAAGTTTGGGTAAGATGGCTTCTCAAGTCAAGAAAAATGTAGAAAACCCTACTCATAGCCTGTATCATCATGGGCTTATCAAGATGGTCATTTCATCTAAGTTGAAGAAAAAGAATCAAGCATGGGAACAATTTCTATACGAATTGTCCAATTCCCATATTAGTTCACCCCTGGTTAATGAAGTGAGTAGACCTCATATTCTTGATCTTATTGACAAAGTATCCTCTGTGAATGTTTCTAAATGTCAAACTAGTCACATTCAGGAACAAGAAGTTAAGAGTTGTAAGAAGGCAGGAAGGTCCCATGCCAAGAAGCCTCGGGGGTTAAAAGGGCGGCAAGCAAATTTTCAGCCTGAGAATGGGCAAGGTCGACCTGATTGTGGGAAATTTCCTGTTCCATCAACCAGTAGGTTTACCCGTAGTATGGAAACCCAAGAGAAAAAGATAGAATCTAAAGGTAAAACACCTGTTCATGTTCAGCTATCTTCATCCACTTCTTCATCTGCACATGATGATTCTTATTTGAATGATTCCCATTATAATCCTTCAATACCGAGTCCTGTTGCAAATTATTCATTTCCATTTCATTTCTCAGCATCTCAGACTTTAAAATATGATTAGAAGTCTGTCAAATCTCACCGATCATATGCTTCATCCCAAGGGGTTGAATACTTTCAACAAAGAAACTTTGAGTTAACTAAATAGTTACAAGAGTATGTTCGATTGGATCAATTTGTTAAACAAGAAAATGCAGTCTTGAATGCTAAGGTGGCATCTCTGCAAACCCTAGTTGATGATATAACTGGGTCCAATTGGTAGTCTTAGGAAGCAGTTAAGGAAAAAGGATAAACAGCTTGAAAAATTGATCAAGGCACAATAGAAAACAGCTTCATCCCCTCCTCAAGTACAAGTGTTGTTTAACACTTCAGCTTCAGTCTCTGGAATTTAACCCAAAGTTTGGTCATCAATTTTGATTCTCAATTTTGTATATCTGGGTCAAAATTTTCTTGCATTGGGACATGCAAGGTCTTCAGTCTGGGGGAGATGATGACCTCCTGTTTTTGCTCGTCTACCACCCTATTCCTAATTCGAAGCTATATGGGATCAAGCATATTTGACTCTAATTTGTTGTATTTTATGTTTGAATATGTATTTTCAAGGACAATATCCCAAGATGCTTTAAACAGGTAAATTCTTGACATTTTTATTACTTTGTTTATCATTTTGATGGGTTTCAATTCATAGCTGAAACTTTAACTTTTGATTAAATGCTAATCATTTGTCAAAATCTTGTTTCCCACGCGGTTATTTTTTTTTGGTGGTTCGATCTGACACTTGTTCCGGCACTCACTGAGCATGTATTGATTGATTCAGATATTTGGGGGATTTATTACCTGAGATCATATATGGTTCTGCCTCCATTAATCATTGCCATGTTGACTATGAGCTACCTCGTGGCATTTTGTAGCCTTCATTTTCCCAAAGATCGTTGGCCTCAATATTCAACAATGCGTGGATTCGAGAGGATCTGAATCCAATCTAATCTCTTGACCTATTTTCTGCATTGGATTGGTTATTGGTCGTTTCCATTGTCCGGGATAAGTGTAGATCTTTTGGGAAGGGTCGACCCTTTTCATTGGTCGACCCATGATGTAATTCAAGTTATAAATATGTTTGAGAAACCCTAAAAGAGATAGAGATGATATACTGTAAAACTATGACTTCAAGTTAATTGATTGACTGCTGCATTTTCTTCCTTAAAGCTTCAATTTCATATCTAGAGGTGTTGAAGGCCGGGCCCACCTTCAACTCTTGTTGTTTGTGTGTAGTTTTGTTTTCTCTTCACTACTGTAAGCAAATTTATATCATTTCTTTCCATTACTGTTCTTCGTATATATGTATGATGGTAAGCTTTATAGACTCACGATTGAACATATATTAATGCTTGTGTTGAATGGGTTTATATTACTGAATGTGTGTGAACAGGCTTGGGTAAGTTTAGTTTTGGTTGTAGATTTGATTAGGTGACCTGTAGGTTTGAGTAATAACAAGAGTAGTTGAATATGCCGGATCTAAATTCCTTCTTCTTTCATTTTCAGAACTAGATTAGGCTGTAGTATTGAGAATTGAAGGATTAAATTTCTTATCCAGAGTTTCCATAATTTACAGGGTTTACAAAGCTTTTAAGCTTTTCAAGGATTTGCAGAATTTTTAGAGTTTGAAGAATTTACAGAGTTTATAGAATCCATAGAGGTTTTAGATCTTATAAATTTCGTAGGGTTTATAGGTTAGCATCTTTAGACTTGTTGTAGAAGGTTTGGATTATGCATTGCTTATCTCAAGATCTTGAGAAAGTCGAATAAAATCAAAGAGAGAAAGTTATAGTTAAAAGTTTATTAATATTTGGCAGTGTGTATTTACCAGTATACTTTGATTTATGTTATTCATTTATTTGTAACTATAGATCAAATTCAAAACCTAATGATGAATTCTAAATCTTGTGGGTTGCTCGAATTGAATTAAAACAGATCTTTATTTAAATATTTCCAATTCATTTTTATGATCATAGGGTATTGCTTCTTGTTAAAAAGGCAGATTCATTGCGGTAATTTTTTTGTGAATGATAGCATTGGTATGAAGTAAGGATTGGTAGTCTTCAAAGTAATAAGCTTTCAACATTTGTAGAAGAGCTATTATACTTGTGACAGATTTCTCTCTGATGATGAAACAGTGTTAGAACCCCAGTATGTATAAAGCAGAGTTGTAGAAGCCATGGTGGAATTGTGTGAGATATTAAATATTGATCAAATAGTATTTCTTCTATAGGCCAGTTTGAAGACCTCTTTTGACAGTAGGATTTCCTTCAATGAAAACACTTGATTGCTTGGTTGTTCTTTTAGGAAATAAGTTAACATTGAGTATGGTTTGAAATTGCTTTTATTAAATTTGGTAAACCTTTGTATTGTAAACAGCACTTAGAGGATTGATTTCTTTTCCTAGATTAAGTTTAACAGCCTCAGATCTTGGTTGTTCAGTAGAATAGTTCATTTTAGGAATTATGTTTGTGTGTGAGTAGATTAAAGTTACCCTAGGCATGAGCTTGAAACCATTTTTACCCTGCACATATAGTGTAGTAACTCAAATTTTACGTGTCCCGGTCGATAATTAAATCAAAGGTAAATTAGTTAGTGATATTTTACCCAACAACTTTGATGCATATTCCTTTTTGGCTTCTCTTTCTTCTTCTTTACTCACATAGTTGGAACAACTTGGTTCCTCTATGGATGATTTGCTGATCTTAAAAGAATGATCATCCACATCCTTGGGCTCAAATCCAAATCTGATATAAAAATAATATTTGAAAGGAATGAATTTACAAATATCTTCCCCCAAGGAAAGATAATCTTTGTAGTGGTGGGACAAGTTTTCACTTGCATCTATCATTTTTTCTAAATCCTTCTTAGGATTAGCCATTGGTGGTTCAACCATTATGTCTTCATACTTCTCATTTTCAAAAAAGTAAGCATCCTAGTCTCTTGAAATTTGAAATCTATCATTAACATAGATCACCTTTTCTTCTTCAACAAACTGATCAAAGTCATCATCTTCAACTACCGATACAATCCTCATGGTGGCAACTTGAATTGGTGATCTGCAAAATTTTCTTCACTGAGAGCTTACTTTCCACAGGGGTGGAGGAAAGTGTGTTGATAACACTAAAATATCCCTGAACTGATATATAAATAAGAATATTTAATTTCTTCAAATTAAATAAAAATTCTACTATGAATGAAACACTTTTAGTGAAATTCTTGTCTAGGCAAATAAAGGTGTTTTCCTTAGAAACTTGCAGGCAAGGTAGGAGGAAAGGGAAGCAACCAAAGGTAAATTTCAGGAATTAAATTTACTCTTCCCTAACACATTTATATTGGGCACTACTTATGTTTCAGAATCCGCTCCGCGGAAACCTACTCCCATGCTTCTGGGCCAACCAACCATGAAACTAGGAAGAGTAGTGCAGTCCTTTAGACCAAGGGATTTGGAGAACTGATTTGGATTGGTAATAAATTTATAAGACATGTATATGAATTTATATTAAGGTTTTAAAAAATTCTTTACAGTCACAATTCATATTAAGGGTGGAACTATGAAAACTAGTTACTAGGACTGTGCAATTAGTCAAGATTCAGTGCTTTCCAAAGGCAATAAGAGAGGTATTGGGATTCGGTTTCAAACATGGAATGTCGTAATTATGGTGTTAAATAATTTGCAAAACAAAAATTAAAACAAATGGACTTGTTTAGGTACATAAAATGCTTCGAATTGGAAAGCTAGTCATTTTAGTCATGAATTCTAGGGAGGGTGTAAAAGATTGATACAAAAGTCAGTCAAAATAGATAAGAATGTTATGAAACTTGCAGAGAATGTAAATAATACTACATCAGAGCCATGATGTTTTAAATAATTATCATAATATTCATAGAAGTCACCTCTCATAGCACAACTCCAAAATTATGACTCCAAATCTAGGAAACCCAAGAAATTCGATCTCTAAATCTCACAAACTTTAGGAATGACCTAAATATGGTCTGAATATGATATTGAATAGTAAATTAGAAATAATTATACATATCATATCATGTACATCTTTAAATATCCATTACATAGCTCCAAAATTGCTAGAAGTCCATAGAACAGAGAGAAGGAGAAAAGAGGAAGGAATGTCACTGATATGAGGTCTTAAAGATATCCAATATGATATGATAATGGAATTATAGAGACTTGCAATAGAAGTTGGAAGAATATGCAAGAAGGGTAACAATGGACTTGGGGCACATCACCCAAGGTTATGAGGCTCACCACTCAGAAATGAAGCTTAGCTTCAATCACTTACAAAAAATACATTAACGAAACTGAGTCAATGGGGTCGAATTGTCCTTTAATAGCATCCTGGGTGACCTGTTTAGCAAGTGGAGGCCAATGGTGACCTGAGAGAGCAATCCAACCACCTAGAAGCCCTAACCCTAGCCACATAAGCAACCTCCTTGGGAAACTTGGGATGTAGTACCATGTGGAAATTGTTGATGTAGTTGTAACTTCGGAATGTATTCACTTGTATTTCTTATCTATTGTAACCCGATGTTCATTTCGGGATGTATTGTAATGTATTTGAGTCATGTCATATCCCGATGTTTATTCCAGGAAGTTTCTATAATGAGAAAGTCATTTCAAGTCATTGTGGGTAACCCTCTTATTCGTCAAGGGTTAAAGTCCCCATAGTTGTGGGGCCCTTGGGTTATTAGACTGTCCTAGTGAAGTCGGCCCTAGGTGAGTCATTGTAATTCGGGGCAATAGTCCCCACCATTGTGTTACCCTCCTATTGGTTGGAGGAGGCCAAGTCCCCACAAGTGGTAGGGCACTAGGGTTATTAGACACTCCTAGAGATGTCGGCTCTAGTAAGTAATTGTTAAGTGAGGCCGACATGTTGGAGTGCACTTCAAGTGAACGGAAGAATATAAATAGAGAGTGAGAGCCTCTCTATTTATCACTTGCAACACTCACACTCACTCATTGGGGGCGCATGAGTGAGAGGAGAAGCTCTCTCAGTGTGAGAGAGAGAGACTGCTGCTGTGTGGAGATCATCTTATTGTTTTGGGGCTTTTACTGTTTTGGTGCTAATTCTATCTCAGAGGAAGTTGCAGGGTTTTCTCCTTTATGTTTTCCCCGAGGAAAAATCTTTGTGTTTCTTGTCTCTTGTGATGTGCTTATGTTTTATTGCTGTGCTTGTTATTCTCTCAGTGAAAAGATCCTAAGATCATAATGCTAGCTTATATGATGAAAAACTAACATGGTATCAGAGCTAACCTAAGAAGAAGACATTGTGCAGCTGTAGAAGCTATGGCTTCTTAATTTTTGGGTCTCCTTCCACAATATATCATCAAAAGTATGCTAGGATGACTCTCCATTGAAGGGTGCATCTTTCTGTCGAAGCGGAATTCGATTCCGAGCATTTTCAGTTTTCGATGCGGAAATTAGGGCTTTCTACAGAAGAGGAATTTTTGCGTGAGACCAGAATAGGATTTTTCTCCTCATCAAAACCAAAGTTTAGATACCTGGATCAATAAATTTGGTTGGGTGAAACTCCGGGAAAGTCAAACCCTAGTTTGACCCCGAGCTAGGAAAAACCCTAAATACTAAAACTGATAAGTTTTGGTACAGTCGCTATATTCCAAGGTTGGAGAAGTATCAGAAGCTGAAAATTTCAAGAGCCGAAGATAAAATCCCGATGAACACTTTTTCCAAAAATCAGCCTTATATTCACTATATTCTGGGAGATATGATCCCTCCAAGTTAGGGTTCCAACCTCTTGCAGAATTCATCCCTAAACAGGACACCTGGGAAGAATTGAAATATCTTGGGCTACAGAGGTCCAAATGGAATTCCTGAAGATTTTCCAGAAAGAGAACGAAATTTACTTTTGGTGATCCGAATATTAGACTCAGAAGATGAACGAGCAACACGTGGCATGCCGTACAACTTTGTTGTTCTGAACAGTCCTGTAACAGGTCACCTTGGGAAAAGGATCATAAATCCCAAATGGTGAAACCAATTCTGATGAAATATATGGTGTTGGATCAGGGACATGCGTGGTTACCTCAGTGAAAAATTTTAGACACAGAGGATCGGTAATTTCAGAGATATTATAGAAACAGTAACAGGCATTTCTATAGAATCGGAACCAAGACGGACACCTCAAATCGGTAAGATATAATCCTTTGCTATTTTCATTTGAGGTTCTCATTTCAAAGTGATATATCAAATCAGCTTGATGATAAGATTTTTTAAGTTTACAACTTCCAAGCCTGGAAGTATATGATCTCTCTGAAGAAAATGGATTGGACACCTACATGAGTATAGAGGTTCCAGTTCCAAAGGGAGATGAGGCTAGAAGCCTTAGACAAGAAGAACATGGTCAAGGCCAAGAAGATCATGGTTGATTCAGTCATGGATCAACTTGTACTACAAGTGTCTTCCTTAAAGACACCAAATATGTTTGATTCCTTGACCAAGCTATTTGAAGGGAAGAACAGAAATTAGAATATGACCTTAAGAAACCAGTTAAAGAATGTGAAGATCCATAAGGCAGAGACCATGTAGTCTTAAGGGTCTCTCAAATCAAAGAACAACTTGAAGCAATAAAAGAAAAAGTGAAGAATGTAGAAGTCGTGATGGCCACCTTGAATGGACTCCTAGGATCATGTGATTCATTCATGCGAGGAATATGTGCCAGAAGGAAGTGATTACTTTCAGCAGACTTTGGGAAGAAGAAGAAGCTCTACCCGTAAGAAGAGAAGATAAGATGGGAGCAATTGAAGATCAAGCTCTCACCATCCAAAGAAGATCCCTCAATCGATGAGGAATATGAAGATCTCAAATTTTGAAGAACGTCTTATCCACCCTAGCATTTGGATAAGAAACGATGCTATTATGAATGAAGAAGATGATGAAGCTGAAGGCTCAAGAAGGAGTCTACCCACGAAACAAATAAAGATAAGTATTCAGTTGTCATTTCATGATATTGGTTTGTTATGCATTTGTTGATATTTAGTTGATGTATTATGCATGATAGGATGTTTGCATTAACAACAGTATACTACTAATATGCATGTGATGGGTAAGTAGCTCATGTTGCTATACAAATATCCATTGCTACTTATCTAGAATGAAACCTCTTTGCTGACATATTGGATTAGTGCACAATCTCAATGTTGTCCTGGTAGAGATGGAATGCATCTAGAAAGTTTCAGTGAGATATGGATGAATTTTGTATTGGCTAAAGTAGTTGCATGATCATATATTTATGCATAAGTATTTGCCAATATGAATATTCCTTATGAAATGTTCTAACCATACAAATGCATTTGACTTGTAGGAAAGACCGCATACATAATCGCCTACAAGCAAAGAAGAATGAAGACTTGTTCTGAAGAGCAAGTGACGACATTTCAAAATGAAGAGTAATATGATGAATGTAGTGACATCATTGATGCAGAACCTTCAAGCTATGAAGAAGTAATTAAGAAGAAAGGCAGAAGACCAGTTCAAGAAGAATGATGTCTAGGATGCAATATTGACACATGAAGAGAAGTTCGTAGTTCCATCATGCAGTAGATGGAAACATCATGGGATTCAAAGCAAGATTCGTAGCATGAGGCTTCTCACGAAAAGAAGGCATAGACTACGAAGAGACATTTGTAGCCACTGGAAGTGAAGTCACATGACATGCATAATCATGCATGCAAATGAAAGAAGATCTTGTACGATTTCAGAAGACACCCATGGGATAACACATGCATGATGAGCTTGATGAATATATTAACCTTTGCTACAAGGTTGATAAAGGATGACAAGCTCACAGATGGATGTGAGAAGAACTTTTGAAAAAGTTCAAAATAGAGGATCTTGGTATCCAATGATCCTAGATGGATACTACTTGTCACTCTGGTACAGAATGTTTCAGTGCATAGAGTACGGAAGACAGAGGGAGTATGATGCTCCGCTTCAGAGGGAGTGACTGCAGAAGATCCTAAGGTTTGACATGGTACGACAAGATGGGTTGATTGCTGATACGAAGCGAAAGCTTACTACTGAGTTCGATTTGAAGTACTTGGGGACGATGCATTACTTTCTAGGTATGGAGGTGTGGCAGAGTACAGATGGAATCTTCCTTGGACAAGGGAAGTATGCAATAGAGATCCTAAAGAGGTTTGGGATGATGGACTGCAAAGCTATGGCCACTCCTATGGCATCGAACCTGAAGCTATTGAGTGATGCTTCACTAGAGTCGGTTGATGCCACGATGTATCATCAGATGATTGGGTCATTGATGTACCTGACGAACACGAGACTAGACATTTGCTTTGCTGCGAACACCTTGAGCCAGTTCTTGACAGATCCAAGAAATGTTCACTTGATTGCTACAAAGCATATTCTGAGGTACCTGAAGGGTACAGTTGATTTTTGGGCTCAAGTATGATGCGAATAAAAATATTAACCTAGAGGGTTATGTTGATTCAGATTGGGCAAGTAGTGCCATCAACAGGAAGAGTACTTCAGGATGTTGCTTCAGTATGGGATCAAGTGTGATCTCTTGGTTTAGCAGGAAGCAATCCTGTGTGGCACTGAGTACAACTGAAGCAGAGTATGTCGCAGCTTGTTCAGCTAGTTGTGAGGCAGTATGGCTACGGAAGCTACTGTCTGATATATTTGATCTCCAGTTGGATGCTACTTGTATACATGTGACAACCAGAGTTGCGTGAAGTTGTCAGAGAATCCAGTGTTCCATGACAAGTCGAAGCATATCGAGATCAAGTATCACTATATCAGGGATATGGTGTAGAGAGGAGCAGTGAAGCTCCATTATATTGTGACGGAGGAACAGATAGCTGATGTATTGACAAAGCCATTGGCTAGGATGAATTTTGAGTACTTTAGGGAGAGACTTGGTGTTCTCCAGTTCAAGGTTCCCTCCAAGAGAAAGTGATGAGACCCATAGCCATTCTGACATGGTGAGAGGATTGGTTCCTTCCATGGTCAGATGTAAGGGCTGAGCCATTCTGTCATGGTGAGAGGATTGGTTCCTTCCATGGTCAGATGTAAGGGCTGAGCCATTCTGTCATGGTGAGAGGGTTTCTCCCTTCCATGTCAGATATGAGTCCTGGCCATTCTGTCAAGTAGGACAGATATAAGGGCAATTGCCATTCTAGGAATGGAGGCACCTGGTCAGTTACCAGGATCACTCAGTGTAGGACTGAGTAGCCATTCTGATGTGATAGAGGGATGTGTTCCCACTTGATCAGATGTAAGGGCTGAACCATTCTGTCATGGCTAAAGGATTAAGTTCCTTCCATGTCAGATGTGAGTGTTGGCCATTCCGACGAGCAGATCGGATGTAAGGGCAACTGCCATTCTCTGGGAGAATGGAGGCGCCTGGTCAGTTACCAGGTAGCTCAGTCGAGGACTGGGGGGCATTCTGATATGACTGCTGGGATGTGTTCTCATAGGATCAGATGTGAGTGCAAGCCCTTCCATCACTGTGATAGGATGTGTTCCTGTCTGGATGGATGTAAGTGCAGAGCCTTTCTGGAGCGACTGAGGGATGTGTTCCCACATGCTTAGATGTAAGTGCTGAAATCTCTCATCACTATGATAGGATGTGTTCCTGTCTGGATGGGAGTCTTCCATCACTATGATAGGATGTGTTCCTGTCTGGGTGGATGTGCCCTTCTGACGAGTAGGTCAGATGTAAGTGCTGAAATCTTCCATCACTGTGATAGGATGTGTTCCTGTCTGGATGGGAGTCTTCCATCACTATGATATGATGTGTTCCTGTCTGGATGGATGTGCCCTTCTGATGAGTAGGTCAGATGTAAGTGCTGAAATCTTCCATCACTGTGATAGGATGTGTTCCTGTCTGGATGGGAGTCTTCCATCATTGTGATAGGATTTGTTCTTGTCTAGATGGATGTGCCTTTCTGATGAGTAGGTCAGATGTAAGTGCTGGGTGAAGACCTACATGATGGGTAGGCCTACATCCAGTATGAAAAAGGACTGGCTCTGTAGAACTTCCTGTGATGAGAAGAATCATGAGATAGCACCAGGGATGATTGAGATCTAGTGATGATAGCCAGTGATGATCTAGATCGAGTGATGATCGAGATCCAGTGATGATGATCCAGCAGTGATGATCCAGATCCAATGATGATAGGAAGTGATGATCTAGATCAAGTGATGATCCAGATCCAGTGATGATGATCCAGATCGAGTGATGATCCAGATCTGATGATGATGTCCAGTGATGATCCAGATCCAATGATGATGTTTAGTGATGATCTAGATCAAGTGATGATCTAGATCCAAATGAATATGACTTACAAATGAAGATGACTTACAGATGAAGATGACTTGAAGATGAAGATGACGAAGACCTGACGATGACCTAGATGATACAGAGAAGAATACTTGTGCTGATAAATTGTGTCAAGAGAATACCTTCCTAGTTAAGAGGGAGTGTTGATGTAATTGTAACTTTGGAATGTATTCACTTGTATTTCTTATCTATTGTAACCCGATGTTCATTCCAAGATGTATTGTAATGTATTTGAGTCATGTCATATCCCGATGTTTATTCCGGGAAGTTTCTATAATGAGAAAGTCATGTCAAGTCATTGTGGGTAACCCTCTTATTGGTCAAGGGTTAAAGTCCCCATAGTTGTGGGGCCCTTGGGTTATTAGACTATCCTATTGAAGTCATCCCCAGGTGAGTCATTTTAATTTGGGGCAATAGTCCCCACCATTGTGTTACCCTGCTATTGGTCGGAGGAGGCAAAGCCCCCACAAGTGGTGGGGCACTAGGGTTATTAGACACTCCTAGAGATGTCGGCTCTAGTAAGTAATTGTTAAGTGAGGCCGACATGTTGGAGTGCAATTCAAGTGAACGAAAGAATATAAATAGAGAGTGATAGCCTCTCTATTTATCACTCGCAACACTCACACTCACTCATTGGGGGCGCATGAGTGAGAGGAGAAGCTCTCTCAGTGTGAGAGAGAGAGACTGCTGCTATGTGGAGATCATCCTACTGTTTTGGTGCTGATTCTATCTCAGAGGAAGTTGGGGGTTTTCTCCTTTATGGTTTCCCCGAGGAAAACTCTTTGTGTCTCTTGTCTCTTGTGATGTGCTTATGTTTTATTGCTATGCTTGTTATTCTCTCAGTGAAAAGATCCTAAGATCATAATTCTAGCTTATAGGATGAAAAACTAACAGAAATGTTTCCATGTCCAACTCATCCCTCTGATTTAGTAACTATGACCTCCTTAGTCAAATAGTTGTTACTTTTGTTCATGACAACTTTTTGTTTTTCCCTGCTTTTGAGATTGAGTCTCCATAAGGAAACTGTTCTCTCCTTTTCCAAAAATTTCCAGGTTTTGTCCTTACAGGTTTTCTGAGTTATCCAAGAGTCAAATTCTCCCTCCTTTTCAAAACTTTCCTACTTTTCTCTCTAGTTACTTTTATGCTACTTTTAGGCATTTTCCCCTTTTCCTCTGTGACTGCTATTGTCATAGAGTTTCCTCTTTTTCTACTTTGGAAAGTTGACTTGCCCAATGTGCCCATGTGACATGGAAAGCTTATTTCCACCTCATTAATTTGCAAAATTAATAATAGTTAAAAAAAATAAATACATGCCTCAATATTAATTATTTAGCAACATTCTCGTAGGCTAATTAATTAATGCCTAAAAAATAATTTTTGGAAAAAATCCCTAGGTGATTTAATTAATGCATCTTTTACCCCCCAATGTGTTGCACATGGTCAACACTTTTATGTCCCAAAAATATGGGGAAATGACAACCAACCTCTTGCTTGTAAGGCAGGTGCTCTTCCATTGAGCTAGCACCCTTTAAGAATCGGGAAGAGGAGCAATATTAACACATAGATTTCATCATTTGTAATTCTAATTAAATACAATAAGATCCAAAGAAATTCATTCTTAAAATCCAATTAATTTTTCCAAACACACTAATAAGCACAAAAATCTATTGTAATCAGGAAACAAAATATCCTAAACAATTATGCAATCTATTAAAGTGGTCCGCAAAAGGGTCTTAGAGAACAAGATAATGTATTAATGCATACCTAATAGCCTAAACTCGAGAAGGACAAAGAATAATGGATGTGTTTAAGAAATAGTTGTAGAATATAATTGAGGACGTCTGTGTTGCTACATAAATGTTGCTATTCATTGATGATGTGAGTTTGTTCGGCAATGGGATGGTAAGAGAAACACTCATGAATGGTTACTAAACAAAGATGCTTAATATGTGCATCATATATGATCTAATGAATATTTTAACAATGAACACCAAACGAAGAGGATTTATATTATGTGCATTATTTATAATCTAAAAATCAGTCAAATGTCAACAAGGAAAAGCATCATACGTGTTTCCACACTTGATAAGGCCACAAGGAGGTAGATAAAGTTGAGGGGTTTCCCATATTACTAACGATTGTACCATCGAGGGATTCTGAAGGGGAATTCCATCACTTCATCCAGTTATTAATTATTGTCAAGTTATTTTTTAATATAAACCACATGAAACAAGAAGAGTGCACTTAGGATGCCATATTATCAACATTTACCACTATTAACTCTGCATGTAAAAGTTCTACTCATAGTGTTATACTGTATTTAGTTTTCACTAGCATGTGACCCCATTTTCCCCATGACTCTATCTTTATCATTAGTTACTTTTCATATATAGTGTTTTAATAATGGTGTAAATTTTTGGAAGGATGCATTAGCCTACTCATGAAAATCAAACTCATTTCTACCCTTCCATTTCAACATTCCCTATAATTTATGGTTGTGGAGACTTCAACCTTTGTTTCATTTTAATTTATAAACTATAAGCATAACACATATCATCCATACTAGGATTTAGACTTCACCTTGTTCCTCTCAGTATGAAAACATAAAAAAAGGTAGTTCATTCTTTCTATTACTCTCATTTTCTTTTCTGACCCCCCGCCACTTTAATTATTGTTGGAAGCTATAACTAGCAGTATTAAATTCCTAAAGCATATGTTGACATTCTCCTTTATCATTCTTTTCCTATCATTTGACTTAAATTTTTAACATTATCATTATTAATTCCAAGATGTTTGAGTGGTTCCAACCTCATTGAACTGAATATGAAGAAATTAGAAATACATATACCATTCAGAATTTAGCAAACCTAGAAAATTTCATGATTTCAGTATTTAAAGATTGGTAGGATTGGAGCATTTCAAGATGGGACTCTATCATGTATGGAAGTATGGTATTGGCATTTAATCAGGAAAACCAAGCCCTCTATATACCCCATTGTTAATGGTTTTGACTTGTGAAATCATCTATCGCGACCTTAGTAAAAAAGTACCCTCCACTCAAGACAAAACAACTAATTAGACATGTTAAGCTTTCTGCCTCATTTTAATGCTTAGATTAGCCAATTTTATCAAAATTGGAGGGTGCTTATTTGAGACCAAATTATCAACATTTACCACTACTAGTCTGCATGTAAAATTTATACTCACAGTGTTATACTATATTTAGTTTTCAGTAGCCCATGACCCCATTTTACTCACGACTCTATCTTTGTCATTAGTTACTTTGCATATATAGCGTTTTAATAATGGTGTAAATTTTTGGAAGTATGCACTAGCCTACTCATGAAACTCAAACTCATTTCTACCCTTCCATTTCAACATCTCCTATAATTTATGGTTGTGCATAGTTCAACCTTTGTTTCATTTTGATTTATAAACTACAAGCATGACACATCTCATCCATACTAGGCTTTAGACTACACCTTGCTGCTCTCACTACGAAAATGAAAGAAAAAGTAGTTCATTCTTTCTATTACTCTGGTTTCTTTTCTGACCCCCCCGCCACTTTAATTGTTGTTGGAAGCTATAAATAGCAGTATTAAATTCCTAAAGCAAAGGTTTGCATTGTCCTTTATCCTTCTTTTTCTATCATTTGGCTTGAATTTTCAACATTAGAATTAATATTTCCAAGAGGTTTGAGTGGTTCCAACCTCATTGAACTTAATATGAAGAAAGTAGAAATACATATCCCATTCGGAATTCAACAGACCTGGCAAATTTCATGATTTTGGTATTTAAAGATTGGTAGGATTGGAGCATTTCAAGATAAGATGCTATCATGTATGGTAGTATGGGATTGGAATTTAATCAAGAGCACCAAGCCCTCTATTTACACCATTGTTGATGGTATTGAATTTTGAACTCATTTATCATGAACTTATTAAAAAAGTACCCTTCACTCAAGACAAAACAATTGATTAGACATGTTAATATTTCTACCTCATTTTAATGCTTAGAATAACCAATTTTATCAAAATTGGAGGGTGTTGATCTGAGAAAAAATGAAGATGGTTGGATTGGGATCCACATGTAGCGTCAAGCACTATTGCTAATGTCCTAGAGTATCGAGGAAGAGGCCAAAGGAGGAGGCATGGGGTCCTACATATGATGAGGATCCCAATACAGGGAGTGATTTGTTGTTATGTAATTATTTGTTGTAAAATGATGTTTTTAATAATCAGGGGACCATTTAGAGCCTCAATGTTAATGATTTATGTTTCAAATATATTTCACATTTGTTCCATTTTTCTGTACTCACTCTTGTATGGGCAAGGGAGGATAGACTTAACGTGTAAATTGTGGTAACCCTTCAAAGTTGAAGACATAAAAAATAACAAAGAATCCCAAGGAAGCAATGATGCATACAAGTAAAGACATCAAAATTGGTGCATGTATAAAGGGATAAATATTCAACTTTGTAATAAACCTTAGCCTTTATTGAATAAGGATTGGTTTAATAAACCTTATTTTAGCCCTAATGGAAAAAGACTCAACTTAAGTGGCCAAATAAGTTTGAGAACATAGTTGTAATGGAGTAGTTGCATTTTTTAGTAATAAATCAATAAGTAATAGAAGAACAACTATCCACTACATGGGTTAGGTTACTCATAATCCAACAAGATGCATCTCAACTAGCCCAAGACAAGGATATGCACCCAAAATGATTGGATATAAAACCACAAATTAAGGTTTCTTGCAAATACCTTGGCTTGAAGAGGGATTGTTTTCTAGTAGCATGCATGGTTTTGCTTCTAGTAATAAATTACAGTGCTCAATACATATTTCATTGGATGGACTTTTTCAATGAATTTGTATGAAAACTATTGTTTAAGTTATTTGTTGTTGAGAACAAGCATCTCTGGCTAAAACTAGTGTCTAGGAATCTTGATTCATTAAGTAACAAATAGTGTTAAAAAATTCTAACAAGGCCTGATTTTGTGTTTCTTAAGAGTTCTTTGGACATATACTTACCATCATATAGGTGACTATATTTCTCCACAAATTATAATCGTAGCTTTAATTCACTATTTTCATTTTTCAATCTAGTTGTTTCTCTCTACCCAAAAAAATAATAATTGTTAAAATGTTCTTTGCCTTGGTGAGAAGAATACACATAAACCTCCTATCCAGGAAACATAGTTTTCCTACCACAACTAGCAACCCCATGTTCTAATGCTTTAGACAAAAATATCATATAGGCTATCAAAATTTTGGAAAGGCATATTTTTCAAAAATACAGCAGAAACATAAGAGTGCATCTTGCATCACCAACACAAGAATATTATTTTATGCATTTCATTAAAATTTTAATTTAATATGATTCCGATTGAAATTTATATGGGTTTAAGCGCATGGTACTTCTAAACCATCCATTCACCACGGGTGAATTCATTTTCATAAGAAACCACTAGCATTTTGCATTGGGTTCATTTTATAATGGATAAATTGACTTTTATTGAATTTATCCATCTCACATTTAATAAATTCAATCTACCTTAAAAGGAATGCAGGTGATTTGTACCAGCTTTAAATACTTTATGCAGAATCGTCATTAGATATTCAAATCCATTAGCATTTTACACATAAAAACTTGCAGTATTTAGGAACCTCATTTTATAGTCATGCTAAGGACCTTGCACAATATATGTTCAAAGACTTTTTCAACCTTATTTGCAAATCAAATTAAGCTTGGGTATGTATATAATAAATTTCAATTTTAAGAACACATACAAACTAGCCACAACACTCTCAAGGACGAAATTAACATTGACATAAGCAGATGAAGGAAAAAAGTTTTGCTTCACAAGACTCATGTAGAAGGATGAAATTAACCAAAAAGTAAGGAACTTTGTTTAAACTCCAAGTGCAATAGAAGAATATATGAAGCAACTTTAGGGTTAAGCCTCATACACAACAATCAATCGGGTCTATCCTAAATGGTTTGTGGGATGGAGTGCTATCCTCCTGGCCTATATTATATTCATGTAATTGGCATGTTGAGCTCATAATGAGTATATTACTTTAAAGACTTCAATCCCAACTATTGTCCTAGGCCTGTTCCTTAAAGATTCTAGGGCTTACCCTAGGTACCATCCTAGAAACGAGGATCAATATCCAAGGGTTTCCCCTTGCCATTATAACCTAGAAAAAAATCCTCGTACCCAACATATTATAATGTTATTTACATGAGACAATTAGAGAGACGATAATTATGTCTTAAGGTTGACTTCCTAAAAATAAATTCTAACCCAATGTGTTATATATGTGTGTGGGTATGTGTTTGTAAGGTCTCTTAGGGGCTTAACCACATCGGGGAACCACCTATTGGTTGTATAATAGTGCAAGCCTAACCCTGATTGACCCAAGCATACTAAACCCTACCTCATGACATAGGGTTGGATTTGGATGGGGAGATTCGACCAGTTGAGATACCCATCAGGGCTAACCCAACGTGTTATATTTTCAATTATATCATGTAGTAGTACATGCAAGGTCAACGAGATTATAAAAATATGTTTCATATACTTTTCAGAGCATAAAGAGGAAATATTTTTCCTTTGTCATTTTCAACTTGCCTAGTAATATAGAGAGTTAATGCTTAGTTGCATTGGCCATTTTCACAACTTTTTTGCCTAAAACTATAGCGTAGGCAGGAGAATATTTAAACAAGTAAAAACATTCAATTTTTTGGAAGGTATAAGTGTTATGGTATACCTTAGAAATGACATGAAAACTATGTTGGTCAAGCCCAACAAGATATACTACAAAAAATGGGAAATGGGAAAATATTAAGAAAAGGGGCTAGTGTAGTGTTTCAGGGATCACACTAGACCATACAAATAAAGGTCTCTAGAAAAATTGTAAAAGTATAGATATTCATCAACTTGTGTGAGTTTTTCATTTTCATTAGTATTCATCCAACCTAGAAAATATGTCCATGATGAGGCTTGGATGGAAAATTGAATGTAGTCACAAAAGCTTGTGAAATGATTATTCATGTTGCCATTATGTATGATTCATTGTGCCAGACTATATTTACTTTGGTAATTTTGTGTAAAAACATATTTCTATTATCAAACAAATATAATCCATGGTATTGAGAATCTACCACCTTTCTATTCTCAAAGGAATGATATATGGTATGGAGGATTAGTTGTGGATTCAAGAACTATGATTGTTTACCATGGTCCATGACCAGGTCATATTTTTCTTATGCTTGCTGTTTTGAAAGAAATATTATTTGGGCTTTAAGTTCTTTTTTGTTTTGAATGTTCAACACTTAAATGACACATCTGATAAATGCAGTACTTCTGCATATTCATCCTATTTCCCTTTCCACAGCACACACCCTTATTTTTTCCTTGGGAAAGAATTATGTTTATATTGTTGTGCATCAGAAAGTACAGAAGATGAAGAAACCAAGGAAAGAGAACACCCTTCCCCATAGAGGCCTTAAGCAATGCCAATTTTGTGGCACTGCTGAATATCCTTTCTTCATCTTACTCTCAAAGTTCAAAGCTACCAAAAGGATTTCTCCAAATAAGTGACCACTAGAAAAAACATATCTTACTAGGCATGAGGAAACAAACTCTAATAAATTTAGAGTGCAACATGTCTCCTAAATCTTGCACTTATAATTTAATGATCATTAGGTTGAATAAGTCAGTGCATGATTTTATTGTTTGAACTTCGAAACTTTGACCAGAAACGTTCTAGAGACACAACCACCACTTCATGATTTCTTCGATGTATCCCATTAGGATAGAACCCCTTCTTTACACTACTTTGATTTAATATTGCCATTGGAAAGGAGGTTGGTTATCAATTTGCAAATGTTTGCAATATGCTTCTGATTAGGTTATAGGTTGTATTCCTATGCGAAATTCAATTATCCTTATTTTATGCTCATTAGTGAGGGGTCATTTTGAAAGAGGTTTCAAGACTTGGAGTTCATTCATCAAGTTTGTTAGCATTTATGGTACCATAAAAGTGTGTTATGTCTTGTGCCAAATTTAAAGGTTGTTTTTGACACATCAATAGAATCATTTTGGTCTTAATTCAACATTTGTTGGAGCATGGATATCATGTCTTTCATTATCTTTTGAATCTTAATGCAACTCTTGATTAGAAGTTGAATCATAGTTATTTTATGTTATGGATTTTTTTTACCTATGTGGTCTTGATGGCAATGGAAAATCAATAGTTTCAGTTATATTTACAAAAAACATAGATATTTTTTGTATGTTTCATGATTTTTTTTTGCATATAATATATTTATGACACTTAAGCTAACTCCAACTATTTATGAGAAGTCTAGATGTCTGGGTTGCATGGCATCCTTTAGACAAGAATGATCGAGCTAAAAATAATCATGATGATTATTCCCCTTATGATGGTGCAACAAATATGATCGCAAAAGGCATACATTAATTTTTCCACCTTTTTCCATCATTTCTTCTTAATGGATTATTCATTCATAAATTTCATTCCTATAGCCGATTTACACTCCAGATCAAACAATTTTGGATTGGACACAAAGATGAGGGGAAAAAATAGAGCACTAAACAACAAAAGTGGGGAGGATGAGAATTCCTTATGAGATATTCTAGAATAAATCCTCCATATTTGGTGTTAACAAATAGCATTTGAATCCTTTCCAATGTATAAGGGCTATGTAAAAGGAATGGTATTGTAAGATCCAAACAACATGATTCTAGGTCCTCTAAAGCACACATGCATGCAGATGATAAAATGAGAGACTTAGAACTTGGAATGAGAAAAATGGAGAACCATGGTATTGTAACTAGTGATCTCAATGTGTTCTCTCTCCATAAAGACAATTGGGATGCCTCAACCAAGAAGCCAATATCCCCAGATGATGAGTACATTGTATTATTGCTTTTGGTGCTCCATCTTTTCTACTTCAACAAAACCTCCTAGGTTCAAAAGTAACTTCTAGAAAGAATTATTGAGGCTAGATGACACATAATTCAACACCAACACAAATTATCATTCCTAAATGTGACTAAATATAAATCATGAACAAATGTGTGCAAATGATATCTTTGTTGCTCAATTTCTATTTTAATCTAATCAAAATGGTAGGGATAAATGGCTCCACTCCACTCATTAGAATACTAAAGACAATAAATGTCACCATTCTAATTATGGCCTGCATCCATTTATCTACCTATATCAGTATCTCTATCCTCGTATGATTGACCTTATAAATATTAAAAACCCTATTCAAATCCCATGCATCATAAGGCTTCCTACTTCAAGAAAACTAGCATTTCAGAATAACTCAAATAATGTTAAACTATTACTCAGAGTAGGAATATCGTGCAAAAAATCAAAAAAATAAAGAAAGCATTTCAACATCACATATTAGGTCTCCATATAATCAAGCCAAACTCAAACAAGGCAAATAGAATCTCTCTCCATGTTTTTATGGATCATATCAGATAATAATGGAAATTGTTAAAGTAATTTATCCTCTCAATTTACTTTTGAATTATCACATCCCCAATGACTTCTGTTTTTCCCGCTTGAATAAAATCTCATTTTTCACATTGGCATGCTGAGTTCCCAAATTATAGATGATAGGGAAAAATTCTTCTCTAAACAAAAGATAGTTGGGATCATAGTTATCAGGTAGGCCAATCTGGACTAGTCCATACATCTAAGCCCCCAAACCAATCTCTGAAGCAAACCAGCATACCAATAAAGACCAGTTCCCACTTTGAACTAGACTATGGAACCAGAGACAATTCCGGGGAAAATAAATAAACTTCATTCGTGGTAAATTGGTAATTACTGGTAATATTAAAAAGAAAAGATAAAGGAGAATGCAAACTTTTACTTAAATTTAACATATCATTATTAGTTACATAATGTTTGAGTGGTTCTGTTAGCTGGAATATTTCACCTTCTGCGGACAGTAAGGTGTTCCACTGGTCTGAATGGTTCAGATCCAGAACAAATGAAGGACAGAGGTTGAAGACCCTCCCTAGACGCCGTAGATACCTGGAATGTGATGCTTCGATAGTAACCCTGTGTACCTGCAATCAGCTTAAACATGCAAACACATCAAAGCTACTAGAATATAATCTATTGATCCATATTAGTGACTAAGGAATCTAACAACATACATGTGAAATCAAACAACAACAATAATGTGGGACAGAAATCAACTTGCATTAAGATAAAAATGGAGAATTTTACAACCAAGCCTTAGAGTTGACATGCATCTCCATGAAACCATGCACTCTCATCCCCATAAGCTCCGACTCTAGCTCTCTATGCTCTCTAATGGCTTGGGCCAAGTAATCAATCCAACATCATAACAATACCTTAAGAGTTCTCTCCCTCAACCATGGATATGAGGTTGTATTTATAAGGCTCAATGGATAGGGATGGTTGAGAGATTAGTGGATGAGGTGGCCTCTAAGATCCTAGGATGAGGGCACTCGAGCTCAATTGACCCACAATGATAGGGATAAGGGAGGACATGAGGCTTATCATCTAGAAGCCTCGAGAAACTTCTCTTTTTCCCTTTTTACCCAGGGTATCGCGCTTCTCCTTCAATGACAGAGCGGTTCTGGTAAGAAACGCTTATGGGCTAAGGGCCATAAGCGGTGGCACCGCTTGTGGACAACAAGGGATAGGCGGTGCGAACAATGTACCGCTCCTAGACAACAAGGAAAGCGCGGTGCTGGGAATTTTCATGAAAGATTGACAATTAGCATGGGTTTCCACTCCAAGTGCCGGGATTCAGGGCAAGTAGGTATGTTAAAGGTCTTATCACATGATGGTGACAGGATTTTGGTATAACAGGTTCTAACTTGATCAGACTTTGTAGGGAAAAAGTAAGATTTAATATCCCATTCAAAATTCAATAGACGAGTAGTTTTTGGAATTTCAAGATAGGTAGGATTGCATCATTTCCACTGGATTCTATCATGTATGAGGATATGGGATTGGAATTTAATCAAGAGAACCAAAACTTCTCTATATCCCACCTTAGTTCATAGAATCGATCTTCTCGTCGATCGATTGTTACCACCCAGATCTTGATATTGTGCGTTGGAGGATCTTAATGAATTGATTATGGATCTCGAACTAATAAGGACGCTAGGATTTAGACAAATGCATTGTGAAAGTTGTCTTGTACTACATCACAACCAAGGTTTCGAGTCGTGGGAAAACCACCTTGATCTAGATTCATTAGAAATTTTTACTCATAGTTATTCTAAAGATAGCATGAAATGAGAGAAGAATTTGAGACAAAAACTAGATAAACCTCTCTAGAGTATATTTCCATTATTGTACATATTGAGAAAAACTAGTACAATATATAGGCATTATCACATGCAATACCTTGGGTAAATACCATGGGTAACAAACTTCCCTGGGTAGCTCACATTAATGTTGGCTTATCTTGACTAATTCCCCAATCTATGACATTATGCCAAATGTAAGTCCAAGCAGTGGCCATAATGAGGTGAAATGAACCTAGATGAACCATGAAGTGGTTATTCTAGTCAACAAGTGTGAAAAGAACCATCATGAGGGTTCTAGAGGTGGTTTAGTGTCTTGGTTTTGGACCATTAATGATCAATTTCACCAAATCCTCAAGAAGGTGCACCTAATCTCCTTAAAACATGAAAATGCAATAACTACCCCATAAATGTAGCATAGAGGGGCGCATTGACTCCATAGGACAAGGAAAAGAGTGGGTAAGTGGACAAACATGATTTTATGGCATAACCACTAGTCTAACTGGTTCAAATATGGACAAACTCTTGGTCCAAGACACTAGACTAGGAGCTAGAACCATTTTCACATGGAACAACTTACACTAAACACTTGGAACCTTATACAAATTTTATTAACTAAGGTCTAGATGAGAAATATGTTCCAACACCCCCCATTAAGCCAAAATGTTTGTGAGAAATGATTGAGGTCCCAAGAAACAAGGCTTATGGCAACCCTTTAGATTATTGATCCATATGAACTAAGGAAAGAAGCAAAAGCACATGGGGAAAATTCTCCCTAAAAATGGGCAGGAAAGAGAAACCAAAATCTGTATACAATCCAAAGTAAATGAATATTTCTAGAGGAATCTTCTTCTTGGGAAGAAGTGGCATTTGCTCAACCAACTCAGGAATGTGTACAACTTCATGATTAATCGTGGGACCATGTAGAACAACTGAAATGCACTGATAGTAGAGAGAATGATTCTCTTCATACTTGAACTTCAAACCAACCAGGGCGCCATGTCCAAAAGAGACTTAAAGTGCTGAGAATAAGTGGCCCCAAGCGAAAAATAAGGCTCCTGAAGAATCAACTTCGAAAGAAGGTAATAATAAACTCCAAGAAGGTGGAACAAGAGTCCCAAATGTGCCATTGTGATGGATAAGACTTCTCCATCTTCAAATGAACTTGAAGCAATTCTACTAGTCATTGTGGAGGAAAACATTCGAAGCAAAAGAGTTTGAAGCAATGAGATATAATCACTTGAATTCCAAACTTCTCCTTGACCATCTTTTGAACCAATAATATCATGTGAAGAAAACCCATTTTCTAGAGAAGGCTCACTATGATCACCAACTAGAAACCCATCGTCATCATTTGTAATAGAAGACATAGAGGATAAATACATGGAATGGAGAGATAACTCTTCAACAGTATTCATGGAAGTAACTCATATGTTTTCTTTATGAAAAATAGCTTCTTGGAAAAGAGAGGAATCCGCAGAGGAAAAAACTTGAGTTGGATCATTTGTTGAATCTCTATCTACTTCTTATTCTTCATTTTGAACAACTTCTTGAGAAATGCATGAGGTCGAGACCTTTCGAGGGAAAACACATAAGAGGTGCCCAGTTTCTTGCTCTACATATATCTCATATCATCTTTATGCATGCCTAGAGATTTATCTAGATTTCTCCAAAACTCAAATGGGTATTCAAAATAATCAAGGAGATAACACATTGTAAGAGGTATAGCTAGACACATAGTTCCATAGGCTCTATCACAATCATTAAGCGAATCACACTTCTCTTTATAGGACTCGGGATTGCTCAGAGCACCAATGGACACATAATATGGACGTTTTCTCTTGAGATATGCACACATTTTAGGCTTCCACTCATAATAGTTGAATGGATAAAGGAGAGGAGTTTCTTTCAAATCCACGAAGTTGTTGTTGGCACCTACAAACAAAAACTCTCAAGAAAAACTAAGAAGAATGCTTTTGAATATTACTAGCTCTAATACCATATGAAAGTTGGCTTGCATAACATCAAAACCAAGGTTCTAAGTCGTGTCCAAACCACCTTGATCTAGATTCATTAGCAACTCTTACTCATAGTTATTCTAGAGATAACATGAAATGAGAGAAGAATTTGAGACATAAACTAGAGAAACCTCTCTAGAGTAATGAGAAAATTGACCAAATCCTCAAGAAGGTGCACCCAATCTCCTTAAAACACGGAAATGCAATAACTACCCCATAAATGTAGCATAGAGGGGTGCATTGACTCCATAGAACAATGAAATGAGTGGGTAAGTGGACAAACAAGATTTTATGGCATACCAACTAGTATAAGTGGGTCAAATATGGACAAACTCTTGGTCCAAGATAGTAGACTAGGAACTAGAACCATTTTCACATGGAACAACTTACACTAAACACTTGGAACCTTATAGAAACTTTATTAACTAAGGTCTAGATGGGAAATATGTTCCAACATGCATGCAACTTTCTTGCTTTCAAAACATTGAGGGAATTTTGGCGACTAACTCTTGTATCAAGTACCGGGATCTACACTTGGTATTGAGTCCCGACATCTAGTGAATGACCACTTAACAATCATAGGGGTACCTTGTCACCCCAAAGGTGTCATTGAGGTAATCGAGATAGAACATGAGAATAAATGAGATATATACACAATAAATTTTGTTGAACCATGCACACAGATGGTTGGGGGATGATTGTTTGTGGTATTGTTGGAATAGCTAGCATTTTTTTCCAGTACCTCAATTGTCCTAATGGGGCACGAGCCTAATTTAAAAAATCAATAGAATCACCTACTCGCTACAGATACAAAGACATGCATCTGCATCACGAAAATATGGATTTGTATTAATGCACACTTCATTTAAGTAGTGTTTCGACCAAGAACCAAAGACAATCATTTCAGAGGCGATACCATGACACACTAGATCATGAGGACCAACCAGATTCCGCGCGAAGTCTTTCATTTCACCGTCTAATGGACGGAATGTAAAATTCCGAGAAGAAATTTCTAGAAAGTTTGAGTCTTTGAGACAGATGGTCTCCGCTCATAATTATCATTATCCAGACTTCAAACGAGCGACAATTGATGAATCGCACCGGTGTGGCAATGGAATAATGCCCTCCACCTTTTACAGATTTTGACGTCAGCAATGCTCCGACGGAGTAGGATGAAAATTCTAAGATCGTCGACGAAACTTGAAAGCCAAAGGGTGTGAGGTTGAATGACTTGAAGACCACGGCACAAAAACCTTAAATTGGCTAGAAATATAATTAAAACTTATATTCAATTTTATTGTATTACTCACTCTTAACAAATAATTACCTTTGGGGATACAATTTATATAATTTTAAAATTAAATAATATTTATTAATGAATACTCTTGCCTCAAATTTGATAAAGTTTACTTAATATTAAAATAAAATAAAATCTATACAATATTATTCATAAATTTATTTAGTTTACAATTTTTTTTCCATTTTATTGTGAGTTTTGGTCGGAATTTGTAAATTTTGTAAAATCCAAATTTAAAAGTGTTTAAATTGTGTTTTTGAGTCTATAAATAAATTCATCACCTTCTAATACCTCATAACACTTAAATAGTGCAATTTTCATAGCCATAATATTAACTCAATTCAATAAAGAATAGTCTTTCCATGCATGCAGCAGAAAAACCTTGCTCTTCTCAGGCCATCTCTTTGACCAACATTGCCACTCGGATTTTTTGGTTAGTTAAGATTAACAATATAGATTGTTGAATAGTATTGCTTTGTAGGTTTATAAAACTCTTTCAAGTCATGCCAGTTTGGAATCAAAGTCTCAGATCCATGTGTGTATTTCAAATTTATCTAAAACCAAGCTGTGGTGAGTTTTTCCATTCCTCTGCAACGAAATTGTCGAAATTTCAATTTTATCAGTAGTGTGGATAGACGGGATAAGAATGAAAAACATACAATTAGCAGTACTAGTGAAATGCCCGAAGGAAAAAGTTGAGAACGACGGAGGTTTTAATTCGCTTGTCGTCGGAAACACTGAGAATCAAAGTTTTGCTTCCCCAATTCTTGGCATGAGATTAGCCAATAACATCAACGACCCTCTCGATAACAACAATGATCTCTACGGTGACTTCAACGCTTGTTTCATCCCACCCCTAGCGCCTATCCTTGTCGTGCTAGTATTCGTGCGTTTCATTATGGGATATTTATGTGTGTACCTCCGGAAAGACGCCAGGGACAACAAAAGAATGATAGATTTGAGACTAGGCACGAGGGGGGGCCATGCACAGGCCCAAATGTAGGATGAGGGAAACCATTGTATCAACAAAGCTATCATCGAAAGCTTCCTAGTGTTCAACTACAATCTCTGTTGGAGATACTACACCTTGAAATTATCACTAGGTAGGTGCCTATGTAGGCTCATTCACTTCGTAACTAACGACCTTGGTTTCAGTTCACTCTATAACTAATGGCATGCCTTAGATCTATCTAGAACACCACTAAGGCGCGCTTCATCATCGAAGCTACTCAGGGTATATATTATCTATTGTAATCCTTTTCATATATCAATACAAAATATTTTATTTATTCTCTCTAGTTTTCACTATCTTTTTCTTTTTCAAGCTATGTGTTATCTCTGGCTAGCTAGATATTTCTCTGCAGGTGTTTAACACTCATCTTCATGGTGTTAGAGCATAGATCTCAAGGTCAATTCCCCCGATATATGTTGGAGGGGGGGGGTGGTGGTGGGGGGTGTTCAAGTATCAGTACAACCACATGGTATAACTGCTGCACCTCTCGGAATATAAAAAACATGGACTAACCGCCACTCCTGATGATAGGGCCTTGTGCTTGGTTTCAAATGTTCATCAACATCTGCAGGTTTTGGTGTAAGGAAAAACCTTACATGGTATCAGATTTGAGGTCTCGGGTTCAATTCCCCCAAGCTATGTCGGAGGGGGGGTGTTGGAGTATCGGTACGACCACATGGTGTAACTGTCGCACCTTTGGGAATATAAACATGTGTACTAACCTCCCCTCCTAGTGATAGGGCCTTGTGCTTGGTTTCAAATGTTCATCAACATCTGCAGGTTTTGGTGTAACGATAGACCTTAGATGGTATCAGAGTTGAGGTCTTAGGTTCAACTCCCTCGAGCTACGTTGGAGGGGGGTGTTGGAGTATACGTGGACTAACCACCACTCCTAATGATAGGGCCTTGTGTTTGGTTTCAAATGTTCATCAACATATGCATGTTTTGGTGTAACGATGAACCTTACATGGTATTAGAGCTAAGGTCTAAAGTTCATTTCCACCAAGCTACGCCAAAGTGGGGGTGTTGGAGTATCAGTATAACTACATGGTATAATCATCGTAACTTTGGGAATATAAAAATGTGGACTTATAGCCACTCTTGGTGATAGGGTCTTGTGCTTGGTTTCAAATGTTCATCAACATCTACATCTTTTGGTGTAATGGAAAACCTTATGGTGACCTATTATGCCCACTCTTGATGTTTTTTATTAATCTCTGACTCAAAAAAAAGACAAGCTCATAAGTATGGAAAAAATAAAGGGCTCCAAGGCACATCCTCTTGTTGTGCATAATGGAAGTCATAACCCAAAATAGATATATAAATCCAAAGACAAAGGAAAGGCACATGTAAATCCAAAGAATGAAGGGAACAACAAACCCTTCAATGATTCCTCTGGATTAAATTGTGAAAAGGGGAAGAAAGGAGAGAAATGCACATACTATTAGAGAGGATTCCATCCAAAATCCTCATGCACGAAGAATCAAATAGATCATATGTCCTAGATACTTCATAAAAACAACCTTGGGGATCAAATTCCAGAGCGTTCCAAGAAGAAGCCTAAAGACCATGCTCCCGGGAAAGGTAACTCTTTCCATGCTTTGATTGCCATTAATTCATCTCTCTATTCCTGGATTGTAGATTCAGGAGCATCTCACCACATGGTTTCCACCAATGAGTCCTTCTCTTCATTGCATGCACATGGTTATCACTAGCAAGGGAAGAATTGAACTCAATCATGGTAGCTTTGAGAATGTGCTACATGTTCCAAAACTCTCGCTGAATCTTCTCTCTGCCTATCAAATTACACATTTTGGCACTGGAAAGAGAGTTGAATTCACTCTTGATGCTATGAATATCTTCGACATACAAAGCATTTCTAATGTTTCCATTGGTGAAGTACATCATAGCTCTTGGATTTACATCTTTTATGAATTCATTGAATCAGATTTTTCCTTATTACTTAAGAGAGAATCTGGATCATGATTCAGATTTGAGTTTTGAACTTGAAAAATAACATGAACATGAATCCATTGATCTGCATCCTATCTCCCCTGAGAGAACAGGGAGTTTATGAGAGATATATGCACAGACAACCCCACAAGATGTAGGTGACCTTGTGGGCGATCTAGTGGATCCGAGGAGGATGCAGTCTCAGTTTGAGGAGCCTTCTCATGCACTCACAACTAATGAACCAATGATACCCATGCATTGTTACACGGTTCTATATTCAGACCCACGGGCCTATGTAGAAGCTGCAAGTAATCCCCTCTAGGAATTTGTTATGCAGGAGGAGTACAACTCTCTCCTCAAGAACCAAACTTGGGATCTGGTTCCACTTCCTTCAGACGGGAAGCTTGTTAAATGCACATGGGTCTACAGGACCAAGAAGGCAATATACAGACAGATTAATAGATATAAATCCAGGCTAGTTTCCAAGGGTTTTTAGCAGGTTCATGGGATATATTGTGATGAGACTTTTGCTCCAGTAGAAAACATGGATTCCATTTGATTGGCACTTTCCATTGCTACAGCCATGAGGTGGGAATTCCATCATATGGATGTGAAGAATGCATTTCTTCACGGTGATCTCTTTGACGAGATCTACATGGAGTAGCCACAAGGATTCATACAAGATTCATCCTTGGTTTGCAGAATGAAGAAGTCTCTCTATGACCTCAAGTAAGCCCCAAGAGCATTGTATGCTAAGATGGACTCCTACCTTTTGTCCCAAAACTGTGTTCGACATAATTTAGATCTGAATGTATACATGCATAGGACAACTAACACACTTCTGCTACTATTTTTATATGTGGATGATTTGTTGATCAATGGAAGCTCAACTTCAACACTTGCTGCAGTCAAGAGGATTCTGCATGATAGGTTTTTTATGACGGACATGGGTCCATTACATTTCTTCCTTGGTATTGAAATCAGCCAGGATTCCTCAGACATCCAACCATCTCAGGTTAAGAATGCATGAGATCTCCTAGAGAGATTCCATATGACAGTCTACAAGTCTTCACCGACTCCTTTCCTATCTGGGGTCAAACTTGAGGATGGTGGGGACACTCCATTGGTTGGCAACACTCTGTACAGAAATCTATTGGGGAGCTTGTTCTATCTTACACACTCTAGTCCAGACCTCTCATATGTATTTGGGGTAGTCTCTCGGTTCATGCAGGAGCCACATGAGCTACATTGGAAGGATTCCAAGTAGATCCTTCGATACGTACAGTGCACCATCACCCTTGCGATTCATATACATTGCACCATCAACCTTCAATACGTACAGTGCACCATCACCCTTGGGATCTCATTGGATTCACTGATTCTAACTTGGTTGGCGATAACATTGATCACAAGTCCACATCTGGGTACTTACTCAGTCTAGGTTCAAGACCCATTTGTTGGTCAAGCAAGAAGCAGGCTATTATTGCTCTATATTTATCCGAGGACGAATATAAAGGGGTAGCCAACATAACCATTTAGGATTTATGACTACATCATTTTCTCACCGAGTTGGGCATCCAGTTCCACCAACCTACTGTCATTTGGTGTGACAACCATATCACTTTGAAATTCTGCAGAGATCCAGTACATAGGCAACAGATGAAGCACATAAAGATACACATGCACTACATCAGAGATTTGATACATGAGTGGATCATCGACTTGCAGTTTTGTCCTTCAGCTGAACAGACTGCCGACATCTTCACTAAGACCTTCACTGAGCAGAATTTCCACTCTCAGTGCGATCATCTTGGAGTGAAGGAAATCGTTTCCTAGCAGCTGCCTTTTTATTCTTTTGCTACATTGTATCTTGGGGGGGTTCCCATGATGTTTTCCCTCTTTCCTCATTTTATTTCAGTGTTCATTACTTGCATTGTTTTTTGGGTGACCTACTATGGCCTTAGTTGTCGCGACCCTTTCTTTATTACCCCATAGTCATGTTTAGGGGGGGGGGTGTTGGAGATACTACACCTTGGCATTATAACTAAGTAGGTTCCCATGCAGGCCCATTCACTTCGTAACTGACAACCTTGGTTTCAGTTCACTCCCTAATTGACGGCATGCATTAGATCTCTCTAAACCACTACTATACTATGGCACGCTTCCTCATGAGAGCTACTCAGGGTATATATTATATATTTTTTTCATATATCAATACATAATATTTTATTCATTCTCTTTGGTTTTTACTATCTTCTTCTTTTGCAAGTTGTGTATTCTCTTTGGATAGCCATACTTTTTTGTGCAGGTGTTCAACGTTGAGCTTCAATCTCGTGAAGTGCCTCAAAAAAGCTCAAAAAAAAGTAACGCTTGAGTGCACGATTTGTCTCATCGAATTCGAAGACAACGAGCCAGTATGTTTTCTACCCAAGTGTATCCACACCTTTCATCCGGATTGCATCAATACGTGGCTATTCTCACACATAACATGCCTTATCAGTCGAATTAGTCTGGTACCCACAGATGACAGGTACCAAACTGGTACCACCTATGGAATCATCGAAACTCTCGAGATTGCGCGGCCATGCGAGGTGGATGTTATGGTGGACCAAAAAAGGAATGGGAGCGTTTGCACAAACAACGATATGATCAATATCCCCATGGTTCCTGAGGGCACTGGTTGTCAAGAATCACTCAGCATGCTGGGCGTCGATTAGAAGAAAAAATTTCAGAAAAATCAAAGACTTCATGCATATACGACAGGGGCATAGGATACCAAGGAAAACTATTGATCCAACTAGGTCCCAACAAGTTGCTTATATAAAGTAGCATAAACCTTTGCAAAGTTTAACTCCTTGGTCAACTTGATAGTGAATTTCGTCTAGAAAATATGAGAATGTGTTTGATCTTTCAATGAAAATGAGTAATTTAAATCCATATTGAGAAGCAGATCGAGATCCACTTCGTGATTGAGGTGTAGAGCCATATGTTATGCTATGAGAATGATGGGATACTAGGAGACTAATATACGAGACCACAAGAATGCATATTTAAGTTCTTCACATCTAATTTTCTATTCCAGCCTCACCCAAAAGCCAATAGATAACTCTTATGATTCAATTTTCTTCTGTCTATGTTCTAGACCTATATTTAACGGGCGAGGATGTAGAAACTTCCCAACAAGTTCCATTTAAATAAAAAAATAAAATAGGACGTGACGAAGGAAAAACGTTAAAAGATAAGGTTTTGTATCCCAACGTTGGTGGTTATGCATGAACTTAGTAAAAATGTACCCTGCAAACTTAGTAAAAATGACCACCTGCAAACTGCATATAATTCCTTATTTCAGATATTAAGCTACAAAACAAAATGTTGTTTATCAATTTTGTATTTCCATGGAAGAGCTGCGAGACGAAGAGAATGGAAGTGCGGCTTTGAGAGTCGAGTCCTAGTGCCATTGTGGCTAGGGTTTCAATCCTTAGTGCGCCCCCCACCCCTTTTTAGCGGAGAGGCTTCGAGCCTGGTTGTCTCAATGAGATGTAACAACTGGTGTTTATTTCTGGCGTGGAGGTGCCCTTGCGGGTCGACGGAGGATCTTCTATTGCTGCGAGGTGTGGTGTGGCTGTATTGATGTTCGCCCTGTCGTTGTCGTTCTTTGAGAAGAGTAGAGGCGTTTTTGGTGCCACCACCACAGAGAGCGTACACCTTTTTCAAAAGATAAACACAATATCTCTCATTACATGGCCCAAGGATGCATTTCGTCTGCTGTCGTCTCCGTCGAGAAGGGACGTCGCCTGCCTCAGGTTTAACTCTGACACCGAAGATGTGCTGGCTATGATGGCCGCTACTTGTGCTTTTGCACCTCCCCATGTCTTTCTCGGCTCTCCTCTTCTCTTCTTCAGATTGAGATCGAGATGCCCTTCTCGGCCCTCCTCTGCTCCAGATAGTTACTAGATTGAAATTTTGAAAAGAATGAACTCTCTAAATTCAAATTCAAATTCAAATGAAAAGAGGGAGGAAGAGCCTCATCATTTCAATTTTGGGGTTAAATGAGAGGGAAATATTTACATTTTAGTTGAGGGGGTTGTGAGTACAGCGACATCTTAGGTTTATTTTTTTTTTAAATATTTTCATATGGTTGTTCTTACGTATATTGATATGGTTTTATGTTCATGTGGCTCAGGTTGTTAGGTTTTTTACAAGTTTTCTATGAGGTTTACACCTATTGAGTTAACATAATACATTTATTATTTAAAAATATATTAAAATATCTAACATTGGTTACATATTGTTATTAAAGAAACCAAACATTAAAATTGAAAGAGATAATTAACATATGTGTGCAATATGAATAAGTTAGCTCATTATATGGCAATGTTGATCTTTTAAACATATAACTAATTCTTGATTGTGTAAGCTAATACTAGAGTCTAATTGTATCTATGATAAACTTATTATGTGATAAAAATATTGTTAATAAAGGATTTCATTTTTTTTTGTATGGAAGGTTGGGTATTCCAATATCTTTTATCTCAACAATGTTTTTCTCAAACTTGTGATGTGGTCACTTCCATGAAGTATCATTTGTTACATGACACTAAGAAGAGGAGAATTTGCTTAACAATGCTTAAGAAAATGTTTTTTATTATTATGACTGAATGTGATTTATAATTCAACTTCAATCATAATATTAAAGTAAAAATTAGACATTACTAAGTTTAGAATAGTATTGCAGTAACAATTTTATATAAAAAATTAAGATAATATAAAACTATCATTATAGTACTTAGCAAACACAAATACAAATCATAATAACTAATGTAAAATCCTAGTTGTAAACCTTTAAGTAACTTAAACTAAGATCAAGATCAAGATAATATATATATATATAGCCCTGTGGGTTAGCTCAAGTGGTCAAGTGTTGTAAGTTGTGAGCAGAAGGTCTCAAGGTCAAATCCCCGGGAGGCTATAAATCGCTATATAAGGGCCTCACTAGATGTCCCCATCGAGTTAACTCACGATAATCAGAGAGAATGGAAGAGGCCCCTTTGGGTGGTCCCTCTATGCGTTGTTCCTGTAGACGTAACATGCCGCACTGGGGGTAGGTGACGTAAGTGAGCTGAGAAGAGTTTCTTAACTTGTCGAAGTCAGCTGGTGACTTCTTGTCGAATGTTCGACTTATCAGCTTGGTCGTGAAATGTTCTTTTCCTTTTTGCTTAGCTTCAAGCTTGTTGGCGTAGTGGAATGCATCTGCAAGAATACTGACAGTCAGAAACTCCATCTCTTGATGAATGTACAGGAATAATCTACCAACATACTTTAGGACAAGTAATTTCTCTTCTTCTTGGACGCCAAGTCTAGCTATGAGTCGATAGATCTCGTTGGTGTAACTCTACACAAACTGGTCTTTCCATTACCTTAGCTTCTACCACTTCTTATACTGTTGTTCAATGTACTTGAGCAGGTAGAACTCGTTTCAAACGTACTCGACAAATTTCTGCCATGTGTCTATGGGGTCTCCTTCTCACTCCATATTTGTTGATAGATACTCCCACCAGCAGTGCACAAAGGTTTACATATTTAAGTATGCAATTGACGATACTTTCAGCTTCCAAGAGTTATTTCACATAGTAATAGGATTCCAGTTGTTATACCCAATTGTCTATATACTTCAGGTTGATCTTTCCTTTTAGATTTGGTATGTCCAAATTCATTTTCACTTTGAATGGACTGATTTTGTCGAAGTTGGATCTCGTCAAGGATCATTCGGATGTCGAAGCAAATCACATGAGAATCTCATTAAACTAAGTGAACATTTTGGTACATTATCGAGCCAGTTCTTTCTCTATGAGATGCTCTATCTCGCCAATTGCATGTCTATTGTCTATTTCCTTGGCCATCTTCTCTCAAGTCGAAGGTAGCGTCTGCTTGAATTGATGAGTTTGTGAGCATGTTTGAACATGCATAAGTTTGGTAACTTCGATAGAAGTGTCTACACAACTTAATCTCTTAATCAACTCTGATACCAATGATCCAAGTGCTTAGGCACAAGCTGTAGGACAACAGTTCATTGAATGAATCGAGAACTATTATGGTAGAAGCATATGAATAATAAGCAAAGTAGGAAATACACTACATAGATAGAAAGTATACACATAAATGAATTGCAAGAGTTTGAACCAATCTTTGTTGTTTTGTTACTTCTCTATTACTTGCTCGTATATTACAATAGTGTACATGCTTATATAGAGTGTTGAGATGCTTGGGTGACTACTAGTTATGTTCAGTTACAAAGATGTTAGAACGGTTATGAACTTCAACCATTACAAGCGAATGGAAGACAAAAAGATAATATGTTGTAGTCATGTCGAGAGGCTAGAGTCAACGATGCATGTCGAGATGCTAAACATGTCGAGGTTGTGTTGAGGCTCGTACTTGTTGAAGTCGATGTTGAACTTGTCGAAGTTGAAAAACATGTCAACTGTTGGGTGGATCAAATATACCCATGGAAATAAATATTACATTTGCAGATGGAATTGGACGAGAAAATACTATTTGTATTAAATTAAAATGAAAGTGCAAAGTGACAACCTTTGTCGGCAACTCATCAGAACCGAGAAACCAATTTCGTCCACTTGGTTCTCCACCAGTTCAATCCTCCATGCAAAAGGCAATCTCACAAAGACAATGGATATCTTGGGAGATAAGCATAATGAGTTCAATCAACAAGGATAAAGGGGTGTAGACTCAAACATATGGAAATGGGGCAAAATTTCACTATCATTTCCTTACTCTCAAAGTTTCTCCTCTTCCAATGCTTCACATTGGCTCAATATATAACCCTCAAATGGGAAATGGAGGGTTGAATTGGAGCATTTTCCAGCACATGGAAGGTCAAGGCTCGTAACCATCGTGACTTGGCAGGGAAAATGCAAAATAATTTTATTTTTTAGCACAAAACCCGATGTACGCCGGTTGTAATGGTGGAACATGTGTATATGCGGGTTGCATAGCTATTCATCTGCAGGTATCTTCAAAACTAACATTTTTAGGTTTATACTGAAGCATTGGGAACACACTGAGAAATGGGTATAGAGTGAGTCTGCATAGGGACAAGGGAAGGCCATCAAGACATGATGCATAAGGTGTGGAAATCATGCAATAACAATAACGCATCAAGTGATGAAAATATGTATCTTGGAGAACTTTTTATCAATCTTATAACCAATATGTCCAATGAATTTGCATGCTTTTTATGAAAATTTTTAGGTTCCATGTGTTCTTTAAGAAGCGGGACCTTTTCTTCTACAAAAAATCTAATTCATTGTCCTACCACCTTAACCAGACCTAGTCAATAGTTTGTGAATAGTTTATGCTATTTTTCCTTTTATTTGACACCATATTTCTAATTGTTTATACATTTTCTATTGCTTAAAATTTAAGAAATAAAAACATTATTGTACATATTTGATAACATTAAGAATTATTAGGTTTTACACAACAACCTACATCTCTCAATTCTTTAAAGGGTACTATGTCACGGCCCCACCGCGACTACCACTTAAAAGCGCTACGCGCGCCCTTGGGATACGTTAGGAGGTGGGCGCACCCCTTGGGATGACACCTTGGTGCGGGAGGCACCTTGGCACACCTCTGCGAAACCTAAGTATATGGGTGGTTGTGCGTAGGCTGGGCGCACATGAACAGCAAGCGAACGGACAAGGCGACGTCAGGAAGGTGGAGGGCGGTTGCGAGAGTGCGGGAGCTTGGACGGATGGGCAGATGAAGCATTGACGTGCGTGCGGAAGAAGGATGTGTGCGACCCACCTTTGGAGTGGGCGCTCACCCCCTTGGCATGTCACCTTTGAGCGCGTCACCCCCTTACTTGGTTTACACTTTACCTTGGCGCGTTGACCAACGGAGTAGCGTGGGCGGCAAGCAATGTGAGCGCGGGTCCACTTGAGGACGCTCACTTGGTATAAATAACACTAAGGCATTGTGACAAAGACATCATCAAGAAGCTGGAAACGAAGAGAGGGAGCAACAAGTCTGAGGAAGTCGCAGATGACAGGGCGCCTAACCTAGGGACTGTCTCGCGCACTTGTAATCTCTTTGTATTTTTGGTGTAGTGGCTAGTGTGCTTGCACCAGGAGCTCTGCCGTAGGAAACTCCATTGATGTAACAGTTTTGCTCAGTTTTTATTATATCTTAGGGCTCTGCCAGTGGGCAACCCACACTTATTTCTTGGTGTCTTTTTACTGCTGCTGCATCTTTTATTTTCTGCAATTTATTGGCTAAGTGTTGAATGCGCCGTAAGGCTAATGTAACAGAGTAAATTGCTAAGAAGTTAAGTGTTATAAGATAAACAGATTCCCCAGGTTAAGGCGTAGTCTGCAGGTTAGGTGCTTGGGCGGGAAAACCCTCAAGCGACCTTCCTGGTAGTGCCGCACACCACCTTCGGCAAGTCAAGAGCGCTTGCGAAGTGTGGCTGTGACAGGTGGTATCAGAGCTGTTCAGGTGGGACGCTCAAGATGACAGGACTGCCGAAGTCGCAGAGAAAACGACGAAAGTGCTGCAAGATATGGGAGCTCCTTTTAGCAGAACCGGTGAAGAAGGTGTCACCGCAACCACTGTCGTTAGACTGGTTGGCGGGCGCACTTCGGTTTGAAGGCTGGGGACAACCGCAGGTTGCAGCAAAGGCAGAGGAAGCGGCGGCTTGGAAGAGCGAGCTTCCGGAACGCTTATGAAAGATGGTGAGCGTGCGCACTTGGGAGGAGCGCGCGCCAGACTACGGAGGCATAGGTTCTGTGAAGAGCGCGCTTAGGTTTGGCGATGGAAATGTGCGTTTAGACGTGCGAGCTGCGGAGACGCGCGGTGCCGCAGAGACGGGCGCTCTGGGAGTGTGCAGTGCGGACGTACAGACTGCGGCAGAGAAACGTGCAACAGAAAAGTGCGACCGCTCGCAGGAGCGTGCCGCAGAGGAGCGCTGCGGTGGACGCACTGCAGAAGCACGCGGTGGAAAAAAGTGCGCTGCGGACGAGCGTGCTATAGTGAAGCGACCGGACGAGCGTGCGACAGTTGTGCACGCTGCGGACATGCGCACCGTAGAGGAGCACTGCGGAGGGCGCACTGCGGAAGCGCACGGTGAAAAAAAGTGCGTTGCGATTGGACAGGTTTACACAATGACAAACAAAGGCATGGGTTTGGGCGCCATGAGGGGCCTCCTGGACACAAATGCACTGAGTTTCGTTGAGGTGCTGGTAAACGGAAGAAAAGTGAGGGCTCTGGTAGATACGGGCGCCTCACACAACTTCGTGAAGCTGGAAGTAGAAGATGCCATCGGGTTGAAGAAGACAAGCTGCGATGTGAAAGTAAAGGCAGTAAATTCTCAAGCGAAGGCTGCTGCAGGCATAGCTTCAGGAGTGACTGTTCACATTGGTCGTTGGATAGGTAAGGTTGATTTTACAGTGATGCCCCTTGATGATTTTGAGATGATTCTTGGGCAAGACTTCTTGCGGAGACAGGAAGCTGTCTTGATGTTGTTTGCGGACAGGTTGGTCATCTTCAAGGGTAAGAGGCCAAGTATGGTGAAAACTGTTGAAGGAAAACCGGATGAACAAGACAGATTTGTATCAGCGGTGAAGGCAAAGAAGACTGCTCGGTGGTCAAAAACGCAGATGTATGTTGCAACGTTGTTGGATGAGTCTGATCCAGGTAGTGTGGGGACGCCTACGCCTCTTGTCCTCTCTGACATGTTGGCTGCGTATGCAGATTTGATGCCAGAGAACTTGCCGAAAGCGTTGCCTATGAGGAGGAACGTGGACCACCATATTGAGTTGGAGCCGAGCTCCAAACCAGTGGCAAAGGTGCCATACAGATTATTAGCACCCGAGTTGGAGGAGTTGAAGAGGCAGCTCACTGAACTCACGGATGCAGGGTTCATTATGCCGTCAAGGTCTCCATATGGTGCCTCGTTGCTGTTCCAAGGAAATAAGGACACAGCCGAGTTGGGGATGTGCTTGGACTATAGAATGTTGAACAAGCAAACGATCAAGAACCGCTATCCTCTTCCATTGGTGGCTGATTGTTTTGATAAATTGGCTAAGGCACGAGTGTTTTGAAAGCTGGATTTGAGACAGGGGTACTACCAAGTGCGGATTACAGAAGGTGACGAGCACAAGACTACATGCATGACAAGGTATGGGAGTTTTGAGTTTTTGGTTATGCCGTTTGGGTTATGTAACGCCTTGGCCACTTTCTCCACATTGATGAATGATGTCCTGTGGCTGTTTTTGGATAATTCGGTTGTGGTGTATCTAGATGACATAGTGGTCTACAGCGAGACGTTGGAAGATCACAAGAGGCATCTGAAAGAGGTTTTCGATGCGCTGCGGGAGCACCAGCTGTACTTGAAATCTTCCAAGTGTTCATTTGGGCAAGAAGAGATCCAATTCTTGGGCCATCGAATCGGCCATGGGGTGATTCGGATGGATGACAGTAAGGTTGCTGCGATACAGGATTGGGTAGAGCCGCGAACAGTACATGAGGTACGAAGTTTTCTGGGGTTGGATAACTATTACCATAGGTTTGTTGAAGGATACTCAAAGATTGCAGCTTCGCTTACAGACTTGTTGAAAAAGGGTAAAATCTAGAAGTGGACGGAGAGGTGCCAAGCTGCATTTGATGAGCTGAAACGCAGGCTTGCGACCGCACCAGTTTTAAGGCTGCCTGACTTTGAGAAGGACTTTGAAGTCCAAATGGATGCGTAGGACTTTGCTATCGGAGGGGTGCTGATGCAAGAGGGACATCCGGTTGCGTATGAGAGCTGCAAGCTCCAGGACCGCGAGAGGAGATATCCGGTTCATGAGAAAGAGATGACGGTTGTTGTACATTGCTTAAGGACGTGGCGGCACTACTTGTTGGGAAAACCGTTTGTTGTGAAAACGGACAACATAGCAACAAGTTACTTTGCCATGTATCCCAGGCTCTCGCCAAAGCAAGCAAGGTGGCAAGACTTTTTGGCAGAGTTTGATATGATTTTGGAGTATAGACCGGGCAGGTTGAATGCTGCTGCAGATGCGTTGAGTAGGAAGGCTCAATTAGCAACAGTAAGTGGGTAGTCACTTGAACCGATGGTATAGGTTGTTTCTGATTTGCGGTTGCGGATAAGGGAAGCTCTAAAGGAGGACCCTACAGCTGGCAGCATTTTTGCGTAGATCAAGAGAGGAGAAACGAACCGGTTCAAAGAGAAAGATGGGTTGCTTTACTATGACGAGCGGTTGTATGTGCCGAGGACTTCACACCTTAGGAAGGAGTTGTTGAAGGAGTGTCATGACTCAGTTTGGGCAGGACACCCAGGGAAACATAGAACATGTGTGTTGGTTGAGAAGAGTTTCTATTGGAAACATCTTCAGGTGGACATTGAGGAGTATGTTCGCACTTGTCTTATTTGTCAGCAAGACAAGTCAAGTTCGCAGAAGAAGGCGGGCTTGCTGCAGCCATTGTCGATGCCGGAGAGACCATGGGTTAGTGTCTCGATGGAATTCATCACACAGCTACTGGAAGCGCAGGGGTTCAATGGGATATTCATGGTGGTTGATCGGTTCTCCAAGTATGCTACCTTTGTGCCGATGAAGTCGCAATGCAAAGCTGCGGATGTGGCTAAGTTATTTTTCAGACATGTGGTTAAGTACTGGGGCTTACCACTAAACATAGTGTCGGACTGGGATGCGCGGTTCACAGGCATGTTTTGGCCTGCGTTATTCAAGCTGCTAGGAACAGAGTTGCTCAAGAGTTCGGGCTTTCATCCAGAAACGGATGGACAGACGGAGAGAGTTAATGCAATTCTGGAAAGCTACTTGAGGCACTATGTACAGGCTGATCAGAAGAATTGGCTGGAGCTGTTGGATGCAGCTCAGTTCAGTTACAATATGCTTGTAAGTTCTGCAACAGGTTACAGTCCGTTCGAGTTGGCAACGTGGCAAAAACCGTTGACTCCGCAGGTTGTTGCGACAGGTGAGATTGGGCCTAGTCCAGCTGCGGCAGAATTTATGATGGCATGGAAAGACAAAGTAAAAATGGCTAAGGCTCATTTGGAAGGAGCTACCGAGAGGGCGAAAAAGTGGGCTGATAAGAAACGCAGAGATGAAGAGTTTCAGGTGGGAGAAAAGGTACTTCTCAGACTTGGCAAAGAACAGTTCGTTCCACCAAAGGGCTTGGCCAGCTCCTTGGTGCGGAAGTATGACGGACCCTTTGAAATTCTGGAGAAGGTAGGCAAGGTGGCTTACAAACTCATACTTCCTGAACATCTTCAAGCGTATCACCCAGTTTTTCATGTAAGCCAGTTAAAACGGTGCAGAGTTGATGTGGATGAACCAGAAAGACATGTTCCTACTAGAGCTCCTGCGATGATTGTGGACAGGCCTGATCGAGAAGTAGAGGCTATTTTCGGACACAGGTTCAATCGGCGAGGCAAAGATTCAAGGATGGAATACTTTGTCAAGTGGAGGGACTTGCCGGAGGAAGAAAACAACTGGGAGTGGAAGAACGTGCTATGGAAGGCTGAAGACTTGGTCAGGGCGTTTCAGGAAGAGCATGGTCTACCTTCGCGGTGGAATCCATGGAAGTCACGTCGCTGGGACAGCGACAAGTTGGGTGGGGGAGCCTGTCACAGCCCCACTGCGACTACCACTTAAAAGTGCTACGCGCGCCCTTGGGATGCGTTAGGAGGTGGGCGCACCCCTTGGGATGACACCTTGGTGCGGGAGGCACCTTGGCACACCTCCGCGAATCCTAAGTATATGGGCGGTTGTGCGTAGGCTGGGCGCACATGAACGGCAAGCAAATAGACAAGGCGACGTCAGCAAGGTGGCGGGTAGTTGCGAGAGTGCGGGAGCTTGGACGGATGGGCGGATGAAGCGTTGACATGCACGCGGAAGAAGGATGTGCGCGACCCACCTTTGGAGTGGGCGCTCACCCCCTTGGTGCGTCACCTTTGAGCGCGTCACCCCCTTACTTAATTTACACTTTACCTTGGCGCGTTGACCGACGGAGTAGTGTGGGCGGCAAGCAATGTGAGCGCGGGTCCACTTGAGGATGCTCACTTGGTATAAATAACGCTAAGGCATTGTGACAAAGACATCATCAAGAAGCTGGAAACGAAGAGAGGGAGCAGCAAGTCTGAGGAAGCCGTATATGACAAGGTGCCTAAGCTAGGGACTGTCTCGTGCACTTGTAATCTCTTTGTATTTTTGGTGTAGTGGCTAGTGTGCTTGCACCAGGAGCTCTACCGTAGGCAACTCCATTGATGTAACAGTTTTGCTCCATTTTTATTATATCTTAGGGATCTGCCAGTGAGCAACCCACACTTATTTCTTGCTGTCTTTTTACTGCTGCTGCATCTTTTATTTTCTGCAATTTATTGGCTAAGTGTTGAATGCACCATAAGGCTAATGTAACAGAGTAAAATGCTAAGAATTTAAGTGTTATAAGATAAATGGATTCCGCAGGTTAAGGCGTAGTCTGTAGGTTAGGTGCTTGGGCGGGCAAACCCTCAAGCGACCTTCCTGGCAGTGCCGCACACCACCTTCGGCAAGTCAAGAGCGCTTGCGAAGTGTGGCTGTGACATACTAGCTCAATGGTGGAGCATGATGTGCATTACAGAAGAGGTGGTTTGATTCCATTACGTCCTTCCATAAATCAATACAATATAGAATATAGTAGTTTATTTTTAAAGAAAATAATCTTTAATTTATTTTCCTCAAAATAATTAAATATTTATTGTACATTGTTTTATATATTCTCTCTACATTGTACATTGTCTTAATTTGAGACAATTTACATAGAGGTCTAGGTATCAAGACAATATTTGAGACAATGTATTTGTAAATTGTCTCAACTTAAGACCCCCAAAAAATTGTGTATTGTCTTAAATATTGTCTTTAAGTAAGTGTCTTAAACTATTGTCTTGAATTATTGCCTTAAACTATTCTCTCTATTGTCTTAAATTTAAGACAATAGTTTTAGATAATAAATTAAAACAATAGTTTAAGACACTCTCTTAAAGACAATATTTAATACAATACACAGTTCTTTTTGTCCTAAGTTGAAACTCTTTACAAAATTTTTGTCTCAAATATTATCTTAATACCCCCTCTGTGTAGTAGTGGATTCTTCTTTAACGCCCTCATGATGTGGTACCCAGTCTAATTAAATCTGATGTGGCCTCTCCAACAATAGATTTGAGACATAGATCTAACTCTTCACGGAAGATGGGAACGATCTTGGCCATTTGTGTAAGGTGTCAAAAGACTAGTGTAATTTTGACATGTTCATTCTCTTGTCACTTTTTGGCGTCGAATCTACGCCAATTACGCATGTATCCCTTTCATGAATGACCCAAACAAAACCTTCTTGCAAACAAATCTAATTAAATCGGGGAACACCCCATGAATGATTGAGGTCAATTCACTCTTTAACCCCATCAACGTCTATTATTTCACTATGCATTCTACTTTGTTTTTTTCTCTTGTATATCAGACATGATCTTGCCATCCACACATATGATTGAATGGTTGAGATTATCCCTCAAGTCTTCCTTTATGTGGGTGTTGGAATCCCTGATCCAAGTTCTCCTACATCAAACCACAATATCATCAAGCTCGAGTTGATTATTCTTTGCAATGCTTGTTATAATTATTATGAGATTCTCCCATGAATCGAAGGAACTACTCAACAAAGTCATGCATCTCTACTCCTCACCTACTTTGTTGCTTATTTATAAGTGAGTTGAAAGCTTTGAAATGTTTAATCATCTTATTCCCCTCCTTAGTCTTGAGATTGTAAAGTTTCATTCTCAAAAATAATTTATAGACTCATAAAAAGTTGTCTTAGGTTTCTAGAGTAAAGTTGCATATGAAACATTCATAAACACTTAGAAACACATTTATAGCAACCCTAACTTTCTCCAACAAATTTAATAACAAGTCTAACATTCTTATCCATTTTTTTCTTATCATCTTAAAAGATATCATATAACTCAATACTATAATTGATAACAAAAAGTGCTCTCTCGTCCATCTTGATCTTCTACCTTTCAAAATTTTCCTTGTACTAAACTCCAACTATGTCAAATAAAAAAACTCCTTTCAATAAACTCTAAAATTCCTAATGCAATGAAGTTAAAAAGAAAACTCCCTTAACTTAACCCTACAACTCATAAATAGAAAACTCCCTTAACTTAACCCTACAACTCATAAGTGCTCTCTCCTCCATCTTGATTTTCTACTTGTCAAATCTTTCCTTTCGCTAAACTGTAAACACTAAAACTCCTACGTCATACAAGAAGATAGCTCCTATACCAACTCTTAACTCTGAAAACACTAAACACTAAGATTCCTAATACAATGATGTTAAAAAAGAAACTCCCTTAGCTTAACACTAAAACTCCCAAGTTATACAAGAAGATAACTCCTATACCAACTCTTAAGTCTGAAAACAATACAAATAACTCCAAGCTATCTTCTAGTTAAACGTGGGATCTCACATCTTACAAAACCTAAATTACAAATCCTTATATCCAAAACCATGTGCCAAATCTGTGTGCAAAAACCACTTATCAAGAAAGTAAGCGACATTTCCCAACATTCTCTCTAATTTTATTTCAAAAAGAGTTTGTTTTGGGTTTCGAGTATGCCCACTGAATTTTCAGACCATGCTCCCCACTAAATTTTCAGACCATGCTCTCTTTGCTTTTCGTCAGTATGAAAGGATAAGATTTCTTTGGAATGACTCATGCCTGTTCTACTTACGTTACTCTCACGTGCGACTGTTCTAGTTACGTTACTCTCACATGTGAGTTGGCGATCAACTTGCAATCTACTGACGTAAGGTTTTTGTTTGATCAACTCTACTATATATATTATCCTCCTGCTCCCACTTGTAATCTATTCTCGTTGATATTTTGTCCCAAACTGTATTATATATATATATATATATATATATATATANCTCCCACTAGCAAACTATTCTCGTAAGAATTTTGTTTGAGCCGGTAAGCAATTCATGGCAATCAGAAAGAGTTACTCGCTGTTTTGCCCATTTATTTTAGTTTTACTCATCCGCATCTTGCAAGCCTCTCATCATGCATGGGATGAAGTTAGTTTGTCGACTATCAAAGCGTCCAAATCCAGCGCCATGGTTCCCAGTGAAGCTTATAGAACAGCGTATCATTTTCAGCCTGTTAAACATTGGATGAATGGTATTTTTTTTTGTGTATATCTCTATTTAATTTCATTAAGATTTAATCCTCATGGAAATGGAATATTTAATATGTTTGATTGTGCATGTTCGGCGTTGCTCCAAAATACTCTCAAGATCCAAATGGTTAGTATCGAAAATGAATTTCAATCCCTTTACTATTTAAAAGTTTGTAGATCTCTCGAATGGTCGTTTTCGGATTGAAAGCTGTGATTTATTTGATCTTCCTACTATTTTACGTAGGATATAATGAAAAATATGTCCTCTGCTTTACCACGCAACTGGGGATTGTGTGCATTAGAGTAGGTTTAATGTGCTTTGGCTCTCTCCTATTGCAAGGAAAAGGATTTTCCATGAATGATTTGTGTAATGATTTTGAATCGCAGCGCCATTGTTCTACCAGGGCTACTATCATCTATTCTACCAATATAATCCCAAGTCAGCTGTGTGGGGACGCATCGTGTGGGGGCATGCAGTTTCCAGAGATTTGATCAATTGGAGACACATGACCGGTGCAGCTATATACCCTGATCAATGGTATGATGTAAATGGGGCCTGGTCTGGATCTGCAACTTTTTTACACAAAGGGGGCGCTCCCGTGATATTATACACAGGATCGAACAATGCCTCGGAACAAGTTCAAGTTATGGCTGTTCCCAAGAACACCTCCGATCCTTTGCTACGGGAGTGGAAGAAGATCCCGCAGAACCCCATCATGGTGCCTGTTGGCCGCATCAACGCCAGTTCCTTTAGAGATCCAACGACAGCATGGTTGGGATCAGACCAAAGATGGCGAGTCGTGGTTGGCAACAAAAGGGATACGAATAATAAAGTGGGAATGGCATTGTTGTTCAGAAGCGAAGATTTCGTTCGGTGGGTGAAAGCCAAACATCCACTGCACTCGGCGAGGGATACTGGAATGTGGGAGTGCCCAGACTTCTACCCGGTGTCGCTCTATGGAAGCCATGCAGGCCTTGACACCTCAATCACGGGCTCCTCTGTGAAGCATGTTCTCAAGAACAGTTTGGATGATACCAAAGTCGACTACTATACACTGGGGAATTACTTGCCAGATGTGGACAGATATGTCCCGGATAATGGATCTGTCGAGGGCCCCAATGGTCTGAGGTACGACTATGGTAAGTTCTATGCTTCCAAGACTTTTTTTGACGATAACAAGTCCCGCAGGATTCTGTGGGGCTGGATCAACGAATCCGACAGCGTAGCGGATGATCTGAACAAAGGATGGGCTTCCGTTCAGGTACTATACATAAATACATATAATCAGATTAATTAAATCCTTCTGCTTCTGCTTCGGGCATCACATAATCCCAGGCGCTTCTTGATTGCAGGCGATTCCCAGGGTTGTGTGGCTTGATCCTATTACCAAAAGAAGCCTCGTTCAGTGGCCGGTGACAGAGCTTGAATCATTACGCGCCTATAATGTGAGGAAAGACAACGTTGTTTTGGAAAGGGAATCGGTAATGAAGGTAGAGGGATTCAACTCAGGAGCGGCCCAGGTAATTATAAAGATCAGAATTTAAGTTATTATTATGATTAGATATTAGATTATAAGATTGAGTTATGCGTGATTGCATTGCATTGCAGGTGGACGTGGAGGTAGAGTTTGAGTTGGGAGGCCTCGATTATGTCGAAACAGTGGAGGAGTTGAGGGGAATGAGTACAGCTCAAAGTTTGTGCAGTCGGAACAAGACGAGTAAGGGATTCGGGTTGATGGTATTGGCGTCTGATGATCTAAAAGAAAGAAGCACGGTCTTCTTCAAGATTTTCAAGACTAGTGGAGTTAATGCAGGCAACGAGTACAGAAAGGTGGCCTTGTGCGTGGATCAGAGCAGGTAGAGTACCCATCATATTTAATATAAGTAACCCTGATCATTTTCAACTAAGTTGAGAGTTTGCAATTGGAATTTGAATGAGCTGTATGTGCGAGCTGGGCAGGTCCACACTGCAATCGGACGTGGATAAGACGGGCTACGGAGGATTTGTGAACGTGAGAGCGGAGCAACGCTCGTTGTCGCTGAGAGTATTGGTAAGATTAGAGGAGTAGGAGTAGTGCAGTTAATGTTCCCTCGAGAATCGAATTGGAGTTAGAATTTGCATGATTTGAGTGTAGTTAATGTTGATCGTGGTGTGTTACATATTGCAGGTTGACCACTCGATCGTGGAGAGTTTTGCAGAGGGAGGGAAAACCTGCATTACATCGAGGAGTTATCCGACGGTGGCAATTGATGAGAATGCTCATCTCTTCGTCTTTAATTATAACAATTCCCCGCTCGTTCTTCGTCGACTCTCCGCCTGGCATATGAACACTGCCTCCCAAGTATACGAATCCAACTGAACACATAATTACATAACAATAGCTCTTTTTGTCTATGGAAAGTGTGGGGAATGCTTTCCTGCTGAAATTAATCGCAATGTAACCAATTGGAATAAAATTTGATTATTCATGAATGAGAATATCCACCTCCGTGGCAAATTATGTTTGTAAATTCCTTAACCATAAATAGCCTTCTTTATTAGCTAGTAGCTAATAGAAAACCAGAAGATGCCTTCATCTTATTTATCATACAGAATAGTTTATTGAAATTTAAAAATTTTATTTAAAATTATTTTGAAAGTTTCAGGTTTTAAGCTCGAGTTACGTCTTCTTAAATATTTGGTTATATGTTTTTATAAGTGCATTGAATTGTTAACAAGTAAAAATTTATTTATATAATTTTTTAAAATAATGCAAATTTGTTATGTTTTAATTGGGTTGAGTTGATGACATTTGGGAATGCCTTCCCACTCGATGCTGAGCTCTGCATCATTCATTTAAATCTCTTATAGTAGTCCACTCACGTTAAGTTTATGCAGTTTCTTTTGTAGGACTGGCTGAGTTTAAGGTGTCTGAGTCTGTAACAGAAGAGTATGCTTTGCAACTTGCCCACAGCGGTATAAAATTGCATTAGAAATTCTAAGTTTGTGTATGCAGTGATGAGCTTCTCCCTCCGAAGCCGATCTACTCAGAGTCTGTAATACTGAAAGTGATGACGTTAATATGAAAATGAATGTTTGAAGAAGTATTGAAGCAAAGTCGATCTTGGTCTTGGTATCAGAGCCAGAACTTTCTGTGAGTAAATGTTATTTTTCATCTGTAATCTGTCTAAAATCTATTTCTGTAATATGCTTACAATCTGTTGAACTGGTCTTGTAAGAGGTGGAAACGACCTCTGAGTTTATTGTTTGGTCTTAAGGGGTTTGCCGTGTTAGAGGTCTTAGCAGCAGTTGAAGGCGCCGTAAATCCTCGTTGTTTGTCGAGTTAGAATCCCTATCTAAATGGACATTGCAATGGATACAGTTCCGCTCGGTAATCTAGATTGTGAGTCAAACAATGATACAGAAGTATCTTTAGCAGAACGTAGATCTTCATTCTGGAAAGAATCGTCCACTTCCGAATCTTCAATTATCCACATCCAAGACTTAAATCCTTCGGAAAACTAGAAGCTTCCTGCCATTCTCCCCAACGATGTATATAAGCTTAATTGGTGGTCATTAAAAACAACAACCCAAATTAAAGTATCATCCATAGATGTATCTTTCACTGATAAATATGAAGTTGTTCATATTAATCTATTGGAAAAATGCTAGATTGATTGGGCGAAAGCTCAAGGTTTTAAATACATACATCTAGGAGCCATTAAGCTTGGATTGGGATCGTTAGTACGCCCATATTTACCTGTCTCCTCCCTATGTGTCGCCATAGACACCAGACATCGGACCTTTGCCGATGCGATAATTGGCGGTTTTATAGCTCCCTTGCATGATGGTCCTACCTTTGGCACCATCTACCCTAAGTATTCTGTGAGTTTGGAAGACCTTTACATCTATGACCTGCTAAAAGCCTATATCCTGCCTAAAAGCTTTAATATGGATACTGGGTCTAAGATTATCCAACTGAAAGGTGCAGTTGTTGCTAGAATTGGTAATGATACCCTTCCTCCACTATGATCACATGTGCATCAGAGTTCACACCTGCACATCGTGGTGGAATCCGAAAAATTGAAGCAGTCCACCCCAGTAACCTTTGATTGGACAAGCATAAACTATCCCAAACAATGGGAAGTAAAATATAAAGAACTGAGAAACACAGAAAGGCTAGCTAATTCATTCACTTCTCAGCCTCTTACTTTTGATAGATCTACCAATTCTTTCCGTGTCCCAGATGAACATCCCACTCGCAGATTTACACCTCCATTAATCAGATCTACATCCTCATCCTCTTACAATAATGATAGGCGTTAAGCCGAAGCAAACTATGTTTCTGCCTCCTCCCCGCAACCATCCTTTTCTAGATTACATGAAAATGAACATCGTGGCCAGCATTCTGAATGTCCTGCATGTCACAAGATTTTACAGAGGATCCAACACCATAAAAACAAGGATCTACCTACCTTCGGTATGTTCTCTCTACCTAGGAGTGACCTAGGAATGGAAATTGTCCATCAAGGACAAAGGTCGTATATCCCAGGAAGAAATCTCCCGAAAACCCCATTCAGACAATTTTCAATGGATGGCCAGACAAAAAAAGAGTTTCTGCCTTACAAATCTTCAACCCCTGATCAATCGATTTTTGATGAAGCCAAGTTAGCAAATTGGGGAAACAGGCAGCACAAATTGACTGCACAAAATTTAGATGATGTAGCCCAAGACATCATTTTCTTGAAAAAACAAATGGCAGAAGAGAGGCAAAAAATAGAAGCTATAACAACTAAACTTGGGTTGTTGGATCATCTCTTAAATGATTCAATTGAAATAAAAATAGCAATGGAGATCACTGCTACGAAAACTAATAAAAGGCTAGCCGTGCTAGAAGACTTTTTGACAAAGATTGAAAAATTAAAGAAAAAATCTCATACTGTCAATGAACATATCTTTGCTCTAGCCACAAAAGGACATCAAAGAAAATCCTCTCATGGTAAGAGTATTTATTTTGGACAGTTTAGTGTCTCTGAGGATGATAATCGTCATGAATATGATTTTGGAGAAACAGAGGAAGAATTCAAAGAAATAACAGATTGGGTGGTGGAATTTAAGAAATTTCCCCTGGCGCTTAACTCCAAATATATTGCAATGATGTCTCTGAGACATCAAGAATATGGTCAATCCTCTGTCACAGGTCCTCCCCCTCCTCAACAAGATTTTGATGTCCACATGCCAGATGTAAGTCCATCCACAACACCTTCGCACAGATTCCAGTTTGGAATCAATAGCATGAACAACTTATTGTCCCAAATGCCAGAGCAACCAGTCTTGAATGTTCAGTGTTAGACTTGTGCTGACATAAAAAATGCAATCCAAATGCTGGGACAATGGGTTCTGTATAAAAGACAACAGGATAGTAGCCTCACTGGTCAAAGTTTGGGCACACATTTGGTTGCAGGTCTCTCAGGCCTAGCATATGAGTGGTGGATATGGCTCCCACAAGAAGCCCGAAATGAGGTACTATCTGCTGATGATGTTGATCAACAAATCCTCCGTGGCCTAAGTAAAGAATTCTATGGCCCTGATGACAAGGAAGATTATGATCATTTAGCTTCACTCTTTATGTCTGCCAGATTATGTGATCTAAGCAAAAGTGAAGAATATTTTTGTTAAATGCAAAACCTGTTAGTTTCTTCCGGTAATTCTGGCGAAGCAGCATACTTGAAGCATTACCTAAGAAGCTTTCTAGGTCATGTCCCATATGCAGTTGAACAATTCTTAAAAGATAAGCGTATTACTCTTCATGATATGCCTTTAGCACAACTACATGCTTATATTCTTGAGACTTGGAAAGAACATTGCCTTGAACGTCGAGTCAGCAAAGATTTCAAAAGGCACCAGGGTATGTATTCTACCTCTCTTTGTAAAGAGGTCTCCTACATGCCAGATTGGGGCTGTGGTGCACACAATCATGGTCACTTGCATGATTCCTGTAAGTGCAAGAAAAAGAAAAATGGATTCTATTCTAGCAGCCCTCGATATCATCCTGACAAGCCCTACAAATATAAAAAGCATAATTCTCAAAATTTTGAAAAAAGATATCCTTCTAGATTTAGCAAATCTCCGCCCAAGCGCTATGTCAAAAGAAGAACTGAAAAGAAGGATAAAGATGCATGCTTTATATGTGGTAAGAAAGGCCACTGGGTTGGAAAATGTCCAGAAAGGAAAAACAAACCAAGGCTTGCATCCTTGTGTTCCAAGTTAGATCCACATTGGTGGCATCTTTGTGTTTGTTCTGTAGATGCCCCTCTGCCTTCTGGAGAGATAATTTATTTACCTGATAAAACTGACGATGAATATTCTGAATCTGAATCGGCTTCAGACCCAGATATTGCTCATGCAAAATTTGATCCTTCCTCTAAATCCAATTTTAGCTCTGATTCAGATATGGATGCAAATTTAGGGGGGTGTGAGCCACCAGCCTTATGATTTTTCATTGTGCATGCTCTCTTTCAGCAAAAATACTTCTATAGAAAAACAATTGGCAGATATCGATATGCAATTATCCTCTGTCCCTGCTTTTGAATATATATTGAGAAGAGACCTCAAAGAAGAGAAAAATAAACTCTTAAGTCTTCTTGAGAAATCAAATAAAGGAAAAGAGAAAGCAGATTCTCCTTTAGATACTCTTACACTATACAATCCTGTAGATATTTACAGGAATTACCCGGATGAGCATGATTCAAGACAAAGTCATAGGAGAGATAAGGAAAAGATGCTTAGGCTTCAGATAAGGGAAAAATAACAGCAGTTGAGAAGGATAGTTTCTGAAATCGAGCATTTAAAAGATGTGTTACTTATATTGGTAACTGAAACAGACCAATATTTAGATGAAGAACTCAACAAACACCTTAAGGAAGCTATGCAAATCCCAGGTCAGAGAAAAGTCTCTTCCCCATCTTCACCTGAACCGAACTTAGGATTATTCCAAGGTCCTAAATTGTTTATAACCCTAACCTTCTATCCTCCTGAGTATAAATCTTATTCTTTAAGTTGTATGATAGATTCTAGTTGTCAGTTAAACCTTGCTAGAGGATCGGCCATTACTCCATTCTACTGGGAAAGATCTGCTAATCATGGCTCAGCAATAGAAGGCACTCTAGCCTCTCTAACTGGTAAAGTAGAAGATTTCCCTGTACAAATAACTAATGTCCCTGAAGTTTTGTCTCTATACAGACTAGATAATATCAAGGAAGATTGTATCCTTGGATCCGAATTTCTTCTCAGAGTCAGCCCATTTACTGTAGATAAGAAGAAAATGTTATTTATTTGCGCAATAAATAACCGGCTAATCTCCTGTCCATTATCCTTTGAAGCTAATAGCAAGTGCAAGATGATATTGCCAAGACCTGAGGCAAAACCCAAAGTAGTCGAGCTGTATAAAATGGAGCGATGTATCGCCTATGCAGAAATGCATAAAGAAAAATCTCTTGATGATATTTCTGCTAAACTAGTCAAAGACTGTTGTTCTGAAAGCCCTAATGCCTCCTGGAAAAGAGAGAAATATTTCGTAAGCCTACCATTTGATCCACTCTAGAAGATCAAGCCAATGAAGGCTTCAACAAGGTAAATGTCTCCCTCAGAAAGAGATTTTTGTGCAAAAGAGATTAAAGAGCTACTTGAGAAAGGTCTAATTGAGCCATCCAAGAGTCCTTGGGTGTGTCATGCTTTTGTGGTAAACAAGCACTCAGAAATCAAAAGAGGCAAACCTAGACTGGTTGTCAACTACAAGCCCTTGAATGCTATTCTTCAGAAGGTAAGATATCCTTTGCCAGATAAAGCAAGTCGGTTGCAGAGGATTGCTGGATGCACTATATTCAGTAAGTTCGATCTAAATTCTGGTTTCTACCAAATAGGCATTGAAGTAAAGGATCGCTATAAAATGACATTTGTTGTCCCTCATGGACAATATCAATGGAAAGTTTTTCCATTTGGAATAAACAATGCACCATCAGAATTTCAAAAGAGAATGGAAGACATCTTTAGAGATAAGCAGTGGGCATTGGTGTTTATAGATGATGTCTTGATATGTTCAAAAAATTTACAAGATCATCTTAAACATTTGCAGCTTTTTTATGATTTGGTCTACAAGCATGGTGTAGTCCTGTCTCAAAGTAAAATGGAAATAGGGAAAACTGAAATAGATTTCCTTGGATTCAGTATCCAGGAGGGACAGGTAATCCTACAGAAACATGTTCTCAATGTGTTCAGCCACTTCCCAGATAAGATTTTAGACAAAGTACAGTTACAAAGGTTCCCGGGGAGCCTAAACTACATAAGACCATTTTATAGAGGACAATCCAGTGACATCCATATCCTACAACAGAGACTAAAAAAGAATCCACCTAAATGGTCTGAGAACATGACTCTGGTAGTACAGACAATTAAAATCAGAGTCTAGAATATCCATGCCTTATCCTTACCGCAAGGTACTGGTCAACTAGTTATGGAAATAGACGCCTCTTCATCCACATGGGGTGGATTCTTGATTGAAACTATTGAAGGCAATGAGAATGTGTGTGGCTATGGATCTGGTTCATTTAAAGCAGCTGAGTTGAACTATCCATCGAGCCATAAAGAGATTTTAGCTGTAAAAAAGACTGTACAACATTTTATTTTATTTTTGAAACCTATAAAGTTTATAATTAGGACTGACTTAAAGATCATGCCTGGAATCTTTAAGAATGAAAATTTAATGGCCAAAAATAGCAGTAGGATTCTTAAGTGGTTTATTTGGTTGAGCAATTTTGATTATGAAATAATATATAAGCCTGGTTATTTGAACTATTTGGTTGATATGCTAACAAGAGAGAATTTGCAGCCTGCAGCTCCCTCTCTAAGTATGTTTACCCTTGGCTCATCAAGCTCTGGTGATAAAGGAAAAGCTCCAATCCAACCTTTGTACCAGCCAAGAAATGGTTTATTTCTAAAACCATGGGATGAGTCCATTGCTGAAGAAGAGAGAAAACAAATTCTGGATTTTGCATCCAGAAAAGAAGTAGAGAAATATCTGGAGATCACTCTGATTAAACAGATCGCATCTAGCCCTTTAAAGCTTCATATTTTAGAAAGATGGGAAAGATCAGCATTTAGAAGTTTTGAGAATGCTCAGTCAAAACTAAGAAATTGCAAAGAGCTCTAGATATACTGTAATGAAGAAAACAACCTGCCGGTCTGGTATGTTGACATTGGAGAAGGAAACCTGACTTGGACATCCTACAATTTGATTCTCCAATTCTGTAGAGAAGAAAGGTCAGTTGTAATTTGTGGAGATCCAGGCAATCTCAGGAATAAATCTTGGTCTGGATGGACTGAGATATTTCTTGAGAAGTTCTGTCCACATGTAGACTGGGTAAACAGAAGGGCCAACTTCATATTACACCTGCAAATAGATATGGAAGTAGTTGACCAAAACCACCAATGGTTTAAATTCTTGCTACGCCACCAAGGAGGAAGGTATACTGGTTTGGAGCATACTGTTTATACAGAACAAAAGTTTATCAAGCGATATCATCAAGGAAACATTATTGATGCTAAATTGCATACCCGCAGACTCCCTCTTGATTCTTGGGTTGAGTCAATTTTTGACAGCGAGTTCCTTTGCGAGGAAAATCCCGTTTTCCACGGTTATGATGTGGAAAGATGTTTCAGTCCTCATCTGTATCTTCCCATCCCTCCTGAAGATCCGTATCCATCATGTGGTTACCCTTATGATGATGATGACAGCTTTGGTTTCGATTGTCCCTGTGGAGGAGTCGACATCGACGGTGTAGCTGGAGAAGTCTGCATCTGTCGCCATGCACATGATCCTTACGATTGAGAATCTGCTTTTGTATCTGAAAGCCGTGGTGGGCTGGTCTCTGTCCCTTCACTTTGTTTATGGTCGGGATTCTTTATCAGTTCTTTTGGCTTTATTTGTAAAGCAGTTTGTCTATCATAATAAATTCTGGGTCCCCATATGTCTTCGGACCGTGAATGGATGAGATAATGATAGTGCAGTCCCACTATCACCCCAGAATATTTCTTTATGACCTGTTAATGTCAGTTTTGGGTCACCAGGTGACTGGCTTGCATTGTATAAATAAAGGCTTCGGTTCTCATTTGAAGTAGAGAGTTTTAGAGTCACTCATGTGCTGAGCTTACGAGATTGAGTCTGTAACAGAAGAGTATGCTCTGCAACTTGCCCACAATGGTATAAGATTGCATCAGAAATTTTGAGTTTGTGTATGCAGTGATGAGCTTTGCCGTCCGAAGCTGATCTGCTCAGAGTGTGTAATACCGAAAGTGATGATGTTAATATGAAGATGGATGTTTGAAGAAGTATTGAAGCAAAGTCGATCTTGGTCTTGCATTTTAGCGTGGAAGAAACTCTTAATGAACATGGTTTTTGGCACAATGGTGTTGAAGAGAGTATAGACATCTTTCTACATTCACACAATTCAAACAGCTGGTGCAAAACCCAAAGTTATGACTTTCATAAGTTTGTAAGCAATTTTTACACCCTTCGATGCATGGTCAATGTATCTACAGTCACCAATCGACTACACCAGTCAATGATCGACTGCACTAGTCAGTAGTCGGTCCACTGTACACCAGTCGAATCTGGGCATCATGATTACACTTCATATTTATGATCAAAGACTTAGAATTTATAAATATTTACATGAGCATAAACAATTTTTGTATAGCATTGAATGTATCAGGTATTTCTAAAATTGCCACAGGTAATGTACGATTATCATTAATGCAATGGATAGCCACTTCATAATCCATGGACATATTCCTATGAATGGTGTATGCAAAAGAAATTGGCAACGACCATGCATGCACATGGATCGATTGAATTGTTGATATGAATGATTGACAGGTAGGAAGATGTGGTGAATATAATTATCGGCGCATATCACTCTACTAGCTACTTCAGTCGTGTTTCAATACGTGCACCAATCAATCGACATCGTTTCACTTATCAACTGCATGCTCGTAGCCATTCGCGATAAACAAAATACATACATATTATTTCATGGACCGATGGTTATAACACGGTTATGCTCATTCTCCGAATTAGAAGGTTAATTGATTCATGATTTGAATTAGAAGGTTTGATGGCATCCAATTACAGAAATTTATCAGTAATGTATATCATGATTTGAACCCCATGAACCTTACGTTGAAAGCGTTTCTTTTCTGGCAGTCCCGCATAACTCACAATATAGTGTATTAGGAACGGATAAGTATTTTTGGAAAATGGGACATAATCTTGGAGGATGACTATATGTTCTACAAATTTCGCAATATTCCTGATGCTGCGAACCTTTAAATGGAGGTGGGCCCTGATAGGGAGTAATTTTCTGAAACTTAGTAGCTGCATTTACTTGTTCAACTTCACGGTAGGTCTTCCTGGAACCCTAGTACCCACATGCATGTGGTAATAATTCCTTCTACTAGTGCAACTCCTGGCCTTGCACATTTGAATCAAATATCTACCCTTATTGAGGCAAATCTAGGAGTTAGCCAAATCCAATGCAGGAAGAGAGTAGGTATGGTGCATGGTATTAAAGATACAGGGCGACCTCGCTAACAAATTACCCGCACTATGAGGAGGGGTTGTTGCACCAAACCCCTTCCCGAGCTGGATACCTAATGAATATTGTGATATTTACAAAAAATATGGGTAGTGACCACAAATTTACCCAATACTGCAAAAGCTATTTTCTAGTTTGGATGTTACCTCAAAATATACATCCAAAAATTCCCGACAGACAGAGTTTTGTCGGTTTCAAGGTATAAATAGAATTACTCGAAAGTATAAATTAGATTACTCAAAAGTATACCTACTTTAAAGTTTACACTTCGCGGTCCACCCGCGACAATTTGGGCACTTATGGATGGTTATGTGCATTCTTGAAACTTCTAGACAGTTCTATGCATGTTTTAACCCTCCTATGTACAATAAGGAAACAATGAAACCACAATGTTTTCCATTCTGAGCAGCTTAGTTTCCTGAAGCAGCGAATATGGGCAGACTTGTGCATGAAAAACAACAGTGGAAGGATTTTTTTTAAAGTCTGAGCATGTTCTTCCTGTAGCAACCGGTTAATTATTATGATGACCTCCATCATCCTATTTGTAATACCCCTTGAATTAATAGTTTGTTATTATGTTGGAAAATACCTTTATTATTCTTTTATTATTCTTTGACAAGAAAGTCAAGAATAAAACATTTTGTAATAAAACATTCCCTATTTAACAAAATATGCTTCTTGGGTCTTATATTGTCTTAATAAATCACCAAATATTTAATTATGGAACGGGGTTTGTAAACTTGGAGTTGACACAAAATATATGCTAAGGTAGAGAGGTACCTAAGGCGTTGTAGAGATATTTTAACAAAGAAAAGATTGAAAGATCTTTCAAAATGAAAAACCGAGTCAAAAGTCAGAAATCTAGTCATTAAATTAATTAAACTCGCACAAAACCAATAGATTAGAGTAGTATAAAGTTATACTACTCTATTCTATGAACAATAATTGAAAAGATATATAATACTATTCTAAAAACAAGAGTGTATGAGACGTAAACTACTTTTTATGGAAACCCTATTATTTATTATGTTTCTAGTCTATGAGATAGAAAGGCTATAAACAAGTTCAAAACTCTAACTATGAGGAAACAAGGAATTATATCTTTTGAAGCAGGATTATAGCTACTTAATATATTTAAGAAATTCAACATTTAAACTATTCATTCACTCAACCAATACACAATAACTAAGCTAAATTATTTAGTTCCATTCTCCTTGGGGATTCTAAGGATATGTGTTCATTGTGACAGGAACTGGAGAAGGTGTATCAAAATGACTTTCAAAGGAAATCAGAAAACTGAAGGGAATTAAGTCTAATTTATCTTCTACAAATAAGTGTAAACTAAAGAGTGTCCAGTTACAAGTGATAGTAAACATTGTGATTTATTCTCTATCCATAAGCAAACAACTCAAATCCAAAGAAGTGTTATTAACAAGTGATATACTAACCAAAATACAAGATTATTTTTAATGATTACTTTGAAGTTGGATGTAGACTAGTCTAGATAGGTAAAGCATTAAATAGTTTTAACGAAATAAATATAATTTAAAAGCAAGTAGAAAGCTTAATAAAGATATTTTATTTCTAAAGACAATCCTATTATATGAACATTTTCAGTAACCACGGAGTAAGGAGAACAAATCTTATGCCAGAAATTGTGATGGAACTATAAAGAACTAATATACTTTTTGAAGAGTAAAATTAACAACTTCGAATTCTAAAATCAATCTAAATCAAGGTAAGGTAAATCAAACTAGAGGTGAAGCTGACAAGTTCTAAAATAGTAATCCATTGAGGAATCAGAGACAAAAGAAACACGACTTATAAACTAATTAAAGTAATAAGAAATGAAAGTAAAAAAGAATTATGGATTTTAATGAATACTTGATGTGGTTTGAAATGGAATTCTAATTATATATGACTACTATTTAACTATAGAATATAACATAATTCGAAAACAATGAGAAATTGAAATTTAAACAAATATAAAACAAAATGGAAATATTAAATTTTGAACGACAGTCCGGATGACGGTGTAAAACGACAGTCCGAATGACAGTCCAGATGGAAAAAACAGAGTAAATTGCAAAATAAACAACCTAAATGATCCTGACGTCAGTTGGTTGATGCATATGAAGTTTTGGTGCAGGAAAAGACAATATTTGAACTATTTAACAATTGAAATAACAGAAAGATGCCTATGCTAATCTACCTTTAATAAAGTAAAGCATTTCCTATAAAACAACCTAAGAGATAGATGCGATTAATCTATAGCTATAGAAGCATAAACAAAATTAATACTAACTACAAACTAAGCCTATGGCATTAAACTAATTACAGATATGAAATTGGACAACAAAATGAAAGAAAGACTATAAAAGACTATGCGCGACCAGTCACTTTCAATCCTAAAAATATAAACTACAGTAACATAACAATATAAATTGTATTAACCACAGTAAACATGCGTTATAGAAGACGAGGAAATAAACAACATCAATTTACAGGAGAATTAAACTACCTACAGAAACTGGAAATACAAATTATTTATCTGCAAAAAGGAATAACAAAAAATACAAATGGGGACCTCTAGTTGTTGAAGGGCCATTCTCAGTAAGCAGGGGTTATGCTTAGATCAATCAACCACTCATGAAAACAAAGACATATATTCACAACTGAATATAGAACTTGTATTAGATTCATAACAGAGGTTACATAATTTTCTTGCTAATGATGATGAACTAACTTGACTCTCATCTGGAGACGAATTTATATAGTTTTACATGGATGAGTAGGTTGACCCTTTCAGTGGTCGACTGCTCCATAATCAGACAACCTTAACTGCTAAACAAACAACTATGTAACGATTTGTGATAGCGCACAGCCGTCTTCCTAATATTTTACACGTCGGTTCTCTTCACGCGAGCTATGGGCGTATAGATCTTTGTTGATGTGGGCATAGAGCATGGTGTCGAGTTGAGAGGATAGGATCCCGAGTCTTCTAGAGAAAAGACTCTCGTACCAGCAGGATGTGTGGCCAACAGTTCAACAAAACCATTCTATGCTTTAAACTCTTGAGAATATTCCAACTAACAGGGTGTGGGTTGATCGGAGGGTTGTATGACGAGCTGGATGCAATTGTGCATGTTTGGCATGAATGCATATCCACATGAAGGCTCGTTTGGAAATCATAGTCTACAAAACAAGTCTATGTATCAGACACGTTTACAAATATCACATAATTGCTAATAAAATCATGGAATAACAAAAATAACCAAGACTTGCATACAATTCAAATACTTTCATACCTGGGTTAATTGATAAGCTAAATGAAAAGAAGTATACCAAAAGGTGACAAAAGTGATGCCAAAAGAGAAAATTAACAGCTAAGAATAATGGCAAAATTGGGATCAACAGTCCCCCAAATGGGAGAGATACCAGTTCCCACTGAGAAAAAACAAAAAGAAAATTAGGAAGAAGGTTGAGCTGCGTTAGCAGCTACCTTCAACTTAGCAGAGGAAATGAGAGATTTGAATTTCGACTTCTTGGCTTGTGCCTTTAAAACATTATGCCTCTGCTGAAGAGAGTTACGCGAAGATGTTATGGCTTTATTGAGCTCTTCAACGGTCTTAACTTGAAGAAATAGCTCCTTGTTCTCTTGACGAAGATCAACAATAATCTTAGCATATCTTTTATTTTGACTTGTTGACTATGCTAATTCTTGTGTCAGTTGATCGATTGTGTGCTGATCTAGAGTAAATGGCTCTACAGGACACTTGGTATCTTGAGGGGGACTCAATTATCTGGATGGTGTTTCGAGGTCAATAGAAGGGACTTGTTCTTCATGATCCGTGCCTTGAGTAGATGGATAAGTGGGTTCAAGAGCAGAGGCTTTAAGGAATTCGACTAAAATGCTAGCCAGGGTAAACAAACACGAGTCAGAAATGGGTTCATTCACCTCGACCACACTATCTGGATGATTGGACTGAGGGGTAGACTGAACGAAGGTCTGAACGAGATTCACCTTCTTATTCTTGGCTCGATCTTGTGGAAAAGGTAAAAATTCAGCGGCCACAGGGTCGACAGAGGTGGGCGAATGGCCATGCGGACTCGCTTCCAAAGTATCTTCATAAATGTGCACTATTTTAGTGTGTTTATTTTCTTTAGGAGGGTTCTGACTGGGTTCACAGTCACGAGTATGCCGAGGATGCTTTCGAGCATTTAAATGAGGGTTTAAGACCTTAAACAAAAAAATTTCCTAGCTCTAGTTCCTCTCCTTCAATTGATGCACGATCAGGAAATTGATCAGGATATGGTGGTATAAACTACCCATAGGATTGACTGTATTTTTCCTGACTTGGTTTGACATTTTTTCCAAGTTCTTGAGGAAATAAAATGGAAAATTAAGAAACTGCTGATTGACGAAATGTGCCAGTAAGCAAAAATGGCAATCTTTAAACACAGTAAACTTACCCTCGCATGTTATAAGGTGGATGATAATGGCTAGAGGATTGAGGTATTCCAGCTTAACCCATTCTTTGTGAAACCCCTTCGTTCCTGCGACATGTTGATAATCCGGCTTGAGAGCAAAATTGTGGGACGACCGAGGGAGAAACAAATGTTTCTACCAATGAGCCTCCTTCTCTCGAGATCTTGGTTGCTACTGCAATAGTCTCCTTGGTTATTGGAAAGGTAAGATAACCAACCCTTTCCATCTTATTGTCGAACCCTTTCATAAATAACAACAAAATCTCCTCTTCATATCCCTGCAAAAGGTGGAGGAATGGGTTCCACCCTGCTCAGAAGAAGATCTCTTGACATTCTTGAAATTCCAAAATTTGGAACAAGACCTAATAACTCTCAGGCTCGAGATGGTTAGGCATTGTTCAAGAAGGGGAGAAAATGCAGGGGGTTTCAAAGGATACAAAGAAATGGTGTCTGAATGGCTCCGCAAAGACAAAGGTAAGTAAGGACAAGGGTAAGGACCGTGGGTTTAAAATGCAATTTGTTTAAGCATATGAATGATTACGAGATCATGGTTTCACACGCCTGACCAGTAACACTATGGTTCAGTACTTTGAATCATGTTCCCTAATATTTATTTCGTATGGTTATGAATGATTCAACCATGTCCAAAGTAAACTTTGGACAGATTGAATAAATTACATTACGACATCTATAAAATGTATCTAAAAACCATAATGACTTTAATTAATGGTATGATATAACACTTAATGAATTCCACATATGACTTGATGAGAGGGTAAGGTAATGATGGTTGAAAAAAGATATTGAAATCATTTCATATCAACATGGGGTTAAATGATTTGTTAGATGAGGTCGAAGTGAATCCTAACGAAATCAATTTTTTTTATGGGCATAAGAACGAGACCTAGGAGTCATGGGTATGGTTTACTAAATTAAACTGTTTTCCCAAAGTTAATAATAAAAGAAATTAACATATCGACATATTAACCCAACTATGATATTATGGTTTCATTTGGATCGTCATTTAACATTCCATTCAGACCGACATTCGACCCTTCCTTTGATCTTCCATATGGACCCTCTATACAGAATGCGCTTTGCTGGATCTAACTGCTGCTAGTTATGCAGTAAATTTTTTGGGCTTCTAGCACACAATATGATGATGTAAAGTAGCTTTATTGAACCTTAGTTGCATTATCCATCATGGATTAAAATAATCTTCTGCTACTTGGATTATCCTGTAAACACATATACTTTTTTCAGAGATAATCTAATCTTTTCATAAATAATCAAAAAGTAAAAACAGTTATAACCTTCCCCCAAACCAAGAATATGGCGCGTCCTCAAGCCATCAAAGAAAAAAAGATTAATTCCCAAATAGATTAATAAATAATTCTAAAATTTTGTGATCATTTATATAAGAAAAATAAATACTACTAGTAAATGGAGATGATTCAAATATGTACAAAAAGAAAACAGTGCTTAGAAAGACCATGTGAATAATGATAGTAGAATTGATGGAAAAAAAATGCCATAGGAAAACTAGTCATCTTGGACTCATTTTAAAGATCTCTTGCCATCCAAATAATATAAAGAAAATTCACCCAGGGGTTTGTGAAATTGCCATAGATATGGATCCCATTTCTAGAATAATCTTATCCTAGGTATTATTTGAATTAGATGACAGGTTCCAAGTCCAACTTACAGCCATTCTCTAATGACAGTATAAATAATTGGCCTAAATATGTATTTGATGTACTCAAAGTTTTTTTTACACGATTCATGTGTATAACAATGCATTAGCCATATCTCTTTTACCCGATATTTCCCTGCTGCCAGCAGGCTTGTTCAATACCTCGATGGGTTTATCTTGGTACCATGTAATCATAGCCCCGCTACCAGTGAGCCTGTTTAGTACCCCAATAGGTTTACTTGCATTTACCAGGTTTTCTTGTTTAAATATGTTACTTAGCATGGACCCGCTTCCAGCAAGCCTGTTTAGTACCCTGGCGGGTTTGCTTCGTATAAAGTTTTTAGTATGTGGAAGTTGGTTGGTACTTAGAGCATGTTAAGCCTGCTAAACACATAATTCAAATTTTTATAGAGAACCTTATGATTAACTTTATGGTTTGTATTTTTTTCTCTTATATCTATCTATCTATCTATATATATATTAGCCTAAATTATAGATCATGTCAAAAGATAATATCTTAAATATGTTCTTTGACCTCAGTCTATCTTCTTCATAAAAGATCATTAATGTTTTGCACAAGTAGAAAGTCCACTTACTCTTGGGTTACCTCCAAAAATGCTCAAGAGACAAGTGTTGATAATGAGTCTGGGATGACTAGTGGTGCATAGATGTAAGATAGAACTTTTGAAAACATGATGATTAGAGTAGGTCTTAAGCAAATATTTTAATGATAAATCAGAAATGTGCATATCTGAATCAAATACCATAAAATCATAAGGAGTCATCGAAGAAAGTGGGTAGGGATGATATAGATAACACTTTAATTTCATTATAAATTCCAGCTTTAAAGAAAAAGAGTTAGGATGTATTATGTGTTCTTAGAGCACTTCCATTTTTGGGCAACATTTCATGAGCTAATTATAGAGACAAGGTTCTTGTAATCGAATTGCAAAACCACTTGTTAGATGATTCAAATTTATTCCCAATGAAAACATATATATCGAGAAAAAGTCATATAAAATTTATCAAAATTTACGCAAAGGAAAAGAGTCTTCCCTTTTTATTTGACAAAATTCCATAAGGTGATTATGAAACTAAATTCCCTGTATAAATAAAGTCATCTTGTTAGAAATGACTTTTACAATAAATAAATATATATTTACATATATACATAAATTTAACACAAAATAATTTAAGAATCAAGAGGAGGAGAATGCCTTCCTCTTCAACCAACTCCAACTCCTTTTTTTGTAAGACTTTCTTCACAAAATCTTGTCTAGATATTGGTTGATGGTAAAGTCTAAGTCTATGTCCATTTACGACAAAGGAATTTTGTGAATCATCAATTTTATTAATTTCTTCTGACCCATTATCGAAGGTTGTAACTAAGTCATATGGACCCATCCAATGGGTAGCTAATTTTCCTTTGAAATTTTTGTACCTTGAGTGTCACGTACCCCAATTTCAATAACATTTTATGTTTAAGAAAATATTATATTTTACTTTTATTCTAAATTTTTTGACTATTGACCAAGTGGGGTCAAGGATGATTATAATTAATTATGTTGAAAATTTTATTATTTAATAAATAAAAGATGAGACAAATAGCCTAAGGAGGTTGTTGAATGAGTGTCCATTGATCCACTAGGAGGAATAGACGGGGGTGACAGAAAACTGAGACATGGCAGCATCCTCAACCACTTCTAGTTGTTGCAGGGGCAAACTTCCCTAAGTTTGTGGTCATGTTCCCCAAAAAAGTGGAATAGAGCAGGTGGCTCATTAATTGAAAAACTGAACAAAAGACCTAGGCATGCTTATATCTATTCATTGAATTCGGTAGAAGGCTGTTCATTCTTTACCTTGTGAATTTTCTGAAGTTGAGAAAGGATCACAAGAGATTCGATGAGGGGAAAGTTAGAAGTGGTTTTGAGTGTTAAGATTGCTTTCATAACTAGTGCAGCTTGATAGCTGAGTTATTTACTATTGAGGATAGAAGTGTTGTTGTTAATTACTTATGTTGACTTGTAGGGGTATCTAATCCCATTTCTTCACACAATGCATTCACCCTGGTGGATCAGTGGACATGATCGAGGGTCCTAAGACAAGCAGTTGAGCTATCTTCAGGAAAAGGTTGGGTGGAACAGGCTCCTTGGGTTGTTTGTCTCTTCTAAAAATTACCAGGTTCCATTGTGTTATCTTATTTATCTTAATGCAAGCAAATTATAGGAATGAAATTAGTTGTGATTAGCTTTTACTATTATTCCTTAGATACTTTTCATCTGCAAATAAACTGTTTAAGTCTGCATTTTATTCAGGAAGTTTACCTGTATATTTTTAAACAGAATAAATGAACCCTGAATTAGAGATGATGGAATGATGAGTAAAATTTCCTTTCTGTATTTTTCCACTCATCTTACAATGAAGTACTCTAATACAGAAGGATTGTTTAGTTGTATATAGGAATGATTACATGAATAAAAATAAATCTGAACTATTATCTAGCTATAGAGTTTCCATTGAAATTAAGCAGCAATTTTCCTCTAATACGAAATCTTACCAACAATATTTTCAAGTAGCTGTTTGAAATTTGAAAGCTTTTACTGTTGTTTACCAGCCAATTACTGTCACACGGTCTTTTAACTATGTATAATATAATACAATAATAATTATTATAATACAACTATTAATTTATACTTAACAAATAAAAACCATTCAGTGTTCTAATCTTTTATACCTAATTCATAAACAAATATTCTAGATATATTATAGTAAATAATGCACAGTTAAACCTCCAACTGATCTTCGATATCATCTAATACTGTAAGCTCTTGATGAACAGTCATTAGACTGAAAATATAATACCTATTGTATTATAGTACCTTGAGTTCTCAGGAAACAAACTGTAAACTTTCAATATAACTAATATACTATTATTAACATTGAAAACTATGTTTCTAAACCCTACTCTTTAAATTATAAACTTCCTTAACCATGACAGAACCTATTTATGAAATAGGATAATTTTCCAGCTCTTCAATTTAAAAGGAAGATTTTTTTTACTTCTTAACTATTGTTTATACCAAACAAATCGAATATCTGTAGATAACCTAATTATTATACAAATATTGAAAATCAGAAGTTAACCATTTAACCTAATATCGCAATTGTTTATAAAAAAAACCTAAGGTAATATTTTACGAATAGTTTGCACATTTAAGAATCACAACAACATTTCCAAATGGCATTACCTAGTTCATAGCCATGAAACAAATCGCAACCAAGTATAACAGGAAATTCTTTACAAAATATTAACCAAAAAGTGCAATCGAATTCATAAAAGAAAGACAAATGCTAACAAACATTACACTCTGGTCGAAATATCCCGTACCAAAAACAGAGTCTTAATTTATCAGTAAATTAACCATTACATTCGACACTTGGATCAGTGCTTAAAACCAAAATACTTTAACTATTTCGTAGTAGTGGCTGAGCAAGAAAAGCTTCCACATAATTTAATTACAGTATTAACAAACAAATTTAAAAACCCTTGAACAGTAATAATTATACCCTAAATCGACATTACAAGAGCTATAGCTAATTTATAAAACCATAAGGGTTACCCGTAAGGATGGCCATACGGCCTCCTTCACCAAATCAAAGCAAAACAACAAGTTTGACCACAAGAAAATGTGAACCTGTAACAACATCCTGCTGTAACTTTTGATGCCACACACACCAACGACAAAGGGTACCTCAGGGCTGGGAACGAGGATTACCCGAAACCCTTCACGCTCATAGCCTTCAGTTTCAAAGAAATCACCTTCAACTTTCGACTGGATTTTCCCAAGTATTTTTCCACCTATCATCAAACAAACAAACAGTTTCGAATTGTTAGTTTTAGCTGGTGTAGATATTGATAAATAAAAGAAATAAAAATGCTGGGAGGTTTCGATACAACTTACCAGTGTAATCGTTAAGCTCACAGTCGTAGCAAAGAACCAGAGTTCCAATCCTGTTAATGCCTCGGGAAAACAAAAGTGACCACTGTGTAAACGTTGAACTCAAGGAATGGATTAAGGCGAGGAACCAGAGTTCTAAACCTGCTAATTCCATAGTCGAGGTCAAGAAATAATTAATGGCTAAGACCCTAAGCTTTAAACCTGCTAACGCCTACGCCAAGCTTGAAGAACAAAACAATGGCGAGAAACCAAAGCTTACAACCCGTTAACACCACAGCCAAGGCAAAGGTGACCTTTGTTGCAGAGACCCAAGAAGGCTGAGGTTCTATCGGCACCACTCCTCCTCCAAAACCATAAACAAAAAATGAAGCCGAGCAGTGTTAGGGAAAACATTAAATGTTTTGTGCATAGGGTTTAACACCAAAACCCTTCCTCAAACAAGCAGTTCCCACGTGGATTCCACTAACCCTTGAATCTTTTCTGAGTTTGATATAGTTTGAGCCTGCGTTACATGGCAAAGATAAGACCATTACATTGTTAAAAATAAGACATTTTTCAATGTTATGCATAGAGTATACACCTAGGTTAGTTTATATAATATGCATTGAACATATGTCTAGGTAGAGTATTTGTATGCAATGAATACATGCTTAGGATTAGCTTTGTCTATATTTATAGTTAATCTATAATTACTAATTCATTAATTATAATTCTTAGGTTAGGAAAGTTCTATGAATTAACATGGATAAATTCCATAGTTATAAATCATATGGAAAGTGTTAGGGTTTCCAGTACCTCAAACAACTAAAAGCATGTTGCTAATTATATCCCATAAAACGTATTATTTAATTGTTAAAATAGATAATCAAACTATCAACTCCAATCCGCTACCTAGGTAGAATGGTCTTGGTTATAGTCCTAGGATTTTTCTTACACTCCGATAATTTAGACAATAAATAGAGTTTAAGGATTTTCTTTCCTAACTTACTCATTTGTTCTTCTGAGCTTTAAATTTTTACATCATAACCTGGAAGTAAAATTTTACCTGTAAGTCCTGTATAAGCATCGGATCTGCATCAGCTTTGAGAAAATCTAAGTAATCCTTGGGATAACCTCAAGCCCCTTCAATAAGAAAGAAAAAAACCATCAAAATCATACACATTCTTGCAAACAAACCAATGATTTGAACTCAATAGTTGAAACTCTTTAACTTTTGATAAAATTTTATTCAAGAATAAAAATCAATAAAGTTTTGAATACGGTTAGTAGCATGTGACTTACTAGTTAGTAAGTAAAAATATGAAGCCTTTTAGTTACAGTTAACTAAAAATATTTTAACTCATAAGTTTCTCCTGATAACCTGTCTTGTAATCTACCTGTTAATTAAACTAAAGTTGGTTATTAACTAGTATTTTGGCTATGATTTAATATTAAATGTCTCATAGAAAAGTTTTAATTTTTTGTGAATTTATGGAGATGTCACATTGAGTCAAATAGTAATGCCCAATCCCCAGTGTTAAACTGCTTTTGTTTAATAAATTTATCATGCCATTTTTTCCGTTGATTTTGTATTAACATTGTCCTTTGGAGCGCATCTTGTCTAATCTCATCTAATTCATTAATCTGTAAAATTCGCTATTTATGTGTCTCTTCCAAATCCATACCTAATTGTACAACCATACGAAAAGTCTTAACTTGGAATTTAATAGGTAAAAGGACTTGTTTCCCATATACTAGCTCATAGGGTGTATGTCCAGTAGTGTTTTTCCAAGTTATTCTATAGGACCACAAGGCCTCTGGAAGTCTATCTGCCTAGTCCTTATGATGCAGCTGAATAGTTTTGGTTAAGATAGCTTCCAATACCTTAATGGTTGACTCTACTTGGCTATTAGCCTATGGATGGTAAGGTGAGGATTTACAATGTTGGATACTATCCTTCGTAGTAAGTTATTTCATCAATTTAGAAGTGAATTGAGAACCTTGGTCAGTGAAAATTTCCCTAGGCACACCAAACCAAGTAAATATCTCTTCATATATAAATTCTACCACAAATTTCTCTGTGGCTCAAAAAAAAGATTTAGCTTCAACCCATTTGGTGATATAATATTTGCAAACCAGGATGTACTTCTTTTTGTTGGACATGGGAGAGAGTGGTCCTAAAAAATCAAGATCCCATTTCTCAAAAGGCTCAATCATGAACTGAGGCTGTAAAGGCATCTCGTTAGATGATGTAGGTCTACCCATTCTTTGGCAACTGTCACATCCTCTAACATACTTTCCAACATCCTTAAAAATGCTTGTACAGTAATACCCAGAATGCAACACTTTGTATGATGTCTGCTTGTCAGAAAAGTTTCCTCCACATTGCCCATCATGGCATGCACGGAGGATTTCTATCATCTCATCCTCCTGTACACATCGTATGATAATAAGATCTTGATCGGTATGAAAAAGGTCATTATCAACCCAAGAGTAATTAGAAATATGGATGATAACTTGGCGTTTCTCATGTGGGGACAAGTGGTTTGGTAACTTCCCAGTTGCTAAATAATTAGTTATGTCGGCAAACCAAGGAGTTTGTACAGACACATCAACTAGATGTTCATTAGGGAAAGTATCATCAACAGGTTTAGCATCATCATCATGTTGGATGTGAGAGAGTAAATCTACTACCAAATTCTCTCTACCGGGTCGATCAATGACGGTGATATTAAACTCTTATAATAAAATAAGCCATCAGGTCACCCTACCATTGGTAATTGGTTTATTCATTAAGAAACTAATGGAAGAATGGTTCATATGCACAAAAAATTCATATCCTATGATGTAATGGAGAAATTTATTGATAGAGTAGACTACTACTAGAAAATCCTTTTTAGTAACAATGTAATTCAATTCGACAGAAGTCAGACTTTGCTAATAAAGTAGATGGAAATAGATGCTTGGCCTTCTTTTTGAGCAAGGACTCATCCTATGGCCATGTCAGAAGCATCAGTGAATATATAAAAAGAAAGGGACCAATCAGGACCCCTAAGTATTGGCGCCAATGATAGTTTAGCCTTTAATACCTCAAAAGCATTTTGACAGGATTTAGTCCATTGGAATTCTACACCCTTCATAAGCAGTTTAAATAGCGGTGCAACTATTTTAGTGAAAATTTCGATAAAACGTCAGTAGTAGCTTGCATGGCCAAGAAAGCTTCTTAGCTCCTTTTGAGATTTTGGAGAGGGGAGACCAACAATTACTTCTATTTTTGCAGGGTCTACCTGGATCCCTTGTGAAGAGACATGATGCCCCAAGACTATCCCTTTTGTTAATAATATTTTACATTTTTCATGGCTAAGGGCTAGGTTTGCATCTTGACATTAGATTAAGACCTTTTCAAGATTATCAAGAGCCTCCTAAAAGGTATTACCATAAGTTGTAAAATCATGTATGAACACTTCTACGTAGTAGTGTATAATATATGCAAAAATTCCTAAGACTGCACGTTGAAAAGTAGCAAGTGCATTACATAGGCCAAATGGAAAAATTCTATAGTCATATGTCCCTTAGGGGAAAGTAAAAGTAGTCTTATGTTGATCCTCAGGTGCTATCAATATCTGATTGTATCTGCTATACCTGTCGAGAAAAGAGAAGTATTGTTTGCTGGGTAGGGTATCTAGCACTTGGTCGATAAAGGACAAGGGAAAATAGTCCTTAAGTTTGGCTTTATTCAGTTCTTGGAAGTCAACACAAATATTCCATTTCCCTGTGAGTTTATTTGGGACTACCACTAGAGGAGATACCCATTTACTATCTGAAATTGGGTAGATGAAACCATAATTGAGGAGTTTTTGTAACTCTTCTTTAACTATATCCTTCAAAGCAGGATTCATCCTCCTTTGAGGCTGCCTTATAGGGGATATACTAGAATTCATGTAAATATGTTGAATACAAGTGTCAAGGTGTATATCCTTCATATCCGTTTACTCCCATGCAAATGCTCCAGATTTACTTTTAAGGACCTTAAACAACTATTCTTATTGATTCTCGGTTAGCCCCGCGTTTACGTGTAGAAATTTTCTAGGGCTAACTTCACAAGGTATGGTATAAGAACCTATATGTTCTTCAATTGCAAAGACACATGGTATATCCAAAAATGTTGAGAGGTTCAAATTTTCTTGAAACTCATCTCCAAAAATATGATCGAATAGAGCAAAATACTGGGGAAAGTCTATACAAGTTGTCGACGAAACAAATTGATTTAACACATTCTCAGTAGTCTACTCCTGAAGTTCCTGGGAGTAATCACTAGGAAAGAAAATATTTTCAATATTTCCATCCCCAAAGGGGTAGTCTAACCACCAAAAGTTTTCAGTTACAGGATGTGCTGGGGGGTATAGAGCGAGTTTCTGCACAGATAATCCATTAGAAATGGTCATTTCCCCATCCCTACATCCTATGAAGGTGTTGGTAGTATCAAACCACGGTCTTCCCAAAATAATAGGATGTCCTTTAGAATTAGGATCCTTTGATTCTACTACCATGAAATCAACAGGATTTTCCCATGAAGCTACTGATACAACAATGTCATCCAGAACCCCAGCAGGTTTCACCATAGTGTGGTCTGTTAGTTCCAGGATTGAGGGGGTCAGTCGGAGAAATTGTACCAACAATAAAACTTCTAAGAATGTGGTGGTCATCATATTAATAGCAAATCCTAAATCGATAAGTGTATTTTCTATGGAAATATTATTTACAATTACAGTTACTACCAGGCTCCCTGGATTTGTATATTTTGCAATTCTAGACTAGTTAGTCATACATTCAGACATCTCTCCTATAACATGAATTATGGGGGGGTATTTTTGTTTCTTTCCTGGTTTCTTAAAGCAAAGTTGCTTTGTTACTTTACTGTAAATTGGTATATCCATAATAGCCTGCAATAAAGGGATCTTGACAAAGACATTTTTAGTTCAATTAAAATATCGTACTCAGGACGAATTACAGGTTTTTCTATTGCTAGTCGTTCCGAAAAATGGAGGGATTATTTGTTCCTGAGTTGGTTCTTGCTGAGGATGGGTATGTGCTAGAATCTTTGGAATATCCACATCCTGCAAAATAGCATCATTCATGACTTCATTGGGATCTTCTTCCTCTTCATGCTCTTCATGAATGATGACTGATGACTTGGGTCTATCACTCACAACTCTTCCATATCGTAATTGGATATCGTGCATAGGTATAGTCGAAATAACATAGGATGGAAGAGTTTGCAACTCAATGTTGTTGAGAGCTTGAGTTGACTTATCGTTTGGGTTAGGTATCGGTTGTGCGGGTAATAATGTAGGTCGTGGAGGGTTTGTATTCTAGAAATGATGATGTTGTTGTGAAATAAGGGGAACTGGAGGAAAAAACCCATGAAAAAATTGTTGGGTATTAGCTGGATGTTGAGGATAATGATGGTTAGGTACAGAGATAGGTGGTGATTGGGGATATGCTTTTCCTCTCCGTCTCTGTGGCCAATACTGATGTTGAGTAAAATGAGGGGGGGGAGGGTACTGGGGTGGCCATTTCTACCAACTTGAAGTGTTCTATTGTTGAGGTGGTTGGTAGGGATGATAATAGGGTGGGGGATGTGGTGAAAAATTCTGATATGGTGGTTGGTATCTTGATTGCCAAGGAGGCCTCCTATATGTTTCACTAATGTCCCCACTTTTATATATGGCTTGTAACCCAGACAATGATGGGAAATTTTTCCTCGTATGATCATCCATATAGATGTGACATACGGAGATGTTGTTCAAGGGGCATTCCCTTTGGGGATGCTTAGTCTTGCATCTTGGATAGAAAATGCTCATTGTTGCATGCTCTTACTCCTACCTCTTATTGGCATATAAAGCATCTAGTTGAGAACCCATTGCTACTAAAATATAAGTCTTGAATTTTTCCAATAGGTTCCCTAATTCTATCCTTGTGACTCCTCCAGAACTAGAGGTATTCCCTTTTAGATTCCTATTGTAGGGCTCTCAAATATTTCTCCCAACTTTCCCCCTACTTCTAGAGTAAGTTCTACACTTCTCCCCAATTTGTGCAAAGGGTTTGTGGGAGATATTGCTAGATGCCATGAGATTAAGATTTTCTACCAGGTGTTCTGAGATTCCTTTAAGGAATACTGTCCATATTGCATCTTCTCTAAGGTCATTATATTTAGACTTGCGCAATGTATAAATAAACCTCTCAAGATAATCTTTTAAGTTCTCGTCTTCGATTTGTTGTATCTTAAAATCATTTCGAGAGTCTCTAGGTTTGAACTACTCTTGATATTTCTGCAATAATGCGGTTTTCATATCTTCCCAAGTCATGATACTATATTCTCCTAATCCCATGAACCATCTTAAAGAAAAATCTTTTAGTGTAGCAGGGAAATTTTTTAGTTTGTGAGCATCTTGTAGATAGTTATAGCTTCTACAAAGGATGTCAAACTCGAACAAAAATGTGTCAGGGTATTCATTACTCTTCGCATAGAAAGTAGGTAAGGAGGAAGGAGGGATGTTCTTCATATTTACATTATCTGCAATATCTAGGATAGGAAACCCGAAGGTAGCCTCGGTTCGATTCTCTCCTTATTCTTTGTCATTTCTAACCTCGTCATGATCTTCATTTTCTCCTTGCCTCTCCATGTAGCTTTGATTCTTAAATAGAGTGTATCTAGGAGGTTCCTTCCGAGGTGATAATGGGGAGTCCCAAAGTTCTTTTTCAGAGGAGATATTCCTATGATACGATAATTTTTCAGCTGTGTCTTTATTAGGTTCTAAAGGAATGGTACGGTTCTACTGTGGATGTCTCAATTTGTGAGATAATTGTATTAGTCGAGCTGCCAAAGAGAGCTTGTACCTGATCAGAATCAACAAAATTGATGATGTTTGGGTCCCCTACTAGTGAGAAATTTTTATTGTTAGTTTTTTTCACTAGTGGAGGGTTGAGGGCTTCCAAAGGTTGGCCTTCTAGAAATTCTTTAGGAAGGGAATCCTTATAAATTCCTGCCATGATTTATTTACCTTCTATGGCTTCTCCTATAAAGTCTTTAGGTTTCCAAGTAGAACTACTTCCTACGTGTGTTCTCCGATACCTTTCCGCTGAGTTAGTGGTTGGGGTGTTACGCCCACCGTAAAGGTTAGTAGGAATTTTAACAAAGTTTTGGGAATTAGTTCTAACGTATCTAACTTTTGAATCTCTAGGTTTGTTCATGAAAATCTAAACTAAATGAAAACCTACAATACTACTCTTAGTGCTGGATTTGGGGGCACTTGTTATAACAAATGCGTAGGTTCTTACCTCTCATCTTACCGCTCCCTCTCCACTAGCCTATTACTAAACTTCATAAGGGAGTTCTATCTATTCTACCTTACAGAACAACTCCCCGCCAACAACGCTAAAATTGTTGGGTCTTATATTGTCTTAATAAATCACCAAATATTTAATTATCGATCGGGTTTGTAAACTTGGAGTTGACATAAACTATATGCTAAGGTAGATAGGTACCTAAGGTGGTGCATAGATATTTTAACAAAGAAAATATTGAAATATCTTTCAAAATGAAAAACTGAGTCAAACTTCAAATATCCAATCATTAAATTAATTAAACTTAGAAAAAACCAATAGATTAAAGTAGTATAAAGTTATACTACTCGATTCTATGAACAATAACTGAAAAGATATATAATACTATTCTAAAAACAAGAATGTATGAGATGTAAAATACCTTTTATGGAAACTCTATTATTTATTATGCTTCTAGTTGATGAGTTAGAAAGGCTATAAACAAGTTCAAAAATCTAACTATGTGGAAACAAGGAATTATATCTTTTGAAGCAGGATTATAGCTACTACCTACAGAAACTGGAAATACAAATTACTTATCTGTAAAAAGGAATAACGGAAATACAAATGAAGACCTATAGTTGTTGAGGGGCCATTCTTAGCAATCAAGGGTTGCACTTAGATCAATAAACCACTCATGAAAACAAATACATATATTCACAGCTGAATATAGAATTTGTATTAGATTCAGAACAGAGTATACAAAATTTCCTTGCTAATGACGACAAACTAACTTGGCTCTCATCTGGAGACAACTTTATATATTTTTACATCAATGAGCAGGTCTACCCTTTCAGTGGTTGACCGCTCCAAAAATAGACAACCTTAATTGTTAAACAAACAACTGTGTAACAATTTGTGACAACACACAACTGTCTTCCTAATCTTTTGTGCGTCGGTTCTCTTCACGCGAGGTATGGGCGTATGGATCTTCATTGACATGGGAATAGAGCATGGTGTTGAGTCGAGAGGACAATATCCTGATTCTTCTAGGGAAAATACTCTTGTACCAGCAGGACGCATGGTTAACATATCAACCAAACTTTTTTGTGCTTTAAACGCTTGAGAATATTCCAACTAACAGGGCACGGGTTGATCAGAAGGCTGTATGATGAGCAAGACGCAACTGTGTGTGTTTGGCGCGAATGCAAGTCCACGTGAAGGCTCGTTTGGAAATCATAGTTTGAAAAACAAGTCTATGTATCAGGCACATTTACAAATATCACATAATTGCTAATAAAATCATGGAATAACGAAAATCAACCAAGACTTGCATAAAATTGAAATACTTTCGTACCTGGGGTTAATTGATAAGCTTAATGACAAGAAGTATAACAAAAGGTGACGCAAGTGATGCCAAAAGAGAAAATTAACAGTCGAAAATAATGACGAAATCAGGATCAACAATGTAGAAGGGGAACAAAAGTGGATAGAGTTCTTAAAGAGTGTTTGCTGCCCACAAGAGGAAAATGACTAGTGGCAAAGACCACTGAGTGAGAACTCAAGATGTAGGAGGCATCATCCCCAAAAATTAGTTCTGCACTCCTAATTGAGTTGCTAAAGAGCAGGAGTCTCATAAATGACCAAGTCCTAGAAAAATTACTATTTAATAGTATGTCCATGATCAGTAGAAGGCTAGGATTGGACAGGGATTAACATCTGTGTAATGCAAGAGATGGCGCATTGAGATATTTTTCTCTTGTGGTTCAGAAAACACGCTCGAGGGTCTCAGAGCAAGTAATTTGGATGCTTTGGGGGTTGGTTGGGAGGAAAAATTTCTCCACCTTTGTTTTCCCAGCATTGGTTCCAGGTACCAGATCTGTACAAGGGTCGATTTCTCTTAACGCATCCGAGATCATGCATCCATACCTGCATCAAAGACTTTTTAGTAATGTTATTACTATAGTAATTAATATTTTGTTCTAAGTAAAACTACTTAGTTCTGACTATTGTAAATATGTTAATGGTTTCAGAATCGATACTTGAATGATTTGGAATTAAGGTGTATGTATATAACAAACTGAATCCTCTATTGTTGTAACTGATCGGATATCCTACTATGTATTTCCTGAATGTGTCAATTTATGTAGATATTCCTTTATTTCTACATTTTGAACTTGGATTGTCGATTGATCTAATAATGTTGGTTTATGGGTTAGATATATATTATTTCGATGTTATGAATGTAATATATGTACATGGGGAAAAACCTTAATTCATGATATGAATCCATAATTAACATAGCGTAGTCTATATTTAAAATTTATGTATAGGGGCGACGAAGTCAAGAAGGGTTGTTGGTTTTAAGATAACCTCCATATTTGGTTTAACATACAATAAAACAAAAACCCCAAGACAAACCAAAACCCATTGAATCCATAGTTAAATGTTGATCCATAAAAGAAATAAGATCAACGGTCAGGATTAAAGCCGCAAGAATCAACGACGTAGAAAGAAGATGCAGAATGCGGAAGCATAAATTCAAGAATTATGTTAACGAAACTTGAAATTTCTAAAGTCCAATTTCTGCATCAAATAGATCGACGGTCCACAATGATTTCACCGGGAAAAGTTGTGAGTTGTGAAAAACTTTCGATGTGTGCAAAATCATTATGGAATGCACTTCATAGTTTTTGAAGTCCACCACTGATTTGGTGGGGACACTAATCAGATGATCAACAAGCCATTTCGCTGATTCCACCAACAAGATGATTAAAATAAGAGAGCAGGGGAGAAATTTTTATCCAAAGGAATTTGTTACAGGCTTGAGTCCGCCTAAGTGAGTTAGATGTCAATCCACACAGAAGTAGATCAACAGCCAAGATTGCATCCGCAAGGAAGATCAACGACTGTTCATAGTCGTGGAGGTTTCATTGTGGAATCTGCAAAGAAGTAGATAAACAAGCGAGATTTTATCTACAAAGAAGATGAACGGCTGATATTAGTTACAAAGGTTTCATTCTGGAATCTGCAAAGAATCAGATCAAAACCTGGGACTTAAGACGCAAGAAATAAACGATGCAGAAGGTATAAAATCCAAGTTAACATAATTTGGTGTTTTCTACACCCAAGAATCCGCTTATGGAAGGCGAAAGGCGAGAGGCAGAAAATATGAAAAAGGTTAAGGAGAAAAGGTTGTTTTTTCGATTTTCAAGGTTTACAGCTGAAGGCAAAAAGACGGAAGTCGGAAGAAGAAGGTAGAAAGGAAAAGTGTTTGTTTCGTGGGTTTTTCCAATTTCCAAGGTCCGTGACAAAAGGTGGAAAGGCAGAAGTTGGAAGGTGGAAATACAAAATACCAAGTGATCGTTTCATGGAGTTTTTGACTTTCGACATTCGCAGCAGAAGGCATAAAGGTGGAAGTCAGAAGGTGGAAAGTAAAAAGATAAGGTGGTCGTTTCATTGAGTTTCGATTCCTAGATTCCGCAGTGTAAGGAGGAAGAATGGAAGGTGGAAGGTGGAAAGTGGTTGAAGGACTTCGTCGCACATTGTGTTTTCGATTCCCGAATTTCGCAACGGGAATGATAATGTAGAACACAGAATCGAAACTATGGAATGGTTCTTGCGGAAGAACAGTAACTTAGATTATTGAGTTTTTGTTGGAAATCTATTCAATTTGGAAAATGGTTTCTAAGTTTTTAAGGAGATGATCATCATCTCATATGACCATGGTTATGCTTTAAACTCTCTATTTTGTTTGTAATTTCTTCCACCAGACCACCAGACTTCCATGGTCGAAATTGAAGGTATGATAAAAAATCAACCTATCTCTATCTTAATTGATCAAGGTGCAAGCCTGAGTTATATTTCACCTAGAGTAGTTGATTTATGAAATTTGGTACCTGCAAATTTTGATAAGTCGTGGCTAGTATAGTTAGCCACATGTACAAAAAGAAAGGTTACTAGTATTGTTAGAAATTGTAAGATAATGTTGAATGATTTCCTTGCACATGTGAATGTAAATATATTTCCTTTAGGATCTTATAACTTGTGGATAGGAATGGATTGGCTTGAAGAGCATAAATATTTTCTAAACTTTTTTGATAAAACATTTACATGTATTGGTAATAATGGAAATAATATAAAAGTGAAAGGAATTCCTATGAAGGTGGCCATTAGAGAAATATTTGCTCTGCAAATGAAGAGATCAGTAAGAAAAGGATGTAAATTATCCGTAGTATATACAATGAATGATAAGGAAAACGATATGAGACCTAAACTAGAAGACATACCTATTTTAAAGGAGTTCAAAGATATCTTTCCGAAAGAATTCCCTGGACATCCTCCAAAAAGGGATATATACTTCACAATCGATCTGATACCTAGAGCACTACCAGCATCAAAAACTCCATACTGAATGAACATAATCGAACTCACAGAACTAAAATCACAATTACAAGAACTAATAGATAAAAAGTAAATTTGACTAAGCATGTCTCCCTGGGGAACACTGGTCTTGTTTGTAAAAAAGAAGGAAAGTATACTAGATTATGTATATATTACAGGAAATTAAATAAAATGACTATTAAAAACCGATACCCACATCCCCGGATAGATGATCTGTTTGATCAGTTCCGTGAAGCAACTATCTTTTCAAAGATATTTTTAAGGTCGGTTTATCATCAAGTCTGAATAAAATATGAAGATATTTTTAAAACAACATTTAGGATCCGTTAAGGTCACTATGAGTTTGTCATAATGCCCTTTGAGTTGACAAACGCACCTACTGTATTTATGTGTTTAATGAACAACATCTTAAATAACTATCTGGATAAATTTGTGGTTGTCTTCATTGACGACATATTAATCTACTCTAAGAATGAACAAGAACACGAAGAACATCTAAAAATAGTTTTGCAATTATTAAGAGAACAAAAAATTTATGCAAAGTTCAGTAAGTGTAACTTTTTCAAAGAAAGATTCAGTACCTCGAACACGTAGTGTCCAAGGATGGAATATCGATCGACCCAGATAAGGTAAAGGCCATCATGGAGTGGTCGGTTCCTAAAAATGTATCTGACATTAGATCATTTATGGGAATCACTGGATACTACAGGAAGTTCATAGAAGGATTTTCTAAGATTTCCTACCCCGTAACTTCCTTACAAAAGAAAGGAAAAAAATTGAGTGGACTAAAAAGTGGAAGGAAATTTTTAACAAATTAAAACATTTATTAACCACCGCCCCGATCTTCAAAATTGACGATTCATTCAAGGATTTTGTTGTATGTACTGATGCTTGCAATGAAGGGTTAGGTGGAGTTTTACTGCAAGACAATTATGTTGTAGCTTATGAATCGAGAAAACTAAAATATCATGAGAAGAATTATGTGACACATGATCTAGAACTTCCTGTTATAATTCATGCCTTAAAAATGTGGTGACATTACGTAATTGGGAGAAAGCTTTTACTTATGTCAAACAACATAAGCCTTAAATATTTATTTGATCAACATAATTTGAATGCAATACAAGCCAGATGGATTTCCTTTCTAAGCGAGTATGACTTCGAAATAAAGCACATAAAGGGAAAATAAAATAAAGTAGTAGATGCTTTAAGTCTTCATGCGAATTTACTGTTTGCAAGCAACAACTACGAGTATGTATGGGAAATTCTGATGGTGAATATCATAATTTAAAAGAAAAGACTGCTAAAAATGAACAAGAACAAGTAAAAACGGGCTTTAGCCTAAACAAACAAGGACTATTGTCATATAAATATAGGCTATATATACCGAACATAAGAGAAATTAAATTGGCAGTCATGGATGAACTACAAAAAAGACCATACATTAGAGGAAATTTCAACTCAAAATGGGCCTTTTAACTCTAATTCAAATTCCATGTCATCATGTGTTAGCCAATGAAATTGCTTTAAATTTGAAATACCGTATAGATCTTAAACACCTTTTTAATATAAATTTGGGGATAGGTATCATAGAAAAAACTATTTTTTTGTTTGTATTTTCGACATATCTCCTCGTGTGTTTACTCAAATTTCAATCGGGAGAGCTTGTTGGATACGAAATTAAATTCCGCTCAGCATACTTTTGACGGACCCTGCTACCCGAAAAACAAGAAATACCTCAAAAAACGTGATGATGATCATAATCATGTTTTTTTTCCAGGTATTTCTTGTTTTCAGGGTAGCAGGGTCCATCAAAATTATGCCGAGTGGGTACTTGTTGGATGCGGAATTTCATTCTGCATCCAATGAGTTGTCCCGATCAAAATCTGAGTAAAAAAACGGGGAGATATGTCGAAAATACAAACAAAAAAGTAGTTTTTTTCTTTTCTTCCTCCAAAATTAATAAATATTATTTTATTATTTTAATTATTATTTTATTAAATTTTTTTAGGAGTCCCATTTTGAGTTGAAATTTCCTCTAATGCTCGAGGCATCTGGGGTTTCAAAAAATGATTACCATGATCAGAAATGACTTCCTTTGGCCAAACATGAAGAAGGAAGTTGTTGAATACTTAGATCACTTCCTTGAATGCCAACAAGTTAAAGAAGAGCATCAACATCCCACGGTATTGTTGCATCCACTACCCATTCCAGAATGGAAGTGAGAGACTATCAGTATGGATTTCATCACTGAATTGCCCAAGAATTTTAGACAACATGATTCCATCATGGTTGTGGTTGAAAAATTAAGCAAAGAGGCTCATTTTATACCTTTCAAATATACCTAAAAAGCTGTTAATATTGCAGACATATTCATGAAAGAAATATTCGTGTTGAAGGTAATATTCTCGGATAGAGACATGAAGTTTACAGGTAACTTCTGGAAAGCCTTATTTAAAGGCTTGGGTAGCCAGTTAAATTTCAGTACTACATATCATCCACAAAAGGATGGGCAGACTGAAAGGGTAAACCAGGTTCTAGAGGACATGCTAAGAATGTATGTTATGGACAAACCAGGTAAGTGGGAAGACTTCCCACACTTAGTTGATTTTGCTTATAACAATAATTTCCACATTTCTGCAGGTATGAGTCCATTTGAAATTTTATATGGGAATAAGTGTAATACTCCAATATCATGGAGAATCCATGTTGATGGATTAATATTAGGACCTGATTTACTAGAAGATATGGAACTAACTATGAAACAAGTACAACAAAACTTGAAGGTTTCCCAAGACAGGAAGAAATGTTATGCTGACTTAAAAAGAACTCCTAGAGAGTTCCAGGTGGGTGACCATGTATACATAAATGTAAATCCCAAGAAAAGCACCTTGAGACTGGGAAAGTATAAGAAATTGGCACCCAGGTATTGTGTGCCATTTGAAATTCGTGTTTCACGTTTCTATATTGAAGAGATATGTTCATGATGTTTCTCATGTGATTGATTGGAATGCAATCTAGGTGGAACCTGAGGGAGAGTTCCAAGTGGGACCAGAGCGCATTCTCGACATGAGAGAACTTTTACTCCAGAACCGTACCATTGGAAAAGTAAAGGTGCAATGGAAACACCTTAGTCCAGAAGAAGCTACTTGGGAGATGGAAAGTAATATGTAGGAGGCATATCCAGACTTATTCCAAGAGGCTGACATGGAAGAATAAGAACAAAAGATATAAAACCTGTCTAATACCCCTTGAATTAATAATTTGTTATTCTGTTGGAAAATACATTGATTATTATTTTATTATTATTTGACAATAAAGCCAAGAATAAAAAATTCCCTATTTAATAAAATATGTTGAAGGGGAAAAAAAGTGGATATAGTTGTTAAAGAGTGTTTGCTGACCCACAAGAGGAAAATGGAAAGTGGAAAAGACTACTGAGTAAGAACTCAAGATGCAGGAGGCATCATCCCCGAAAATCGGGTCTACACTCCTAGTTGAGTTGCTAAAGAGAAGGAGGCTCATAAATGACAAGTCACTAGGAAAAATACTATTTAATAGTATTTCCATGAGCAGCAGGAGGATAGGATTGGACGGGGATTAACATCTGTGTAATGCAAGAGATGGCACATTAAGATATTTTTCTCTTGTGGTTCAGTGAACATGATCGGTAGATATGGAGCAAGGAATTTGGATTCTTTGGGAGTTGGTTGGGAGGAACAGCTTCTCCACTTTTTTTTTCCCAACATTGGTGCCAGGTTCCTACTCTATTTTTCTTATGATTAATCCTAGTTACAGTAGGTTGTTTATGTAAAATGTTGAATTGCAATTATACTTCCAGGAAGTATTATGTATGCATTTTTGTAGAATCATTATTCCCGTTTTGTATATTATACTAGATATGTACAAGGGTCGATTGCTCTTAACGCATCCAAGGTTAGGAATTCATACCTGCATCAAAGAATTTTTAGTAATGTTATTATAGTAGCAATTAATATTTTGTTCCTGAGTAAACTTAGTTTTGACAGTTGTAAATATTTTAATGGTTTCAGAATAGATACTTGAATGATTTGGAATTGAGGTGTATGTATCTAATGAACTAAATCCTTTGTTGTTGTAATTGATCAGATTCCTACTATGTATTTCTTGAATGTGTCAATTTATGTAAATCTTCCTTTATTTCTGCATTTCAAACTTGGATTGTCGATTGATCTAATAATGTTGGTTTATGGGTTAGATCTATATTATTTCGATGTTACGAATATAATCTATGTACATGGGGAAAAACCTTAATTCACCGTATGAATCCATAATTAACCTAACATAGTCTAGATTTAAAATTTATGTACAGGGGTGACAAAGTCAAGAAGGGTTACTGGTTTTGAGATAACCTCCAGGTTCGGTTTAACATATAGCAAAACAAAAACCCCAAGACAAACCAAAACCTGTTGAATCCATAGTGCTAAATGTTGATCCATAAAAGAAATCATATCAACGGTCAGGATTAAAGTCACAAGGATCAACGATGCGGAAAGAAGATGCAGAATGCAAAAGCAGAAATCCAAGAATTAAGTTAAAAGAACTTGAAGTTTTTGAAGTTTGATTTCCGCATCAAATAGATCGATGGTCCACAATGATTTCAATGGGAGAAGTTGCAGGTTGTGAAAAACTTTTGATGTGCATGAAATATTTATGGAATGCACTTCATAGTTTTTGAAGTCCATCGTTGATTTCGTGGGGACACTGATCGGATGATCAATAAGCCATTTCACTGATTCAACTAGCAAGATAATTAACAGTAGAGAGAGGGCTTGGAATTTTTATCCAAAGGAATTTGTTATAGGCTTGAGTCCACCTGAGTGAGTTAGACGTCGATCCATAAAGAAGTAGATCAACGATCGATATTGCATCTGCAAGGAAGATCAAAGACTGTTAATAGCCAAGCAGGTTTCGTTGTGGAATCCGCAAAGAAGTACATCAATGGTCGAGATTATATCTGCAAAGAAGATCAATGGATGATATTGATTACAAATGTTTCATTGTGGAATCCAAAAAGAATCAGATCAACGGTTGTGACTTAAGACGCAAGAAATCAATAGTGCGGAAGGTATAAAATCCAAGTTAATGAAACTTCAATTGTTTTCCGCACCCTGAAATCCTCCTACGGAAGGAAAAAGGCAGGAGGCAGAAAATGGGAAAAATGTTAAGGCAAATATATATATATATTTAATTTAATTTAATTTAATTTTAATTTTTTTTCTTTTTTTCGAGGTCCGTAGCAGGAGGTGGAAGGTAGAAAGGCAAAGTGTTTGTTTCGTGGTTTTTTTCTGATTTCCAAGGTCCACAACGGAAGGCAGAAAGGCGTAAGTCGGAAGGCGGAAATTTGAAAGACCAACTGATCGTTTCATGAAGTTTCTGACTTTCGAGTTCCACAGCAGAAGGATGAAAGATAGAAGTCGAAAGGTGGAAAGTCAAAAGACAAGGTGGCCATTTCGTTAAGTTCTGATTCCTAGATTCCACGACGGAAGGCGCAAGGGTGGAAACTGGTTCGAAGGAATCTACCGCACATTGTGTTTTCGGTTCCTAGATTTCACAGTGGAAGGATAATGTGGAGTGTGAAACGTGGAATCGGAATTGTGGAATCAAAACTGCGGAATGGTTCTTGCAGAAGAACAATAACTTAGCTTTTTGATTTTTTGTTTGGAAATCTATTCTATTTGGAAAATGGTTTCTAAGTTTTTAAGGAGACGATGATCATATCATATGACCAGGGTTATGCTTCAAACTATCTATTTTGTTTGTAATTCCTCATAACAGTTAGGTATTTTATTAATTCGTCTAAAGATATATGGTTATAGAATTTTTTTTATGTTTGAAATTTGAGGTATGTTACACTATCTTTCGGCAACAAAAATAAAGGTTATGCTAGTATATGATGAGAATCCCACATTACAATATTCAAAGATTATTATAATGACAATATTCATTTTTGAAATTAGAGTTATTAATTCCTTTTAAAATTTCTCTAGGATTTCTCTCCATATTTATTGAGCGATATTTTCTCCATGGTTGGAAGCATCAATGGTAAAAGTTCCCATTTGTTGTAAAATTTTTGGTTGTATTAACATTGAGTTGTATTAACATTGAATTATGATTGATCTCAATGAATATAATGATCGCTATATGGAACATGGGTAGTGGTACGAGATCGTTTCCAATACTTAATGTTGAAGGTGTTGTCATGGAAGGCATTTTGAGGAGGGAAGAATTACCAAATATCTTATGGCTCTCTTGGAATAATTGTCCATTCTCTTCCCCGCCTTTATGTATTTCAATGAACAATTTAAGGTATCTACACATTTCTAGGAGAGAATTGAAGGTATCTATGATTTTTAATTAATTAAACTAATTATTTGTACACTGGCATTGCTCACATTTTTTATACCTTATTAACTCCATCTCATCGAAGTTGAGAATACAATGAATACCTATCTCATTAGCACGACAGTACCTGCTTGGCATGATGCATAACAACTCTATATTAACCTCGTTAAATATCTATTAGTTCATTCATCCCATATAGGATGATTTTTGGGCTTATTTTCTCCTCTAGACCCCACTTTCATTTTATGTCATGTATGTTTTTCTACTTCTCTTTCTGTTCACCAAGAGAAGGTTCCTACAACCCACAATTGTTAGTTCATGCCTAAAATTTAATTCAAGGGAATTTGTTTACCACAAGGGTTTTACTGGAAAAAGACAGTTTACTCTAACATTTACAAAAGCAACGCTAAGTATAATGTTAACATTTTACTAAATTTTAAGTCTTTTATTTGAATAATGTTTATTTGAGGGGCTTTGTGTTTTGTGTTAAGTAATTAAAAATTATAGATACAAAACAGAAAGTGAATCACAGGTAATTAAATTTTTTTTGTATGTAAGTTGCAGCATTTTGAATATGAATGTGTACTTTTCTTTGGTTTTTTCCTATGTGTTTAACAGTCTAGATACTGTAGAGTGTCTTTTATTTAAATTTTTTTTGTCTCACTCTCTTAGGCGAGGTAAGGTCAGTCACAACGCATCATATTATTTGGTATAGTTGGGTTGTTTGTGCTATCTTTGAGTATGAGAAAACGAAATGAGTTATAGTCAAATTTTGGTTATGTCATGTCTTCCTTCTAATAGAAGAATTGAAACAATCTGTTATGAGGGTTTATGTGGTTTTGCATTGAAATTGCAAGGTGGGATTTCATGTTCGGGAGGATTTTCAAGAAGCTTTGGTAATGTGTTAGATATAAATATATCTTGTTTTGCTGAACAACTAATGTTTTCATTTTGTAAGCACCTTTCCAACTGCCAGCATTATTGCAGGACTTGATGACAATCTCGTGTGAAGCTAAAGAGGATAAACGGGGTTGGTGCATTATACAAAGATTCAGTTGTTGTATATGGGTGCTCTAAGTTAGAAGAGATTCCAATATGGAAACATTGGTATCTTTGGAAGTTTTTAGCTCATATGAATGTGTGAAACTTAAGAGGATACAAGGGTTGGAGCATTGTACAAAGTGTTTCAGTTTCTCCATTGGGTTTTGCGAGTTAGAAGATCTTCCAAGCATGGAAGCATTGGTATCTTTGGAGGAGTTGGGGGAAGATAGATGTGTGAAGATGAACATGATAAAGGGGTTATTACATTGTACAAAGCTTTGGTTGTGGTATGTTCATGGATTCGCTTAGTTAGAAGAGCTTCCGAGTATGGAAACACTGATATCTTTGAAGGATTTGTGTTCATTTGAATGTGTTAAGTTGGAAAGGATACAGGGGTTGGCACATTCTACAAAGCTGGGGTGTTGTGAGTTTCCATAAATGGTGTTACCAGATATCTTATGGTTCTCTTGGAATAACTTTTCATTCTCTTCCCTAGTAGTGAATAATTGTGAGAATTGTTTACAGATTATGGTTATCATTTTTTGTTATGGTGTATGGGTCAAGATGCAACATATGTATAGTATTTTTTGATCATGGAAGCATACAAAAGGTTTTAATTATTTCCTACCTCCCTTCCACAGTTGTTTAATTGACTGTTCAAGTAATTATGGGTTGTTTAATTGGAGGTTTGGAATTCTTCCTCTGAATTATGTGGTTGTTTAATCGGATCCTCCATTGGAATTATGTCATAACAATATCAAGGAGCATTATTTCTATATTTTGGATCAGTTTTTTTTTGTAAATGAATGTTAGTGGAAGTTATTGATTTTTAATAAAACTTTGAATATTATGTTATTATAAATGTTGAATTTTTAAGAAAATTTGTACTTGTATGATTTGGTTGAGGTTCACTTCTTAAAGCTTTCTAGATTTTCAAATGAACTATTTTTTTTTCTATATTATTAAAACCTAGATCAAGTTGGTCTATATATTAAATTTTTTTACTATACATGCATTATTTAATATAATATAAAAATAGTGTTATAAATAATGATAATTTATTTTTATAAATTGATCATATTTGATGTTATTGAACTTTTGTGAAACTTGTATTTTACTTTATTATAATTATATTTAATTATTAACAAAACTCTTATGATGATGTTAAAATTTAGAATGGATCTCAAAGTCAATAGATTGTAAGCATCCAACATTTAGAATGGATCTCAAAGACAACGAATTCATTCATTCCTTCTAAAATTTTATATCATTATATATCATGGGTGAAAATCGTGGTGAAAAATGAGGGCTTCAAAATAATAAAGAAGAGAGATTAGAAAGAATGCGTTCACTTAATTTATTTTCTTTAAATCTTCTTAATAATTGGTTTCAAAAAAATCAAATATTTATTTATTTAATTAATTTATGTTTTACTATAGATGAAGTATATGAATTTATTGTTTTTAAAATTATATGACATGATAAATAAATTTAATCTTTTTAACTTTATTTTTACTATAGGTGTAGTATTTGGATTCATTCTTTCTAAAACTCCATAATAAGGTATGTGAATTTATTCTTTATCACCTTGTTTCTTATAAGGACAAGGTGTTTATCTAATGAGTTTGAGGGTAAGGTTTTTATCTAATGAGTTTGATGATTTAAGAGAAAACCGTGTTTGATTATTTAAAATCAAGAGCGAAAATGATTTTAGATGAAATAGAATGGAAATGGTTAATTCTTGCATTATCATTGTTTTGTATATAATTTTAATAATGTATTTAAAGTATGTGAATTCATTTTTTTTGTTTCTATGATTTTTTTTTGTTAGGGTTAAGGTGTTTATTTGATTATTTTTTATGATTCAATATGAAAGAGTTGGAGAAATTAGAAACATTCATTAGTGGAAATTTCAACTTAATAATGTTCTCTCAATAAGAAAAATCAAGAAATTAATAAAATAATGACATGTATACAATTTTTAATATATTGTATTTTCTATTTTACTTTTTACCAAAACTACCCATAATTATTTTAATTAAAATAAAGAAAGGAGATGAAATACCATTCGAAAAAATTAACATAATAATAAATTAGTTAGTATATCATATATTAATTATTATATTATATTATATATATTGTTTTAAATGGGATGCTCAAATTATATTATTATATTTTAGTGGGGACAATTTTTATATATAGTGTTATATGATGGAACATTGCTCGCGAAACTTCAGGTACTTCCCCATTTTTTTAAGAATGGTACCCAAGGTAGACTATCGGCCCTGATTATGGGGCCTAACCCAATGGGGACATCGAGTGAGGCCACTGCATGCCTACCCGGGTATTTGACCCCGAGTCCTTTTGCTTGCATAAACAACTCTCAACCACTCAAGCTAACCGACCGGGCTATATTATATTATATTATATTATATATAATATGATGATGATGATCAACGTCCACTAAGACCAACTTTGCTCTATCGAATCTAGAAAGGGAATTATTTAGTTTGTTTTACAATTGTATTCATATGCTGAAAAAACTTAGAGAGAAGCATTCCAAAATCAATACAATAATTTTCTTCATCGAACTAGTTAAAACAAAGAGATGCTTTTGAAATTCTAGATTAGGGTTACTGACCTCCTTCTAGTATCTTAATTTTCTTTTAACCTGTAAGTCTTTCTCACACCACGCTTTTTCTTTAAACTTAGAACTAATACTATTTTTAATGTCATTAATATTTTGCAAGACGATATTTTTCGTCAGTATCCTAATGGTTTAACCATGTCATGGCATCTTCATAGCAATCACGTTTGAGCCGAATGAGGCTTTGACTAGCTTCTAAGGCTAGCTTATGAATTATTTGGTCTCCCGTGTTATTTATCTTATGCTTGTACATTAGGAACATAATGATAGCCATTGTAACACCCCGGTTTTGACCCCATGGTTGAATTGCATATGATATAAATATTGCATTTAATCGTGGTGTGGAGCTAAAGGCAAATGCCCCACCATGGATTTAGTGTCTTATGTATCGGCGATTAAAATCGATGTTGATGGTTTATGTGCTAGCCAGGCACGAGATGTTTGAGACATCATGTAAAATTCAAATTAATAAAAAAAATACCACAACTAGCTATGCACCGCAATGTTAAAGAGATGGGGGCATGATTTCACAAGGAATAAGGAGGGGGGATTATTTAAACCTTGAGCCTATGGGGAAAAGAAAAATGTAAAAGGGTAAACCCATAAAGTTTTCAGCCACCCTGTTTGTCTTTTATGCCCAATCATCTAAAGTTGGTGAAAAAAAAGTTATTGTCATGGGATGGGAAAGGTATGGAGGTCAAATTCAAATTTGGGAAATCACCTATTTTTGGAAAAGGTGTTTTTGGCTTCTTGAGAAAGAAAATGCTTGAAAATGCCTTCGCAATCCATTAGGCACCGATGCATTTTGCTTCCTCACACAACTAGAGATAGTTGGGGTATTCTCCCTCACGTTTTTGTTGTTTTCTTCATCTTCCCATGGCTGGGAATTCGATTTGGAAATGCTCAGTGGCTGGGATCTTCCCTGGGAATTTTTACTGTGGTTTTCTTCGTTGCCATGGCTAGTAAATCTTGTTTTTATTTTGTTGAGTGAATGTGCAACAACGATTCACGTTTTGGGGGTTTCAAGAGGTCGTTTTTGGTCTTCCTCACGTAGCTGAGCTAGTTGGGTGTTTTCCCTCATGATTTCTGATGTTTCCTCATTGTTCCATGCCCATAAATTCATTTTTATGTTTCTTAGTGGTTAGGAAGTAAAGATATCCCGATTTGGGAGCGAATGATGGTCGTTTTTCTTCAATAATGCTAAGAGACATTTTCTGAGTTCATATTTACAATTCGGGGGTTTGTGGTGCTCGAATTGCCTCCATAATGCACAAGAACATTTCTTGAAAATGTAATTGCTCATCCTAGGTCATTTTTTCCCTCTTTACGAGTATGTTGGGTTGCAAACCCACCCCTTTTGGTTATGTTTTGGTGGTTGGGAGGGTATACCCATGTTTTGGTGTGAATAGAGTCCATTTTGCCTTGGGAAGGCCATCAAACATTTGCTGAGTCGATTTGGTCACTTGGGTTGTTTTTCCCCATCTTCCATTTATGTATGTGGTTGCCAAATGTTTCTCTACAACCCAGAAATTGTGTTTTGTTGTGAAGTGCATGATGGTGTTTCCTTGGCTGAGTAAGTCCAAGGAGCCCACCTGTTAATTGGTTGACTGTGTGTCTGATGTGAATTTAGGCTTGGACGAGTAAGTCCAAGGAACCCCTATGTAATTGCCTTGTTTCCCTAGCAGTCTGTGAAACCCAATAGTGAGCTAGCTTGACTGTGGATGTATGGTTTTGTTTATGTGTAAGACTATTGTTCCCTAGTGCCTTATGGAATCATGCCCGGCTCGGGGGTGGTAGTGATGCTGAGATATTGATGAGTACACTAGCCTATGGTTGGGTGGAATGTTGCAGCGACGTAGCTAGTTGCGGGCCAAATTCATTTCAAGATAAGTATTCTTGTTCTTAATATTTGCAAACTATTTGTTTTAGGAATTAATATGAACATGTTTGGAATGAATGAATTTTTCTTCCACTATAGAATGCAATATGCATCTGTGTATACATTTATGTTCAATGCATTTAAAATATTATGTTTTTATGTTAGACAACAGACAGTGTGTAGGTCGTGTCCTCTCCATTGTTGAGATGAGGGGTGGGGACGTGACAGTGTGGTATCAGAGCTGTGTTGTAGCTTTGGGCCTCAATGGGCCATGAAAGGTCATTCTGTGTTCAATAGGAAGAAGAGGCAAGGAGAAGAATTATCATATTTTTTCCAAGTGTTGGAGAAAATTCTCCTTGTCAGCTGAGATAATTAATGATGAGTGGAAACATCGGCTACGGACACTAAGGATGAGCTGACATTAACGGTAGGGTTTTTCGATGAGGAGCCAAAGCTGTCGCAGCAATGCAAAGGGAGAAGCCGAATCGAAACGTCGTCCGCATCACCGAAAGGGAGCCGACGAAGGAAGTCTTCGTCGGAATGTCAGGTGGAAGGGAAAATGTTTTCCGCAACGACGGCTATGATTGTTTATTTTTTCTGACAGAGCAGACGAGGGTTGCCTAGAATTCGCTACTGGCGAGGAAAAGAGCGAAAAAATTGAGAAAAATTTCAAAGTGTGGAAAAATTGGCAGGAAAACTGAGAGTTTTTCTGATACGTCGGTTGAGTTTCGCTGATGCACATCGAAAAACTCTGGAAGTTTCTGCCGATACGTCGACTGAAGGAATCCGATGGGGATCGCCATACCCATGCCAAGAACATTAGCCACTATGCACCGATAACGTTGGTGAGAAATACGGAAGGGAGCCGACACAACGTACGAAGTTGACGAAAGAAATAAATTTCCAAAAAAAATTTGAAGTATGGAATCAAAAAATTTTGGTGAAATTGGTTGCAACGTCGATTGAGCACATCAGAATACTTTGGAGATTCAAGCCGACGCATGTTGAGTGGAAGATGGAGTTTCAGCCGATGCATGTTGGTTGGGTCAAGCCGACAAGCGTCGGATGATATTCAAAAAAATATTCTGAGGCTGCAGGTGAAATTCGAAAAATTTTCCAACTTAGCGAGAGGAGACGTTGGAAGGAATCGAGTGAAGTTTGCCAACATGTATCGAGAAAAATTGGGAAATTTCGTCGACACGTCGGAAGGAAAAGGAGAATGGATCCGATACATTGGAAAACTTGTGGAGTTTCAGCTAATACGTCGACTGAGTTTCACCAATCGGAGGAAAACTGAAAATTGTGCCGAAACAGGGATTTTTGGTAGGTTTTCAGAGAGATTTGCAAGGGCCAGAAAGATGGGAAAATGGCAGTGTGTTTATGCGCCAGATTGCGTAAAATTGAAAGATTTACAAAAAAAAAATGAGGGTGCTTCCCTCGACCTGCCAAGCCACAAGGGGGAAAGTCCCCTTGACCCCCATCATCCCGCTAAGACAGTCGATTGAAGATGATAAGAAGGTAAAGGAAGAAAAAGAAATGTAAAAGGACATTTCTATAGAGCATAATCGAGGTTGTAATCCGATGAAGGGGAAGTCACCTTGGAAGAAGAAATTATGAAAGCAGAACATCAGTCTCTAGTGGATGAAGGGACACCATATGAAGATGGTATTGAAGCACATTTAGATGGTGTATCTATGCAGGTTTTGAAGAATAGGATGGATGCTTGATCATATATAGAATTGGGCCATTGATAGGGGATTATGTTCACTATTGTGAAGATGAAACTGCAGGTCAGGAAGCAGGTATCATTCCTAAAATTTGCGCAGTAGACCCCAAGAAGGTCATAACTCAACTATGGTGGAAGTTGAGGGTGAGATTGTTGGGAAAACTGTTCTATTCTAGTCAACCTTCTATATCAACCCTTCACTTGTGAGATGTGCACTTTGAAGAAGTCAAAGTATAAAGGGTCATGGTTAGTCCAACTAGCCACTGAAACCCAAAGGAAAATCAGTGAGTTGGTAAGAAATTTCCATTGGTCATGGATGGGTTAAGTCACTTGGGAAGATATGAATGTTATTCCACTTGGATCCTATGATATACTCATTGGAGCGGATTGGTCATAAGCACATAGATAAAATATTGATTGTTACAAAAATAATTTTGAATGCTTGGATGAACATGGAAACCTAAGGGTTGTGAAAGGATTTCCAAAAAAATGATATCTAGAAGGAAGTATTCAGTAATACAGCTGAAGAAGTTATGTGGGAAATGTTGTAGAGTGTATGCATCTCATAATTTGGAGGCAACATAGAATGATACTCCTAGGTTTTAGAGATGTCATGTGGTACATGAATTTAGGAATGTTTTTCCTGATGAAATTTCAGGGCTTTCTCCAAAGAGGGACGTTGATCTCACAATTGAACTTATGCCAGTTAAAGAACCAGTGTCCAAGACACCCTACAGGGTGAGTACACCAAAAATGCTAAGAGTTGAAGATGCAGCTGCAAGCGTTGTGGGAAAAGAAATATTTCAGGCCAAGTGTGTTCCCGTGGGGAGCACCAGTTTGGTTTGAGAAATAGAAATATGATATACTGTGATTGTGTATTGGTTTAGACATTGGAAAAAGGTCACTGTGAAGAACAAATATCCTTTTCCTAGGATTAATGACCTATTTGATCAAGTGAGAGGATCAAAGGTATTTTCCAAGATTGAATTAGGGTCTAGTGACCATCAGGTAAGATTCCAGAATAAAGACGTTCATAAGAAAACCTTTAGAGCAAGGTATGGTTCTTATGAGTTGTAGTGGTACCATTTGGTTTCACAAATGCACCAGCTACATTCATGTGCCTTGTTATAGCTGATTTTACCAAACATGGTGAATCACATTTTTATGGCCTTCCCTGTCCCTTTGCAGATTCCTTAGACCCCATGGACCATTTTTATTCCTTTGATGTTTCTAAGATCATCCCTAAAGACATGCAAAATTTGCTTTACGCGACTTTTAAACCCTTTCTCGTGTATATATGCAGGTTTGACCCCTAAAACTGTGTACATCGGGATGTGTGCAAAATGCCAAATTATTTTGGAGTTTTCCTTGATGTGGATCCGACTCACTTGTCTCTTGGTCTTCCATATGCCTTGAGATCACTCGGATTCGACCTTTGATTACCCCATTGAAGAGCTATATAAGGAACCATTTGGATACATTGAAGGCATGAGGAATTGAGAGCAAGAGAACTATAGTCCATTGTTGCCGGAACTTGTGCTTGAGTCTATATCCCTTTGTCCCATGGAGCACTTTTTTGTTCTTCCCAAGCTTGCCCTTTGCTTGTGAGCTTGCTATCGAGAGATGGAGGATTGAAGTGGTGGAGGCCCAAGTGGTGGACTCAATTTCTCCGATTCCCAGACGTGCCGACATAGGTTATATTCATTGTAATATCTGATTTTATATTAATAGAAATATCTTTTCCTATCCAATAATATGTATTTGAATGAATATTTGATCCATGGATGATTTCAAACGCTTATATGTTATTGATTATATATGCTAGAGTAGATCTAACATGATTATATATAGCATGCTTGTCTTGTTTATTGAATGTTGAGGAAGCAATTTAGCAATTTATCAATTCAAGCTAGAGTTGGAAAGCTCAACGAGGATCTACATCAACCATTCAGAACAAGGTACGAATCGAGATCCTTTAGTGTTAGATATTTGGTTTCTCTTGCATATAGGAAAGGATTGATTTCTGGAGTCAAGTTGTCTGTTGCGGTACCCCAAGCCATAGGAATTTCTCACACATGGTGAATCACATTTTTATGGCCTTTCTCGTCCCTCTGCAGACTCCTTAAACCCCATGGACCATTTTGGTTCCTTTGATGTTTCTAATATCATCCCTAAAAACATGCAAAATTTTCTATACGCAACTTTTAAACCCTTTCTCGTGTATATACACGGGTTTGACCCCTAAAACCGCGTACATCGGGATGTGTGCAAAAGGACAAATTCTTTTGGAGTTTTCCTTGATGTGGATCCGACTCACTTGTCTCCTAGCCTTCCATATTCCTTGAGATTGCTTGGATTCAACCTTTCATTACCCCATTGAAGAGCTATATAAGGAACCCTTTGGATACATTGAAGGCATGAGGAATTGAGAGCAAGAGAACTATAGTCCATTTTTGCTGGAACTTGTGCTTGAGTCTGCATCCCTTTGTCCCTTGGAGCACTTTTGTGTTCTTCCCAAGCTTTCCCTTTGCTTGTGAGCTTGCTATCGAGAGATGGAGGATTGAAGTGGTGGAGGCCCAAGTGGGGGACTCAGTTTCTACGATTCGCAGACGAGCCGACAGAGGTTGTATTCATTGTAATCTCTGATTTTATATTAATAGAAATATCTTTTCTTGTCCAATAATGTGTATTTGAATTAATATTTGATCCATGGATGATTTCAAATGCTTATATGTTATTGATTATATATGCTAGAGTAGATCTAACACGATTATATATAGCATGCTTGTCTTGTTTATTGAATGTTGAGGAAGCAATTTATCAATTCAAGCTGGAGTTGAAAAGCTCAACGGGGATCTACATCAATTGTCCGGAATAAGGTACGAATCGAGATATTTTAGTGTTAGATATTTGGTTTCTCTTGCATATAGGAAAGGATTGATTTCTGGAGTCAAGCTGTCTGTTGTGGTACCCCAAGCCATAGGAATTTCTCTCCGTAACAGAATTGGTGACTCCGCTGGGGACGTTCCTTGTTTTTCTTTGGGGTATGGGGGCACAATGTGCTTGATATTCTTGACTTGCTCTTTGTTTCTCCTTGTTTATGTATTGAATTTTATAGTATGTTCATCCATTGACACTCCCCTTTATTGGTTTGACCCTTGGCCTACTTTTTACCACTGTCTTCTCTGTATAAGCAGGTTTTTGGCTAAAAGTCACATATATACGTGAATTTTTGGCCAAAAGTCACATATACACATAGGTTTTTGGCAAAAATCCACGTATACATGCAACTTTTTGGCCAAAAGTCGTGTATATACGCAGCTGTTCTTTAAACAGTTGCATACATCCTCTTTTTTTGCGAGTTTGATGTTGTGGGGAGTTGTTGGGTGGGTTGTGAGTGTGGTTGGGTCTTCCCTGGGTCTGATGTTGTCTATTGGATGCTTCTTTTGTGACCAAAGACCACTTTTTCATTGATTTTTATTTGAAGGTAGTTTTAGTCATTTATCCGTTTTGTTTTTCCATTATTGCATTACTCTTTTTTGTCTCGGTGTCTTGCTGGGCTTGTGTTTTATACTTGTTGCAGAGATTGAGAGTTTTAGATGACTTTTATTGCATTTTTCATTCTTTTATATTGAAAAATACAAGGTAGTTGCATTTTTTGCATATGGATTTGAGGAGGTACTTGCATTGGATTGCTTGGATGAGATTTTTATTTAGGATTTCATATAGGAAGGATTGCATTGGCATTAAGAAAGGAATATATTTTTATGCATATCATGTAGTGGTATACCCTGTTTTTCATTTGACAAAGATTGCACTTAGCATTGTTTGTTATGGTGTGCATATTTATTTCACTACCGAGTCATAATGTCATTAGTTGCACGTCCATTTCCCTTTGAGTAATTACAACCAATTAAAATCAATGCTTAATTAAAATGAATTACACTCTTTTCTTTTATAGGGTGCACCAACAAGATTAGGTTTTAGGGTCTTGGTATAGTTCAGGGTGAGTAAATTCTCCAAGACCACTAAACAACAACATGTATGTGTCTATCCAGGTGAGAGTGTGAAATTCCTTGGTATAATTAGTGTTTCTCAGGATCCTCCTCTTATAAGGGAGTTAAGCACGAGGCAGTGTGAGCGGTTATTGATTGGGATGGCCCCTAGTCATAACTGAGTAGCACCGGAGATATTTCCAGGATTGTATTCGTATCTGGGGGCTCTTTCGAGAGTTTTGGGCTTTTCTACCCTGCCTGCGACTGTCTTCCTGAGCGTTGATTATATTGAGGTGACCTTAGTTGCCTTACCTAGGTTATTGAGGAGGTACTTTGTAGGGGTTATTCTGCAGGTGTCTCGGCTAGGTTGGGGTTGGAAAACATAATCGCTATATGCATTGAAGCTGAGGGCCACTATAATTGGTTACATACCTCCGCTTGTAGTGTAGGGGAGTTTCGAGCCTCTCCTAGCTGAGACATACCTGCTGCATTCGGGAGCTCACATATCCTCCCTTTGGTTTGCTTGTATTTTGGCTGTATATTTTATTAGGAGTGTGCTCTTTGTGCACTAGTTGGCCTTTGGGATTGCGGTTACTTGAGTATATTTATGCTCTCTTGAGTTTGGGTCCTTTTATTTTCGGCCTTCCTAGTATCTTATCACCCGTCCTTAGTTATAGTACGGACCCTGGTGTCAGACTTGGGGGACATCACAACCCTTTACCATGCTCATAGATTTGGGAGTGGTCACATTCTGCCCTCTACTTCATTTGTGGAGGATGTTGACTCCCTTCTCTCAGTATTTACACCGGTGTTCACCCTCACAGGGGTGGTAGTGGATGCATGAACGTTGGGTCTACACCTTACTTTCCTTTTTCATGTCCCATCATTCACTGCATTGTTTCCTTTGGGTCCAGATTTCATGATCATTCCTCCCTATATCCTATAGTTTGGATTCTTTATTGACTATTTTGGGTTGTTTTGGACTAATATGATTGTCATGTAGGGTCCACTTTTTGTACACTCTATCCGAGGTTTTGACCCGTTCGTTCCTATCACAGGTATCATGTCTAAACTGGCATATAGGTTAGGATTTCACATCCGCTTGCATTTTGCATGACCTTATGACTGTTTCATTTTAACCTTAGGTACGAACCCATTCCATGGTATCACAGATCCTTCATGCTGTTGTTAGAAGTGGTACTGTGTTAATGGTAGAGCTTTCCTATACATGGGTGTCCTAGTTATCTCCCTTTTGCATTTGGTACCCATGCTCTGAGTCCTCTCTTAGGTTCGGGAGTCCCTTTTAGTCCTGCCATGTCCTTGAGCAAGAGCTTCATACTCCTCTTGAACTTTATGTTGACCATTTCCCTGGGACTCCCTTATGTCGAGTTGTAATTGCATTATCATGAGTTTTGCCTACCTCATTGAGCCTTATGCCAGCTTCCCTGACTTTGATTATCAGCCATATAGCCTGAGCTTGTCTCATGTCTAGCCACGCAGAGCCATTTTATATATCCTTTGCAGGTTGATTCCCTATTTTTACTGGGAGGGGAATTTCCCCTGACTGTCGCTATCCTACACATGTGTCCTTGCATTGAGCATATGTATGTTCCACTGCTTGGAACTAGTTTGTTTTCCCCTTGACACTTGTCTCCTCCTAGTCTGTAACTTTAAAGTGATCTTATTATTTTTCAAGCTTTCCAAATATTTGAAAAAGTCCAAAAAAATTTAAAAAACCAAAAATCTGGATAAGAAAAGATGTTATCTTTGGCAGTAGTCGAGTCGTGTCACCTTTGAACAGAGCACTGTTTATCACATCCGTTGGTTGGGTTAATAGTTTGAATTTAGGAGCTATACTCATTTATCTGAGTTTATCTCCACCGACTGGTTAAGCTTCCAGTCCCTATGGAGCCTTTATCGATGCCTCCTATGTCAGAGAGATGTCCCAGTTTTGCATATCGAGTCTATGCTGCCTACATTTAGTCACCATTCACCTTTATGCTCTTGTTCGAAGGAAGTTGAAACCTGAGTCGGTCATTCCTCAGTTATATTGACTTTGCATGTCGGCCATTCCCGGTATAGTTACTGGTTCGTGCACCTTATGATCGAGTCCTTCCACATTATACAGCTTTGCTGAGTACCTCGTGTTGGATGATGGGGGATGCCTTAATGTCCTCCTTCCAACGGATTTCATTCCATCGACTTCAGATCATTTATTCTGGGATAGGAATCTAGAGTCATTTTTGAGTGCCTTGAGACTTGCAGTCATTAGTGGCGGGTTCTCTCGCCATCGACAGTTTTTTGGGAATACATCAATGTCCCCTGATCGATGGATTCTCTCAAGTGTTCGACCTCAACACATTTATTCACACTTGTTAGTTTGCACTCTAGTACCTTGATTCCCATTTTCATTATCGGTGGGTGATATTGCGTCTGTTAACGGTATACATCAATGACCGGTAATCAGACAATGGACTACTATGTTCGACCTCGACACCTCTATTCACATAGTAGGATGTGTACTCGTAGCGGTTTGTGTAGAATATCTTCCAGAATGGTGGCATCTCTTATATGCTACCTCCTTGATCGTGCCGGTGTTCATGAGATTTCAGCTCTCGTGACTTGATTCCAGTATATGTCAGACATTTCTAGCCATTATGGAGATCTTGATCCATTATATATATTCAGTCTTCATGGAGATCATGATCCTTTGTATATCTTCATCTTGGAGATTCTGATCTACTTACATTTTACGTGGCGATGACCACATATATCATATTGTATCATGCCTATTCATGGCCATTGTACTCTTATGTATCTCGGACTGCTATATGTATTTGCAGTTATGTGCAGAGTTGTATAATTGTATAGTACTGATTGGATGGCTTGTTCTTCCACTGTGTTCTTCATCACTTCACTTCTGGGAGGGACTCTATAATGTATTTCGGCCATCGTATGACCCCTCTGACCTCACACATTAGGGGGCATTTGTTATAGCTGATTTTGCCACACATGGTGAATCACATTTTTATGGCCTTCCCTGTCCCTCTGTAGACTCCTTAGACCCCATGGACCATTTTTGTTCCTTTGATGTTTCTAAGATCATCCCTAAAAACATGCAAAATTTGATATACATGAATTTTAAACCCTTTCTCGCGTATATATGCGGGTTTGACCCCTAAAACCGTGTACATCGGGATGTGTGCAAAAGGCCAAATTATTTTGGAGTTTTCCTTGATGTGGATCCAACTCACTTGTCTCCTGGCCTTCCATATGCCTTGAGATCGCTCGGATTTGACCTTTCATTACCCCATTGAAGAGATATATAAGGAACCCTTTGGATACATTGAAGGCATGAGGAATTGAGAGCAAGAGAACTATAGTCCATTGTTGCCGAAACTTGTGCTTGAGTCTGCATCCCTTTGTCCCTTGGAGCACTTTTGTGTTCTTCCCAAGCTTTCCCTTTGCTTGTGAGCTTGCTATCGAGAGATGGAGGATTGAAGTGGTGGAGGCCCAAGTGGGGGACTCAGTTTCTCCGATTCGCAGACATGCCGACAGAGGTTGTACTCATTGTAATCTCTGATTTTATATCAATAGAAATATCTTTTCCTGTCCAATAATGTGTATTTGAATGAATATTTGATCCATGGATGATTTCAAATGCTTATATATTATTGATTATATATGCTAGAGTATATCTAACACGATTATATATAGCATGCTTGTCTTGTTTATTGAATGTTGAGGAAGCAATTTATCAATTCAAGCTGGAGTTGGAAAGCTCAACGGGGATCTACATCAACCGTCTGGAATAAGGTACGAATTGAGATCCTTTAGTGTTAGATATTTGGTTTCTCTTGCATATAGGAAAGGATTGATTTCTGGACTCAAGTTTTCTGTTGTGGTACCCCAAGCCATAGGAATTTCTCTTCATAACATTCCTCATGAATAATGTTTTTAGTAAGTATCTGGACAGTTTTTCTCTTGTTTTCCTTGATGGAATTCTTGTTTATTTTAAGAATGAGGAAGAACATGTGGAACATTTGAGGCTGACTTTGAATTTCTCAGGAAGCATAAGTTGTATGCAGGTTTGAGCAACTATGAATTCTATGAAGATAGAATTCATAGTTTGGGTCACATTATTGCACATAGATGAATATATGGAGACCCTAAAAATATTGAGGCCATGAAGAGTTGGTCTTCTCCAACAAAGTTAATAGATATAAGATATTTTGTGGGACTTGCAGAGTATTGTAGGAAGCTCGCTAAAGAAGATTCTGCATGTAAAGTGGAGCCTTTGTATAGGCTGAGGAAGCCTGCATGTGAACTTGTAGTTCCATGAGGAAATGTCCCTTGTGTGTATGGGAATACATATGAGGACTTCCTGAAGACTCAGGTAGAATGACATGAGCAGAACAATATGGTGGTGCCTAATGAAACCCAAGGTAGAAAGTTGTCATGTGCCAGGAGAATGATCTCATGACTGAGAACATATCTTGAAACTTTAGATTGCAGGTTTTCCATTGATTATGGGAGACTGTGATCTCCTGTGATGGTTTTAAATCATGCCAACAATGGATATGCATTTTTTGCATTGCTTAAATTTATAAAGTTTCTTGTTGCTAACTGTGATTGTTTGGATGATTTTAAATTGTGTCATGATGACATGTTGTATGTGGATGTCCAGGTTTTGGGAAGCATGTGTAAGTAAGGGATAAGTACTCCCACTTGTAAAATACAAACAAGATGAAGATGACCTCATGGTTGCAAAACTATGATTTTTTGCAGTAAGCAGAATTGTGAAATCAGATTTTTATTTGACTATCAATGTTATTGATCGTTTGATATTTAGGAAATCATGTATGCATGAAATAGATTTGAAAATCTATGATTAAATTTTATGAAGACATATCATGTAAACAACATACTTGTATGTAACACAGGTGATATGGTGAAAGTTCGCCCTTGGAGTACATAGTTTCTCGGAAGGATGTGTTTGGGATACATAACTCCTCGAAAGGATGTACTAGGTGTACATAGCTCCTTGGAAGGATGTACTGGGTGTACATAGCTTCTCGGAGGGATGTGTTGGAAATAGGTTTGAGAATCTATAACTGAAATTTTTATGATGACATCTCATATGAACTGGATGCTTTTATGTAACACAGGTGAGATTATGAAAATATATATTGGATGTACATGGCTCCTTGGAAGGATGTACGAGGTGTACATAGCTTCTCGGAGGGATATCTTTGGAATGGGTTTGAAAACCTATGGTTGAAATTATTTTTATGATGACATCTCATATAAAATGCATGCTTGTATGTAACGCAGCTGAGATGAGTGAAAATATGTACTAGATGTACATGGCTCCTTAGAGGGGTGTACATAGCTTCTCGAAGGGATGTGTTTGGAATAGGTTTGGAAACCTATGATTGAAATTTTATAATGACATCTGATGTAAACTACATGTCTATATGTTATGAAGGTGCGATGATGAAAACATGTACAGGGAGTACATGACTCCTTTGGAAGGATTTACTTGGGTACATAGCTTCTTTCCCCCTGCCAACTAGGCACCAGTATGCATCACTGGGGACTCCCGGGATGTAAGAAATCCGGTTAGAATTCTTTCCACATACACTCACACTGTAAGGGGACTATCACGAGAGTGGGGGCTCCATGAAGATAAAAACCCCTAGGTATTATGATGTCAGGAAAGGAATTGCATGAGCATTGGTAAGCACTTGGAGGAGGTGTTGGGCCCTTAAGCTAGAGCTGTTATTGAGCACCCATAGAGGTGTTAGGATCTGAAGCGGGGCTGATAGGATCTCGGTTGAGATATGATATATAGATAAGTATTGGATTACTTGGTAAATCCTGGTTGATTTTCTGTAATTATGCATGTACATAATGATTCAGCTAAGATTTTGAAAATCTTGTTAAGAAACAAATCCTGCGAAAATGAATCTGACATGTGAATTAATTTTTGATGGTGCCTGGAAAAGAAGTGCCTGAGCATTGGTAAGCACTGGAAGAGGTTCTAGGCCCATAAACTAGAGCTTCCATTGAGCAGCCAAGGAGGTGTTAGGATCTGAAGCAGGGATGACCAGATCTCAGTTGGGAGATGTTACATAGATAAGTATTTGGTTTACTTATCAAACTTTTGTTTTCATTGATTTTATTTAAATATACATGAGCATATGATGTAGCCATGGTTTTGAAAATATTGTTATAGATTGCATCCTATAGGAATGAATCTTACATGTGAATTAAATTCATTGTGGTGTTCTGAAGGGAAGCACCTGATATTGGTAAGCACCTAGAGGGGGTGCAAGCTCTTGAACATAACTGCTATTGAAGCACCCAAAGAGGTGTTGGGCTCAAGAACGGAGCAGTCAAACCTTGGTTGAGAGGTATTTTCAGGTGATCCAAGGCTTGCAGAAATTTGGCTACCCTTTAATGCACACCCAGGTGTGGGGTGGTGCATGGTTGTGAGTGCCATAGTTGTATAAATCCAAGTCGGATACCTATGGAGCCAAAATAAGATACTTATGCAGATAAGTATTTGATTCACTTGGAAAATTTTGTTGATTTTATGTCAATATACATGTGCATGTGATTTATCTATGATTTTGGAAAATCTTTTGAATACTGGCATGGGAATCGGCCCATTGTTTGGGGCTTGAGCATAGGTATTGTTGGTTTCAAAAGACACTGGAAATGTTCCAAGTGGAGGAGAAGGATTCTCCAAGACCAGAAAAAGATCCTATGGTGTGTGTAGAAGCATGCAAGAAAGGACTTAGATGAGTTCCATATCATTCCATTGGACAGATAAATGTGCAGAGGAAGCACTACAGTTCTGAAGAGGCTACGTGGGAGTTGGAGGATGCCATGTGATTGGCACATCCATTTTTGGTTCAATTTTGCAGAGCACTGAGGGCAGTGCCAGTGTAGCACTTTGTTAAGTTATTGTAAACCACTAAGGATAATGTTATTGAAGGGGGAGGGGAATGTAACACCCCGGTTTTGACCTGTGGTATTGAATTGCATATGATGTAAATATTGCATTTAATCGTGGTGTGGAGCTAAAGGAAAATTCCCCACCATGGATTTAGTGTCTTGTGTATCCATGATTAAACTCGATGCCAATGGTTTATGTGCTAGCCAGGCACAATATGTTTGAGACATCATGTAAAATTCAAATTAATAAAAAAATACCATAAGTAGCTATGCGCCGCAACATTAAAGAGATGGCGGCATGCTTTCACAAGGAATGGGGAGGGGGAATTATTCAAACCTTGTGCCTATGGGGAAAAGCCAAATTTCAAAGGGTAATCCCATAAAGTTGTCAATCACCTTTTCTTCCTTTTATGCCCAATCATCTAAAGTTGGTGAAAAAAAAGTTATTTCCTTGGGATGGGAAAGGTATGGAGGTCCAATTTGAATTTGGGAAATCACCCATTTTTGGAAAATGTGTTTTTGGCTTCTTGGGCAAGAAAATGCTTGGAAATTCCTTCCCAAGCCATTAGGCACTGATGCATTTTCCTTCCTCACGCAGCTGTATATAGCTGGGGTATTCTCCCTCATGTTTTTGTTGTTTTCTTCATTTTTCCATGGATGGGAATTCGATTTGGCAATGCTTAGTGGATGGGATCCTCCTTAGGCGTTTTTGTTGTCATTTTCCTCATTGCCATGGCTGGGAAATCCCATTTTTTTTGTTGAGTGAAGGTGCAGCAGTGATTCACGTTTTGGGGGTTTCAAGAGGTCATTTTGGTCTTCCTCACGCAACTGAGCTTGTTGGGTGTTTTCCCTCACGATTTCTGATGTTTCCTCATTGTTCCATTCCCATAAATTTGTTTTTGTGTTGCTTACTGGTTAGGAAGTCAAGATATCCTGATTTGGGATCGATTGATGGTTGTTTTGCTTTGGCAATGCTCAGATACGTTTTATGAGTTCATATTTACAATTCGGGGGTTTGTGGTGGCCGAATTGCCTCCATAATGCACAAGAATGTTTCCTGAAAATGAAATTGCTCATCTTGGGTCGTTTTTTTCCCTCTTTACCATTCTGTTGGGTTGCGAACCCACCCCTTTTGGTTATGTTTTGGTGGTTGGGAGGGTAGACCCATGTTTTGGTGTGAATAGAGGCCTTTTTGCCTTGGGAAATCCATCAAACGTTTGCTGAGTCGATTTGGTCACTTGGGTTGTTTTTCCCCATCTTCCATTTATGTATGTGGTTTCCAAATGTTTCTCTACAACCCAGCAATTATGTTTTGTTGTGAAGTGCATGATGGTGTTTCCTTGGCTGAGTAAGTCCAAGGAGCCCACCTGTTAATTGGTTAACCGTGTGTATGATGTGAATTTCGGTTTGGCAGAGTAAGTCCAAGGAACCCCTATGTAATTGGCTTGTTTCCTTAGCAGTATGTGAAACCCAATGGTGAGTTGGCTTGACTGTGGATGTATGGTTTTGGATATGTGTAAGCATGTTGTTACCTACTGCCGTGTGGAATCATGCCCAGCTCGGGGGTGGTAGTGATGTTGAGAGATTGATGAGCACACTAGCCTATGGTTGGGTGGAACGTTGCATCAACGTAGCTAGTTGCGGGCCAACTTCATTTTAGGATAATTATTCTTGTGCTTAATCTCTGCAAACTATTTGTTTTAGGAATTAATATGAACATGCTTGGAATGCATGAATTTTTCTTCCATTGTAGAATGCACTATGCATCTGTATATATTTATGTTCAATGCATTTTAATTATTATGTTTTATGTTGGACAGCATATAGTGTGTAGGTCACGTCCTCTCCATCGTCGGGATGAGGGGTGCAGACGTGACAACCATGCTATCGATAGGGGGAAGACCTGCTTCTAAAAGTAGAATAGGATAAGGCGTATTAATTTTAATTGAAAGGATATAGGTTATAAAACACTTCTAGATTTGCTCAATCTTTCTCCAATATTATTTAGAAATATTGTAACCCCAAACCTCACAATCGTATAAGATAACAGGAGTGACGAGAGTTTCAAAGAGGAACTTATTTTTATCCCACGTCTCAAGGTTTGTTGATTTACAATTGTTTCTAGGACCAAACTAAGCTTTCCACCCCCCATTAATCCTTTTCTTAATGCTATAGTTCCAATTGATCGTGTGATGAATATCAATTCATTGATATTTATAAGAATACGCCTCTTCTAAATCAATATTGTCATACAAAAAATTAACGTAAGTGTCCTTCTTGCACTTGATAATCATAACCTTTGTTTTGTACGTATTAATAGTCATGCCCATGTTAGAGAAAAAGTCTTGCAAAATTCTTAATCATTTATCTAGATCAAATGGACACCTTTCCATAAGAACAATATCATTAGCATAGAGGAGATGGATGATGACATTCCTAGCTAATATCACGCCAGTGCAACCTACTTCTTCTAAACAACTTTCGAGCTTATCATTGTAAATCCCAATAAGGGTAGGGGAGAGGGGGAAACCTTACTTAAATCCAATATTACAATCTATATCTTTCAACCATCCCTCAATGCTTTTAAACTTGGAAATGACATTCTCGTGCAGCCTTATTGTGGCATCTCTCAATTCAAAATGCACCTTTATCTCTTCTAATATATTCCACGAGTTATTTCTAGGAACAGTATCGAAAGCTTTCCTAAAGTCCACAAAGAAATATAAGAGTTTGGATTTATTATCACAACATTCTTCCCCAATGAACCTTAGTGTGGTGAGGTGGTCTATGGTTGAGTGATGCCTTCTAAAACTTGCTTGGCCTTTAACCCGCTTACCTTCACTTTCAAGCCATACACTAATTTTATTTTCCAAAATCATACCATGTAGCTTAGCTAAGAGAGGATTAAACATAATCATCCAATAATTAGAGGGGTTATTTGTATCCCCATTTTTAAAAATAAGGATAATGAGGCTTTGATTCCACGGTTTAGGGAACCCTTGCTTGATTGCTTGATGGAAGAGATTATGGATACGTGGGATGAGGATATGACCTCCAATTTTTAATAATTCTTCTTTATAACCTGGAATGTCCTTAGCTTTTCTATTTTCTAGGTGCTTAAATCCAAAATCAATGCCTTCTAACGAGAAAACTTCTTCTGTTGTGGGGAGGGTTTGAATGATATCTATGACATCCGAGGAATGGTAAAAAATTTTAAGATAGGAAATCTAGTATTCCAAAGTAATCTTATTATTTTCTATAGTTTTTCTATTTAGAATTTTCCTCTAGAATTTCTTAGGAGCCACCTTAGAGAGGTGTAGAAGATTCTCCTGCCTTTTAAAATATAGTTTATTTTTTTATTTCTTTTAGTTAGGGATTTATATTTATTTATATTGTCCTCTTTTAGAGGTGGCTTCTTTGATTTCTCTTCCTGCATCTTTACAATCATTATCATACCAAGGGTTGGTTCTTATGTTTCCCTTTTTACATAAAACTTCGATAATTGATGGAAGATGTTATGATAAAGGATGGTAAAAAAAATTATAATAGAGGTTATATATACTATTCATATGCTAATATTGAATATATTATAGTATAATATAAAATAGTATATGTTAGTGCCAGAAATGGTTCTCAAACTACTAAAGAACAAGCCAACACAATCTTATAAAATAAAATTAAGTAAAACATGTTTTTAGGGTTTTGGTTGAAAACTTCATCAATCAAGGAGAAAATAAACAACAACATGCTAATACAGAAAAGAATCATGTAAGTTGGATAAACTAAGGATCAAACACATCCCAATAAGCCATAAACATTACACATGAAATACTAATTCCACCCATAGGCTACAAGCATTTACATGAATAAACCTTTAAACAAGAAATGAAATTGTAGACTGAGCAATCAACCAAATCAAAAATGAAAAAGCATGACAGGTAAAAGAGCTTATCAGTTTATATATAATCAATAATAGTCATCCACTTACATAAGATTTATAAGTGCTAGCTTGAGAAATCAAAGCTCCAAAAGCCTCTCCTTGAGTGAAAAATCCCACCCCAAAACTGTATGTTTGTATTCCTTTTATCATTACAAAAGTAAAGTAGTTCCATAACTAACTTCTAGGTAGAAATTTGAAAAAGTTACATCAATAAGTTACATGATAACTAAAAATCTTTAAAGATAATTAACCCAAAAATAGCAAATCGGATTTGGGGAAATTTGGTGAATTTCTAGAAATTTGGGTCTCAAAGACGGCTTCATATATCTCAATCTGAGACACCTGTGAAAAAATGGAGAGAGGTTTGTTTAAATTAGTATGTTATGAACAAAAAAATCTCTTGTTTTTTAAAAATTAATCTTCAATTGATCGGAATGCATGCTGTAAATTTGTGACTAAAACATGAAATTATTAAATAATTCAAACCCTGAAAATAGGCCACAAAGATGAATTTGAATCTCTAAAATTATAATAGCTGTTGTAAAACTGAGACAGGTTTTTGTGAATGAGTATATTGTGGAAACAAACCTCTTTTTGTTTTCCTAAATTCATTTCCATCTCCTTGTAATCTGCTCCCAATGACAATGACAAAAACATGAAAAACAGAGCTGCTACAGGAATCTCCTCATGAAAATATTTTGACAAAGGACTGAAAAATAAGAGTTAGATTATAAATCAAAACTTGGAATAAACTTTTATTATAATTTTTTGAAAGCTTAAAGATGTACATATTAACTAATAATCCCAAAAGACAAACCTTAAAACTAAAATAATGAAATAATTCAGCCATTAAAAGCATTAAATCCAACCAAAATTATTGATTGTCCAAAATTCTTAAAATCAACATAAAATGTAAAATCATTTTAAATCAATGGTTGAAAATTAATACAAAAAGAACAGATAAACTAAGAACAAGATCTAGTTATAATAGTATATATAAAGAGTTGTGTGTATATGCCATCCACCTTTATTATAGGATATTTAGTATGCCTACCATCTTTATTATAAGATATGTAGTATGTTTCCCACCTAGTATTAATATTAGTTATATTATGTTATATAATATTATATTTAAATAATGTTAATAATGAAAAGGGTACTTGAATGCATTAATATTGCTTTAATACACTATATTTCATTCATTAAAGCTATTTGAAAATTGATTAATATATTAATTTCATTTTAAATATTCAAGATAATTTGGAGCACTTAAGATGGCAAGGACCATGTTAAAGTAGACAAATTATTTTATTAGTTTATTAAAAACTTTCATCTATTTTAAAATTTATAATAAAAAATTATTAAATACATTTTTAAAAATTTTAAAAAAATTTGATTGATTTATAAATTATATCATAAAAACTCTCTTTTTTTAAATCAATTTCAATTTCGTGTAAATACCTCCTCTCAAGATTAGAAAACATGGTCATACTTCTAAATATTGAAAACATGCCAATTCTAAATAAACAAGAGGGGTTGCTAAGGCAGCAAGTCCCTGCCTATGTAAGTTGACTTGGATTGTAGACTATTGAAATAGTGGCATTATCTTTTTGGTGATGTTGGTTATTCATATGTTGACGAAAAATGGCTTACGACACATGGTATTATGCCAGGTAATAATGGGAAACATGGAGTAGGTCACAACAGGATTTGAACCCGAAATCCAACATCGTCCAACATTTCGTACGGATGTGTCAGACCTCAATCATTAAGAAGAATGGATGTCTTTAATAGCATCGTCGAATATCCGACACATAAGGCGTTGGATATTCGACTCAACAGAGTGTCAAATATCCGACGGTATGTCGACCCAAAAGTGTCTAATATCCGACCTGAGAGCGTGGGTTTTTCGACCCATTAGTGTCAGATATCCGATGGTATGTGTAGGTTTAAAAAAAAAATGTAAGTTTTGAAAGATTTGAAATTTTTGGTCCCATATTTTCAATGATAACTATGTTTAAGGTGTCGAATATCCGACCCTGGGCCATTATAAATATAATTTTTTTCAAACATTTCAACATGTTTGTTGTAGAAGCGACAGACGATTTGTGAAATTATTTGTTCCTCGATGGACGATTTGTGAAAATTATTTGTTCCTCGACAAACGTTTTCAGGAATTGTTATATTCTTCAACAGGCGGTTGTGGGATTTTTTTTTTCTTCGACAGTCAGTTTGCTGGGATTTTTTTATTCTTTGAATTGTCTCCGTTTGACAAAATGTTGATGTGTGGAACTTGATTATTTAAGACAACCGATTATATTCATTCATGAAGTTTGTGACAAAATGTCAAATAGAAATATTCTGGATCCAAACGAAGACAACTGATAATTTCCTGCTAGACTATGGGATGCAGCAAAACGAAGGGGTGATGGAAAATGTTATTGTCCGTGTACTCAATGCAAGGGATTTAAGAGGAGAAGAATATTGATCTCAACAGCCACAAAACACTTCAAGGAACATGGACACGCTGAGGGGGGGGGGCGAATATCGTCCATTTGTAGGTTTAGCATTATAAAGTTTATTATATTCTTTGTTTTCGTAATTGTCTGTATTATTTTTATTTTTCATATATTAATGTATATCTATTGATGTTTCCATGTATTTATATTAAATGAAACACACCCTACAACATATCGTCCAGAGGAAGTTCTTTCAGAACAAGTTCAGGATCAGGATCATGAAGCGTGTATGTTTAATGGAGAACAAGTGAATGATCATATTGAACAAGATGATCATACCGATAATGTAATTGAATATGATGGTACAAATACATTGATCAATGATTCATATAATGTTAGAATGGATGATGATGATGACGTTGATAATGAAAATGATGATGACTTTGATGATGTTCACGATATACCTCTTCTCGATAAGGCATATGAACCCCTTTATGAAGGCTCCAAAACAAATCTTCTCTATGTTGTATTGTTGATAATGAACTTGAAGGTTATGAATGGTCTTTCAAACATTGCAATCACACGGATGCCAACGTATGTAAAATAATCCATCACATATATAGGGTCGTGATAAATTTTATCTGTATTCCTCTAATAATTGTATTGTTAACTCATTATTGATCATCGTACGGATGAAGCGTGTTTCATTAAATTTTTTATTTATTACATTAACTATTTCTTTTGTAGCTTGATAGCTGAATTTTTGTTACCACCATCAAATATTTTACCTCGCACATATCGAGATTTATCTTCCATCATGAAAGAGATTGGAATGCATTATGAAGCAGTTCATGCATGCCTTGATGACCATGTTATATATTATAATCAACATGAATTTGCAATAGAATGTATGGAATGTCATGTAACTAGATATCGTATAGATAAAGTAACAAAAAAGGTGCCTCAGAAGGTTCTTCGTTATATTCCCATCATTCCACGTTTACAATGACTGTTTAGGTGCAAAAACATAGCACAATTTATGGATTACCATGCCAGGAACAGAAGTCAAGATGATGTTAGCCGAATGACTGTAGATGGTTATTCTTTTAGAGATATGGAGAAAAAGTGGCATCACTTTAAAGAAGAACCACATAATATTAGGATTTCTTTGGAAGTAGATGGTGTTAATCCATTTACATGGTGTGGCCTATTTTTGTTATCAACAATAACATTCCTCAATGGTTTTCAATAAAGAGGGAGCACATAATGCTGTCGATGATTATTCTAGGTTTTTTTTCTACAACTGTTTTATTTATAATGTAGTTGTGGCATCTCATTTGTCGTATTATGTTTCCTAATTTCATATATATATATATATATATATCTATTATTTTACTCTTTTGCATGGTTTACATATTTTAATGGTTCTCATAATGATATATTTTATATGTACTTCAAATCAATCAGGTAAGTTCCAAGTCAAATATATGAATGTATACATCGAACCTCTTATAGATGAGCTACTAAATTTATGGAATGGCATCACTATGTATGACGTATCTATACCAATACGACAAAGGCAATTTCAATTCCATGCAATGGTTGTATGGACAATACACGATGCCCCTAGGTTAACTTCATTTTGTGGTTTGTAATTTTAAGTTCCACTTTAATTGCATGTAATTATATGGAGTAGTTAGAATAGTTTATATATGAATATATTTGACATAGATATTCCATATCTAAATATTGTAGGTCTTCAGACAAAGGGTAAATTTGCATGTCCAGTTTGTGGTCCTAAGATAAAATCTCATCGTTCAAAAAGCTTAAGAAAGGAGGTGTTTGATGAGTATAGGCATTTCCTCTCTAAGAATCACAGGTATAGAACAACTAAAAAAAATATTTTCAATGGGAAGTAGGATACTGCATTAAAACCACCGAGAATGAAACCTCACCTTTGGAATATGCAATACAATATAAATCGTCGTAATGGTACGTATGGATCATCGTATATGAATTGTTATGTATTTTAATTTTTATTGTGAGTTGTTTACTGTAGTGGCCAACTTTTATTTATGATGTAATTTATTTATAAACTAATATTCATGATGTCCATCGTGATCATGAAGGCATTAATGGGCTTCCACGAGGAATGAAAAGTTATCCTATTCAATTTAGTAGGTTTCCCTACTATGAGCACCTACAAATTGCTCATTTGTTTGATACAATGCATATTGGAAAGAATGTTGTTGAAACCTTATGGAAACTACTGGGGCTAAGGAGGGAGAAAGATAAAGTTGTGAAATCTTGCAAAGTCATTCAAGAAAGCAACCATGCAATGAAAGACGCCATCCAATTTCATACCAACAGAGAACAAGTTAATATAAACTCAATTCCATGGATTTTTACGGAGCAACAAAGCAATGTTGTCAAAGAAGTAATGCGGAAAATTAAATTTCCCACTGGATTTTGTGCGAACTTGAAGAATATCATAACCAAAAAAGGTGATTTTGCGGGGGTCAAAACACATGATTGGAATGTATTCATTAAGGTAATTATTATTGTTATGTCCATATAATTTATTTATTTTTCATTTTACTGCGTATATTTTTTTTCTTATTTGTATACTCTTTGTTTAATAAATGGTGTGGTTTATATATTGATACAGTATGTTCTACCTCTCTCTCTCCCGGACAACTTCGACAACAATGTCAAACAAGTTATATATAATCTTGGTAAATACATGAGGTAACCGACGATTAATTGCATGTTCTTAGTGTTTCTTTAATTATCCGTATAACTTATATTTGTTTTTTTGTGCACTATTTCAGCATATATTTTAATTTAATGTTTATTTTTGTTAAATATCATTATTGGTTTGCGTCACTTGTAGATGGTTGACATATAAAGAAATCCATAAAGAAGATATACAGTATTGGAGGAGATAAATTCCTCATCTCATGTGTGAAATGCAGAAGCATCTACCATTAGCATTTTTCAATGCACAAGAACACTACCTCATACACCAAGTTGAGGAGATTAAGTTGTGTGGACCTGTGCACTCAAGGTCCATGTGGATGCTTGAGAGGCACTTGAAATTTATGAAGGGTTTGGTGAGACAATGAGCACATGCTGAGGGTTCTATGATGGAAGGATATACAGTATACCAAAACATGTTGTATGTTAGTGAATATCTTCCTATTTTAGCATCAAAGCTCAATTTATGTCGAGCTAAGGGGTAGGCTAGTAAACTATAATCTAGACGATGCTAATGAAGAGGGTTCTCTGGAAGAAGGATACGATGACACAGAGCATGATCAACATGGGTTAGGTGATGATTATAATCCAGCAGAAGATGTACTCCAAGAAACAGTTGAATCCAATGATGTAGCAAAAAATGTCGATGAAAGTTATACCGACGATGACACAATGAGCATAACTGATGATGATGACGATGATGATATGGCCAACCCTTACAATGTTGACTCTAGATCTGATGATACAGATGATGAATTGGATGAAGAAGACGATGCCATGGATGAAGAAGATGATGAAATATAATTAATGAAAGGTAAATATTTAATTAGACCTATTCTTTTATCTTTATTTTTTTAAAGAGTTACTAACCTCATCACCATCACCATTGTCCTCATGTTAATCATCATCTTTGTCATCATCTTCATCGTCGTCTTCATCATCAAACATCTTCATCTTCATCATCATCTTCATCATCATCATCGTCATCATCATTGTCATCTTCATATTCATCTTTATCATCGTCATCTTCAGCATCATCACCGTCAATATTGACTTCATCATCATAATCATCATCATCTTCATGATCATCATCGTCGTCGTCGTCATCGTCACCCTCATCATCATCATCATCATCATCATATTCATCATCATGACCATCATCATCATCATCATCCTCATCAACATAATCATCACCAACATCATCATCTTCATCATTGTCCTCATGATCATTGTCATCATCATTATCATTGTCATCGTCGTCGTCAAAATCATAATTATCATCATCGTCGTTGTCGTCGTCTTCATCATCATCATCATCATTATCTTCATCATCGTCATCATCATCATCATATTCATCCCCATCATCATCATTAAAATTAAACCTAGATCAAATTAATTACTTCATATCATCATCATCGTCTTCATCATCATCGTCATCATCATCAACGAGGAAATATAATGAAAGGTAAATATTTAATTAGACCTATTCTTTTATCTTATTTCTTTTTAAAAAGAGTTACAGACATCATCATCATCATCATCATGTGGATCATCATCGTCATCATCCTCACCATCCTCATAATCAGCATCATCATCATCATCATCATCATCATAATCATCATCATCATAATCACCCTCATCATCATCTTCATCATCGTCGTTGTCATCATCATCATCTTCATCATCATGACCATCATCATCATCATCATCATCCTCATCAACATAATCATCTTCATCATAATCGATGAATATGACATCGTTATCCTTATGATCATTGTCATCATCATTATCATTGTCATCGTCGTCATCAAAATCATAATTATCATCATCATCGTCGTCATCATCGTCATCAAAATCATAATTATCATCATCATCATCTTCATCATCATCATCATCATCGTCATCATCATCATCTTCATCATCGTCGTCATCATCATCATCATCATCATCATCTTCATCACCATCATCATCATTAAAATTAAACCTAGATCAAATTAATTACTTCATATCATCGTCATCGTCGTCTGTATCATCATCATCGTCGTTGTCATCGTCAATGATGAAATAAAATGAAAGGTAAATATTTAATTAGACCTATTATTTTATCTTTTATTTTTATTTTAAAGAGTTACAGACATCATCATCATGTGGATCATCATCGTCATCATCCTCACCATCCTCATCACCATCATCAACATCATCATCATTATCATCATCTTCATCATATATAATTATCATCATCATCATCATCATAATCATCATAATCATCATTATAATCATCATAATCATCATCATCATAATCACCCTCATCATCATTTTCATCATCATCGTTGTCGTCATCGTTGTCTTCATCATCATGACCATCATCATCATCGTCATCCTCATCAACATAATCATCACCAACATCATCGTCTTCATCATAATGGATGAATATGGCATAGTTATCCTCATGATCATTGTCATCATCATTATCATTGTCATCGTCGTCATCAAAATCATAATTATCATCGTTTTCGTCATTGTCGTTGTCATCAAAATCATAATTATCATAATCATGTTCATCATCATCATCATCATTGTCATCTTCATCATCTTCATCATCATTGTCATCATCATCATCATCATCATCATTATCATCTTCATCTCCATAATCATCATTAAAATTAAACCTAGATCAAATTAATTACTTCATATCATCGTCATCATCGTCTGTAGCATCGTCATCATCTTCATCATTGCTGTCGTCATCGTCAACGATGAAATATAATGAAAGGTAAATATTTAGTTAGACCTATTTGTTTATCTTATTTCTTTTTAAAAATAGTTACTAACATCATCATCATCATCATCATGTCGATCATCATCGTCATCATCCTCACCATCCTCATCACCATCATCACCATCATCACCATCATCATCATTTTCTTCATCATATATAATAATCATCATCATCATCATCATAATCATCATAATCATAATCACCCTCATCATCATCGTCATTGTCATCGTCGTCTTCATCATCATGACCATCATCATCATCATCCTCATCAACATAATCATCACCAACATCATCATCTTCATCATAATCAATGAAGATGACATCGTTATCCTCATGATCATTGTCATCATCATTATCATTGTCATCGTCGTCATCAAAATCATAATTATCATCATCATTGTCATCAAAATCATAATTATCATCATCATCTTCATCATCGTCATCATCATCATCATCATCATCATCTTCATCATCATTGTCATCATCATCATCATCATCATCTTCATTGCCATCATCATCATCGTCGTCGTTGTCGTCGTCTTCATCTTCATCGTCATCATCATCATTAACATCATCATCATCATTATCATATTCATCATAATCGATGAAGATGACATCGTTATCCTCACGATCATTGTCATCATCATTATCATTGTCATCATTGTCATCAAAATCATAATTATCATCATCATTGTCATTGTCGTCGTCATCAAAATCATAATTATCATCATCATCTTCATCATCGTCATCATCATCGTCATCATCATCATCTTCATCATCATTATCATCATCATCATCATCATCATCTTCATTGCCACCATCATCATCGTCGTCGTCGTCATCGTCTTCATCTTCATCGTCATCATCATCATTAACATCATCATCATCATCATCATCATCATCATCATATTTCTTTTATCTTATTTCGTTTTAAAAAGAGTTATAGACATCATCATCATCATCATCAACATAATCATCACCAACAACATCATCTTCATCATAATCAATGAAGATGACATCATTATCCTCATGATCATTGTCATCATCATCATCATTGCCATCATCGTCATCAAAGTCATAATTATCATCATTGTCGTCATCGTCATCATGTTCATCATCTTCGTCATCATCATCATAGTGTGAAGATTAGTGTTTTAAAACATTAATATCTTGATAGTGTGAAGATTAGTGTTTTAAATTTTTTATTAATATGTTAGTTATAAATATTTTTAGCATTTAAATATTTAATAAAATAATATATATATATATATATATTAAAAAATTAATTTCTTTCTTAATCTAATTTTTTATTAATTTGAATGTTGTACAATTGACTTAATTATATTGCCAAATACTATAAATAAATATTAATTTAAAGTGATTTATGCCTAAACCTTTATCATTTGACAATGCACATAAGCTACATTGTAATTAGTAACACATGGTTTTCTTTTGACGTGATATTTGCTAATAAAAATAAAGTGAATATAGCTATAAATATTTATTTTATTTATATTTGAAATATTTTTCCATAAAATATTTTATATGAAATTTTAAAATTTATCATTTTATTTTTGTTTTGAATGTTTTAAGTTTATTTTAAAAAAGTATTTAAATTAAATAAGATATTTATATAGAAGAATGTAGTTAGCAAAATGATGTCCAAAATGTTTACTTAGTATATTGCTATAATAAAAAGATTAGATTTTAGATTTTGTAGATAACTTTTATGTTTCCAAATTTAATATGAAGAATGGAGTAAACATGGAAAGATGTTAAGAATGTAGAACATAACATTAATGTTTTTTTTTTAATATTTTACATACCTTATGGCTCACTAAAAAGATATTAGATTCCAAAATTTTCATATATCTTTGATCTTACCGCAACTTTAAAGTTTGGTGACAAACATCAAAATCATTTTAGATATTTAGACTTTGTTAAATTGCCACAACAATGGCTTCTTAAGTCGTTTAAATGTTGTCATTCCACCCACAAAAGTTTGACTCTCCTAATTGTTGTCATTCCACCCACCAAAGCTTGAGTCTCCTCAATAGCATATTTGTGCCTTATAGCTATTAAATAAGATATATGTCAAGTTTCTTCGTAAAAGTGTATGTGATAATAAATCATTGTTCTCTTCTTTCTTTTATTAGGAATTTTTGACTTGTTTATATGATGGTGATGACAATTATGACAACAATGTTACCATATTGGTCTATCATATTTTGTTATATTGAATCCAAGCTCAAAAAGGGAACAAATAAGATTATAATGATTATAAAAGAATTGGGCCCTTTTTAATTTTGAAATTGTTTTAAAAAGAAAATTGCCTAGCCATGCATGCTTTCAAAATAATCATCCTCATGATCATTGTCATCATCATCATCATCATTGTCATCGTCGGCATCAAAATCATAATTATCATCGCCATCATCATCGTCATCATCATCCTCACCATCCTCATATCATCATCATCAACATCATCATATTCATCATCATCTTTATCATCGTCGTCGTCATCGTCACACATCATCATCATCATCATCACACATCATCATCTTCATCACACATCATCGTCATTGTATTCATCGTCATCGTTGTCATCGTCAACGATGAAATATAATGAAAGGTAAATATTTAATTAGACCTATTCTTTTATCTTATTTCGTTTTAAAAAGAGTTACTATCATCATCATCATCATCATGTGGTTCATCATCATCATCATCCTCACCATCCTCATCATCATCATGAACATCATCATCATCATCAACATCGTTAGCATTTTCATCATTTCATATGATATCAAGACGGTCATCACCACCATCATAATCATCATCATCATCATCATCATCTTCATCATTGTCAACATCATCATCTTCATCATCATCATTGTCGTCATCTTCATCATCATCAATTTCGTCTTCATCATCATCATCATCATCATCATCATAATGATCGACATCATGGCTAACATCACGATCATCATCGACATCATCATCATCAGCGACATCCTCATCCTCATCGTCGTAGATCCACTGCCCCCTCTTTGTATATATAAAAAAATAAAACATATTATATATAAATAAATAAATAAAACATAGTATATATATATAAATAAATAAAATAAAGCATAAATAAATAAATAAAATAAAACATAAAATAATATATATAAATAATTATAAGACAATTATTTTAAATACATATATATAAATAAATAAACAATAAAAAAAAACTAGCATTCGTGCTATTTTCATTTCAGCTTCACGAGAAAGCTTCTTCCTCTATTCCTCTATGCATCTCGTCGGGTGCTTGTCATTCAGTGATCAGTGATGTTCTGAGCAACTTGGCCGAAGAATAATATTAGTGGGAGAAACGATTTGGACAATGAGAGCAAGGATTTGTACCCACGAAGACTAAGGAGAGTGGATTGTGGTTTTGTAGCGGACAAGGAGGCCAATTGTCAGTCAAGACAATGCATCCCAAAATTGTGAGTATCGTGCCCTAATTCGTGTCTGTTTTAAAAATTATAAGATATTTCTGCAAATCTCTAGGGTTTCTTAGCCAATAGAGGAAAGGCAAGGGCTATTAGAGCAGGTTACCCTCATTGATCAGCACCCAAAGTTTGACTCTCCTAATTGTTGTCATTCCACCCAAAATAGAGTTAATAGGGGTAAAAATAGAGTTTCATTTGACAGTTTCATTTGACCCGCATTTGACCCATATTGGCTGATATTGATTCTGAAGTCTGGCCACTCTAAGCGTTACAATTAGTGGACAAACCCACCACATTTTGGTTCGCATTCAAACTGGTTTGGTTGTTTTTATTTGAGTTATCTCAGCAACCAGTTCCCAAATAATCTATTAATCTGACCCTACCAAAATGAGATGCTTAAGGGAGGTTTAAAGAAGGATTCGAGTTCCCCCATAGCCATGATAGATAGAGTTTTTCTGCTCACATGTATGCTTGGCCTGGTGGAGAAGGATGAAAATCGGTCGCTGCCCCGAGCAGGATCTCCAAGCCCTTTATTGTTATAAGAAAGAAACTCGAACCTAACCCCTAGATCATTCAAGATCATTATAAAATCCCTAGGTTAGAAAGAAACTCGAACCTAACCCAGTATTTTCCAAATTGTAGTGACAACAAGGGTTTGCCAGAATTCTGCCAAATGTTATGGATTTCTTCTTTAAGGTGTTTTGTTATAGAAACCTTATATTAGAAAGCAACTCGAACCTAACCCAATAATTCCCAAGCTCTAAACACCATGAGAGCTTGGACTATACAATATATTTTCATTAAGTGATTGAATGAATTAAACCACTTACAATAACTATTTTTTCAAAATATTAATTTTTTTTCTACATACCTGTAAATATCATCATCAAACAAAACTATCCATGAGGACAGAGTTCAAGAACTCTGTCCACATGAACTATAACTCACAAAAGATAACAAGTGTTCAGCCAAGCAACAGTGAATATTCATGGTACTATGTTTCACAAGTTTGCCATGTTGCAACTTAATGAAAAATAATACCACAAATTGTCACCATTATTAGCCAACACTTATTAGCTATTTTAGAGTTAGCGAATTGAAAGTGGCTAAGTCAATGCAAAAAACAAAGGTAATAAGTTTGACTAAATGAACTATTTTGATAATTGTACCTTGTTTACTAAATAAACTAGTTTGATAATTGTACCTTATCAACCATGTATACTATTTACTAATGTATAATATATAATATTTATTAATGTTGTCTAATGTTTACTCATGTTTAATGTATAATGTTTATTAATAAACATCAATTATTGTCAAATGTTATTAATACATATGGAATGTGAAATGTTTCATGCCTAATGTTATTAATGTCTAATCACTAATAAAGCCAATTATTTACACATAGCTAAATTAATAAAAATTCACCAACCGTTTAGCAAAATCATCACCAGCAAAAATGTGAGGAAGGAGTGCATCACCCATTCTGGAGAAGAACAATTCGCTAGGGCACAAAAGGAGGTCAAAAATTCTGCATGTACCTTCCCATCTCATCGAAGGACCTATACTATCCTTCCTAGCAAGTCTCAGCTTCATCGACAGCATATTGAATCCAAAATGTGAAGAACAACATTGGAGAGTGTTTTTTTCCTCAGTTGGTGGTCAACTATTGGAGAGCAGCACTATGTATTCCACTACATGCATGGCTTGCATGCCTCACATATCTCGACGTACTATCAAAATTATTATTATTGGTATGTGTACCTTCTCTCACTGACAGTCTTCTTCCTATTTATTCTCCAAAAAAATTATATTATAGGGCCTTTTGGCATGACATTGTTTTGCATGCAACTTTTATTTTGTCAATCTAGCATAACTAAAGCACCGAACCTACAAACATGCTATCAAAACAATAGAATATCAGTTTGAGATACTATATTTTTCCATTCGGTGATCTAGTACCTTTTGTAATACCTTCAACCCTTCAAAAGATAGTGGATAAGTGAAGGTAGTTGTGGTAATGCCTATAAACGAGTCATTAATGGTGATGATAAAAAATAGTGTCACCTTTGAATTGCTTCAATAGCCTATAAAGAGTAAAGAATCCATACTCTAGAAATATCATTTCACGAAATAAAACGCACCATAATCCACGCGTAATTTGATAAATGAATGGAAATAACTATCAATGGGAAATAATAATAATAAAAATATACCCATAGATCTTAGTTTAGGGATGTATTGAAGTTTATACCACATATTTGATAGTGTATTTAAGATGCAGGTCGATTGAGAATGCAAGGAGTGTTCACAATGTGATGCAAAGGTTCTTACCTCTTGTCTGAGACTCTCTTACATCTAAATCACACACATAGCAAGAAATTAAAACTAACTACCTAACCTATCCCTAGGGAGCAAGATTATCACTTATTAATGAGTAATGTATTTTGTGCATGCATTATAAAAAGAAATCACAGATAGCTGATACTTCTTTCAAACACATGAACATTTAAAGATATTTGAACAACCAGATAGACAATTGTCTACGAACAACATTCATTACTCATAGTGGAAGTTTTCTTAAAACAAACCAGAGATCATTCATACAAGAACATAGGTTCAAAGAGTTAGAACGATCTCACAGTTAATGGACACAAAGATGAAAACGAAATAGTTCCTCTTCAACAAATCCATAGCATAACATTTGAACATTCCACCAAGCTTTCTCCAATAGGCAAACTGTAATTATCTATTGCAAAAGGAAATAGTTCTTCTTACAATATGTCTTCCAATCTAACTGGGAAAAAGTCCATCTTCTTGTCTAGATTCTCTATATTTATACAAAAGAACAAAACTGTTGGGTTGCCCACGAAATGACTCTTGGGATTCCCCCAACTCTTCGCCTCCCACATTTTTCTTTCATTAAATGTTTATAAAATTTACAATATATTACAATAAAATGAGTAAAATTCTCATGAGGAGGGTCCCGCTTGACTATTCAAAAAATTCTTCCATGCTGAAGCCTCTGAGGAAATACTTTCGAATTCAGAAGGTTCTAGGAAACGGATATTTATTTCGAATTTAGTAGCCTGATTTCTTATGACTTCTATTCTAGCTGCGCTCATGCGAAGTTGGTCTTCTAACAGCTGCACACTAACCGCGGCATGATCTACTTCATTCTTCAGGGTCTGCTCGTCTAAAGCTTTAATATGTCGTATCCTTTGTTCATATTCCTGATATCTTCTTTGAAAAATCTCCAAAAACAGGATGTGGTCTGGAAAGGTATCCATTTTATATTCAGCCTCAACCTGGCAGCGATTATAAGTGATCAAGAGTCTCCTGAAGAATTCTGCACAAGCCCCCTTTGTCTTCTTGACATCCTTCTTGAATTCCTTGGCTGTGTTTATGGCAAACTCCAGTAAATCATAGTCTTGCCTTAGGGCTTGTTGATCTTTTAAGGGTAACTCTGCAGGAGTTTCTTCATTTGCTTCCAATCTCGCCATCCTTCCTGTCAGGACTTCTAGGATGTCCTGCGATTTGTCAACAAAATATGAAGAGGTTTCCAAAATCTCTTCCAGCCGATTTTCCACCTGCAATACCTTGCACCATTCTTCCTCTATGGCCACCTGCAGCTGGTGCATCTTTCTTCTCTGTGCCAGAACGTGCTCCTTGAAAGGCTGAAGACTGACTTGTTGTTCCTTGGCCTCTTCTAGAGCTACTGTCAACGAGGTAATCTGTTCTTTAATTTCTGCATTCTGCCCCTGAGATTGCCTCTTAGATTCCTCGAAGGTATCCTTCTGCAGCTCCAACTCCCCTATCTTTCCTAGCAGCTTCTCCTTTTCTACCCTCAACTCTTGATATTCCTACTGTACTTTCTCCAAACTTTCTTGGGAGGTCTCCATACATCTCTTCTCTATCTGGAGGAGTTGGAGCTCAGCTTTTGAAGACTTGATTTCTTGTTGTATGTCTTCAAACTTTCTTTTCAACCTATTATATTCCTCTCTCTCTTTTCTTAGGGTATCTTTCAGCTGGGAAGAGAACTTCTTTGACTGTTCAAGATCAGTCATTATTCGATCTACATTGTCCTCGGTAGCATGGATCAATGCAGCCCCCACTCTGATAGTGAACCTGGGGTCCTTGTCTGTCCCATATACTACAGTTGTATCATTTATCATTTTACTGGGCTGCCCCCCAGTCTCGACCTTTCTCTCGGTCCTCTTCACTATTCTTTTATTTTCCCTATCATAAAAGATAGTGTTGAAGTTTGGTACTTCCTACCCTTTTTTCTTCTCAAAAGGAATTAGCCTAAGGGTGGGGACCATAGCCTGTCCTGTTGTGTTGGCAGCAGCTGCCTCAGGATCTTGAATATCAGGGTTCCCCAAGTCCTGAGCCTAACTGTCTACAGGATCGGGAGTTGATTTCTCTATCACTGTCCCTGTCAGCTTTAGCCTTTCTGCTTCTTCCTTCTTTAGCTCCTCATCCATCTTTCTTTTCTTTTCTTCTTCTTCGCTCTTGGTAGCTTCTTTTGCCTTTTAGCTGCTTCTTGCACAGCTCTTCGCTTTTCTTCCTCCTTGTTATACACCAGAATGGCACCTCTCCGTCCGAGTGCCAACTTTCCTTATGTCGGCGTGCAAAAGGACACTTATGGATTGAGGATTTCCTAGAATACTATATCTTGGCTTATTATGGAATACATTTCTGCCTTCATCTCTGCCTGTGACCACTTTCCCATGATTTCGTCGCATGTCGGCACTTCATGAAAGTCACTGAAGAAATACCTATATTGGAGGACCCATATCTTGAGTTTTGTAACTCCGTTTGACCTAATTTCTGCGCCATTGGAAAGTTATTTCAGTTAGCTAAAACTTTCTAGAAGACACCAAAGTCTGAAAATGCCCAAAAATACCCTAAAAATGTGTTTTTTGTCCATTCGCGATTTTTCCTTAAGAAAAACCCACGAATGTGCCTCTTAGCATTTAAACATTAAAACATGATTTAATTGGAGATTATTTAAGTCATTTAATTTAATTTCCTTAACTGTTGTAACTTCTCCAACCTTCAAAACTACCTTCTTTCACCCATATAAATAGAGGTAGGGAGGTCCATGAGAAGGGACTTGAATTTGTGCATTGTTATGCTGGAGGAATCGGGACTCTCTTTGCCCAGACCTTTGCCCTGGAGGTCTTCCCCTTGTGTTGCAGAGCTTGGAGGCTGAGTTCTTTGGAGAAGAGAAGCAGCAGAACTAGATCAAGGTTTCGTGAGGTG
>LPNX010957304.1:342136-361339 GCA_001517045.1 Pseudotsuga menziesii
GCAATGTATTGGAGCCTAGATTTAAACCTAAGAATACCTACAGCACTGAGCTTATGGTCCTGCTTAAGCACAAAAGTTCTTTTCTAGCGATAGCTAACTGGTACACTACTACATTTCGACCAAAAATCCGACGGCCGTATTGTCGGATTTTCGACACTTCCCTGTCGCATGTACGACACTATGATTTTTTTTAAGCGTCGGTGGATTTTTGTCGGTTATCCGACATCTTTCCAATCCGTCGGTTAAGAGACAGCTCAGTTTACCATCGGTTAAATGTAAATCGTCGGTTAAGCGACGGTGGAGAAATTTTTTTATAAAAAAACCGTCGCTTAACCAAAGAAAACCGTCGGTTCAGCGACAGTTATAAGTGTTTTCTTTTTAAATCACCTACATGCCGTCGCTTAACCGACGGCTATAAGTGTTTTTTTTTAAAATCACCTGCTTCCCAACATATCAAAACTTTATTATTTATATATGTATGTTTATTGCAGGTAAATAGTATGCAGTAAAATGAAATTTCATTTGGCAATATTCACACATTATAAAGGCTGAGTTAGAATACATGGCATATTATATCATTGTAACCAAAAAGAAAAACTTATCTACAGACGTGATAGACACTGCTGACCAGATAAACTAAGAGGTCATTTTTGAATCAACTTCAAACATTCACCCACTATAATGTGGTGTTTAATTAATCATAATCAGAGGGCATAAGCTAAAGTAAAATCCATTCCTACCAGAATACAATTGTTTTAAAGCTCTCTACCTTGTTCTTGAAGAACATTCCTTAGCTTGGACATTTTCATTTGCAAATGGAGGAATGGCAGCGTTGTCACCCTTGTTTGCAATTTTATAGGTACCATTCTCCCTTGCATTTGAGCCCTTACCACCACCAATATCTGAATAAAAGAAGTCCATAAACTTATTAAAATATGTTTTTAAACAATATACAGTATATGCATCGATGCCTTGTTCTTTCCCACTTGTTTTGCTAGTCACACTCTCTACCTTGTATACATATTACATATGTCATTTCTAGTTAAGCATTTTCTGTGATATACATGTAGAGGGATGTTATTCGACAGACCTGTTTTAGAATTTTGAATATCACATGAACAACACATAGGACTGTGTACCAATAATTGCTCGGCAATCATCCTCAAACTTAGCATTATCTGCTGAGCCATAGAGTAAACTGAATAATATAGTCATAAATCTGCAATCAGATAATTCAAGCAAATAGTTAATTGTGCTTCAAAAGAATTGAACAAAATATCTAAAAAGAGTTAAAACAAGCATATGAATATAAAAACTTGTCAAGCACAACTCACTTTGCATACAAATCTGGAGGATTTGTGTCTTTTACACTTTTCCATTTACGTTCAGCAGATAATGAATTCTTCTTTGCTGAGAGTAATCGCTCATATAATGTCTGCACCATGCCAAACCATTATAGCCTCAATTCATATTATAAAATAGAACCTATCAATTCATGTACTACTAAAAGAAACAGTAAACTAGACCCATTGACATAAAATCAAGGTGAGAAGTCAAGACCAGACTTAAGTAGAGCACATTCACTGTAAGAACTTGCTAGAGATGAGAGAAGATTCAGGAGAGGTCTTTTATCGAGGTTCTTTCATTGGATCATGGGCTTGCCTCTTATGCTACTATAAGGTTGGTTACTTAACAGATACTTCCAATATTAATTTTAATAAAATGTTTATGCTTTGCTGTCTAAGTTCTAACATTTAATGCTATCCTACAACTAACACAATGCTGACATTACATAAAACAAATTGCACGTAACATTAATATGTTTAATCTCTCAGTATCAGAATACCTGGTGGAGCCTAAAAAGCACATAAAAAGAGTCATTTTCATAGAAAATTTTTGACTCTTTTTGTGCTCCATTGTTTAAAGTAGAAGGAACATGTATTGCAAGAGGCTTGACTGTTAGCAGAGAACGATCTGAAAGTGCCAAGCATGTCCCTTCTCCATCAACATCATGTGCATCAGCTGTTACCTCAGCCTCACCTTCACTTTCAGCCTTTCCATCATTTTCTTCATGCTCTTCATCATCTTCCTCTTCTTCCTCATGATCTTCACGTGAGCACTCATCACCATACCCAGATTCACTACCTGAAACATCTTCACCAGCTTCTGAAGCATTCTCACTATCCTCAGTTGATCTTTGAGGAATCTCTTCCCCCTCATCGTCTACATCGGCATCATGTTCCCCTCCTGCCTCAGCACCACACTCAACCTCTTCATCTTCTCCACGTCTATTTCTATACTATCTATTTGCACCATTCTCCTCCCCTCTAGGCACAGTTTCTGTACCAGACACTACATTGCTAGCATGGGCGAACAATGTGTTTTGTCGATCCTCAGTCTCTGGTGTAGGTGAAAATTCACCTTCTTCTCTTTCAATTTTTAAGCTGCTATGTACAACTTCTTCGAGATACCTCAAATCCATGTTCCTACCTTCCATTCTTAAGCCAATATGCCGTCTCTCAGTTTCCTGTACAACATTGTGTGACAAATTTTAGTTACACAAATGCATATAAAATGTACATATACAAGTTTAAATGATGGTTTGCATAAAGAACAATATTTTTAGTTCAAATGAGTCAAAAAAGTCAACAGACAAAAGACAGTGCCTTCCAAACAAGAACTCTCTTAGTCTTGCTCGTTTTCAGCTCTCAGATTAAATAAATTACAGAAACCACATAATAGAAAGCAAAAACAAGTAGGGATTTCACTCCACATCCAATCATTCATATGCTATGGCATACTGTAGATATTTAAACACTCACTGACTCTACTGCCATACATAGTAAATATTAACAATCAAGAGATCATAACGCATTCCCGCCGCTAAGAGACATATGAAATCAACATGGCAATAGAATAGCCCATATGGACTCTTTTAGCTATGAATCCTCGTAATTTATATACCATGTGAAATGCACACAACATAATATGGGAGGAAGAAGGTATTTTACCAGCAATCATATGTTTCAATTACAACCAATGAAATACTTTTATTTGAATATTATTAAGCTTCCTGGTAGTATACTTTAACCAATGAACACTATTTTGTCCTATGTTCTCTGCATATATTATATTTTAAAACAACAATGTAGATAACGTAATGTTAATAATTTCCAACAAATGGCCGCAAAAGTAGATAAGATAAGAGAACTCCAGAACCATACATCTACTAAAGGCCCTGCCCTGTCTTTTATAGAAGGCTTTGGCCCACTCTCACTGACCATTTTCCCAGGCCTTGAATGCTGTGCACCAGTCCCTACCAAGTACAACACAATTAACCTCAAAATGAGAGAAATAAACAGAATAGTTAAAAATGAACTTAATGTTATCTACATTACAGTGCTTGTTAAAGCCAAATTCTTCTAATAATTTTAAGTCTCTTTGAAGCTGTGTACCATACATGGGATGAGTAGCTAACCTGATACATGCAAGAAGACTACAAATCAATGATAATTTAGGGATAATCTTCATTATAAAAGGACCTTTGGGCAGGCAGAACAGGGCATCAATTCATCCTCCATTGGAGTCCTTCAACCATTCATCTCGCTCCCCTTCGTTCGTAGGTCTCAAAATATTTACTTTGGGAGAAAAGTACTTATACAGTTCGATCAAAGCCATCAGCTGTGCAAGATGCTGAAAGTAAGGATATTGTTTCATGTTTCACTTTTGTTTTCAAAAGGAATACTGAAAAGTTAGGAAGTACCAAACTTAGTCATTATGTGCACTTGGACTTAATGTAGGGAGAGAAGTCATGTCTACTTTTTTGTTCTTGAATAGGAGCAATGTTGAAACCACAATAGTGTTTATAGATGGCAATCATGTAATGGCAATCACATGGCCACTGTCAAACATTGAGAAGAATCATTGCATTGACAGGGAAACTATATACAAATATGACATGTCGGATGATTGAAAGAGCTACCTAAACCATGCAATGCAAACTCATAACACGTCAAATTTTCCCCAAAATCTCCCTAAACATTTCCATGTACCCACCATCGTACCTATACATTTAGGAACATTTCATACCCACTCCAAAGCCCCCAAGGGCAGGTAAACACTAGGTATGAGCTGGCTAAACCCAACATTATTAAAAGATATATCTTTGGTGGGGAATCAAATGTCACTTTCAGAAATGAACTTGTTTTGAATAATTAAAATCCTTAATCAACCAAAAGCTTCATGCCTTGACCACAATGAATAAAATACCTACCACAAACTCCTACTGCAAACTACAAAATACAAGGTTTAAGATATTTCAAAACATACCAGTAGGTACAAAATATTGGCATTCAAATAAAAAAAATTGTGTACAGTTACAAATTTGCAAACATGTAAAAAACACATTAAAACTAGCACAAAATCAGAAAAGGTCCTTAGTGTTACCCTCCATTTTGTATGGGTTTCCACCGGTGATTCTAATAACACTCTCTAGGGGTGAAGTTGTCATGATTGTAATCTTGAAATCAAATCTAGGAATTTATGAGTTGGTTTTGAAATTTGGACAGTTTATGGAGTGTAACAGCAGTGAGCCCTTTAGTTTTTAGTTATGAGCACACTAGGAGCAATGTTGGGTAGTCCTATGGGCATAAAAAACTTTAGAATCAAGTATGAGCATCAAAGGGACAAATAAGAGCACTTTGGGAGCATTCTGAAGGTCACAACAAACAGTAAAGCATCTCAAATTAGCTTTAATTAGGCCAACTTTTAGATCTAGGCACATTGCAGCCCTAAAATATGACGATCAATGGCAATAGGAGGCAGTGTTTGTAATTATGTCTGTGAAAATGAGAAATCTGTGGGTGAAAGCAACCCTAAAATCTCATTCATATGCCTTATAGCAGCATCCACATGAATTTTGGGCACAAACAAACCCATTTGACAATAAAAAAAGGGTATGAAGCAACCCTATTTCAGCATCTTGGGCACCCTTGTGCACTTACCCATCACCAAACAGGCCTACCTCTAAATTTGGGCCAAATTGGAGGGTTAAAAGGCAGTTCTGGGCATGAATAGCCCTATGAAAAGTGATGAACAACGGAAAAAACAGGCTTTGAGAAATGTTGGGTTGAATTTGAGGTTTGAAATGACATTAACAAACAATTATGGGCATAAATATGGACATAAAGAGCAAGCCTGGCCACTCCAACAGCCTCAAACCTTCATTCTGGGCCTAAATAAGGGCTGTTCCAACCTCCTAATCAACAATTTATAGCAGTATCATGAATTCTGGGTGCTTTTTCTCCACAAAAGAGGGGTAAAAAAACCTAAATAAAACAAATATCATTTAATTTCAGACCCTATAAACCAAGTTGGATTGTGCTTTAGGTGATTCTCGACAGTCTCTTGAAGGAGATCAGTAGCAAATAACAGTCTTTGGTGGCTTTCCTTGCAACCGTAGGTCACAAAACAACCCTAAAAATATTTGGACCTGTGCATAAGAGAAGTAACAACCCTAGTCGGCCCTAAAATACCAAGTTTGTTTTGCATTAAGGGCCCCTGTGCATAAAATGGAAGCCCTAAAGAGGGCCAATTCACCTTGGTGTACTGGTTTATTGTTAGAAGAAGGGCTTCTCTCATTATTTGAGGAACATTCACCCTTGGAGACACATGCATACGGGTAGTGTTCAGCCCTAACAAAGGAGAAAGTCATCATTTGAAGCATGCTTACACTCTTTTATACACCATTTCATGAGATATATTAGATGCTTGGAGGTTACTCATTGAGCTGGTCCACTTGGAAGGTTGTTCACATGGTTCATGCCCTGTTTTGTGAAGAACGTTTTTGTATTTGGAGGTTGCTTTATAGATTGAGGATTTTGCACTTTGGTGGCATCTAGGGCCTACAAAGCAAGTTGTGTTTTACTCCAAATAGTGTTATGATGTATAGGAATCCTACAAAGCTAATTGAATCGACAATGAAGTAGGTTTAGAGTCTCAATGTTTATATTTCTAGGTTAATTTTTTTTTGAATTTAAGTGTCATGTGTGTGACCTGTGCAGTCCCACATTCACTTGGTCGAGTTAGTACAGATTGGGACGAATTGACCATTTTGTTACTGATCCAGTCGAGTCATACCCTAACTTTCTTGGTTCGATACCAAACTTGTCACTCGAATTGTTTCAAAGGCCGAGTCAGCTCGATTGGGGGTCAACTCGGTTGACTCGGCTGAGTTTGAGTCCGAGTCACAAGGCTCATTGTAATCTTTTTTATCGATTAAGGATTATTCTAAATATTTTATATATGTTTCTATATTGTATATAGAAACAAACTTGATTAAATCTGCAAATATTATTGTTGAAAAGGGGTTAGGCCAGTAATAAGAACACCTGCATATCCAAATACACAACCACCATAATCGCTCCAACATTCTACATGTCATCATATTTACTATATGTGAGGTATGTTTCAAACATATTTCCAGAGACGTGAAAGCATTGGTGACCAAGCATAGTGCCCATCCATGTATATTGCCAAATCCTTTAGGAACACACATTTATAATACATTATATAAATATTTGTGAGCATATCATAGTGCCCATGTATAACATGATATTTTGTGAGCCTACCCAATACATGTTAGGAAAAGGCAATGCAAGCAATAAGTGAGAATGGAGACTTGTATGTAACTAAAAGAGGGGAATACATTAGAATTTTTTTAAATTTCCAGTGTACTATTGTAGGATTGCCACTATGCATATAAGGCATTGACTTGATAGTCACAATCCAATTAGTATGATAAATTATGGGAGAGATCAAAAAAACATCCTACACAAATATTAACCGATAAGTATGGTTTTGGTGTATCATTTGGAGAATAACATCCTCTAACAATAGTTGTTATTATGACTCTTAAAGGGTCCTAGATGAGATCTGGGCACTTTTAAGCCCTTGAGCTTTCAAGATTAAGAAGCCATAAACAATAGGTATGTGCACCCTAGAAACGATGGAAATGATCATAAAACATATTAGGTAAAATGGATAATCATCTACAACATCACAACATCATTCATGGGAAAACTAAAAACCACTTACAACCATCAAAAGTAAGGGTCACAACAACAACGAGTGTAGAGTAAGGAGAGAGGAGTGGCCAGGAAAATGAATAATCGGGCCAATGTAGAGTGGAAAAGTGACCTAGAAGTTTGGAAGAGGAGATTAACCAAGATTCCTTGAAAAAGGAACTCATGTCAAAGATGTTTTTTTATGGAAGTGACCAACATACCAACTCCGTATCACTTCTATCCGAAGTAAATGTAGATGAATGTGAAGATATGTTCTTTCAAAAAGATAGTCCATTAAAGGAGAATCTCCAGGTCCTATACAGACATATATTGGCATAAATTGCAGTGTTATATTTTTTGCATATGCATAATAGATCGTCTCAATCTTGACAATGTTGAAAGGCCAAAGTCCAATGGGCACAAGAATACATATGAAGCTTATGAAGCCTACCCAATTCATGTTAGGAAAATAAAATGCAAGCAATAAGTGAGAATGGAGAATTGTATGTAACTAAAAGAGGGGCATACGTTAGAATTTTTAGTGCTACCAAATGCCCACACATATTAACCAAAATCATTCTTGACAAGCTTTTCCTTTAACAAGTTTTTTACTTATAAGTCTTTCCAAGTTTTTTTGCTGGTATTTTGCTATGATTATGCCAATTTTTTTTTGCCATGGTGTAGGTAGAACCAAACATGTATTGGTCAGACATGTCTTCCTCCAGCGAAGGGAGATTGGGAAGGCTAGAGGAAAGTGAGACATCCAGTAGGTCTACAAGGGCTAGATCAACTAGATGTCAGAAGATCAGAAGAAAATTCAACAAACGCATGAAATTTTTTCTTAAAGGAGGGGGGTCATGTTCCTATGATGATGAGACAGTGGGAGACATCGACGTGCCCTTAAGGTACCAACACCTAGTGAAACAATGGGTGCCTAGGATCTTCCCCAAGTAAACACTGATTTTTGTGTGAATGAGAGGATATATATAATTGCACCGTCGTCATTGCATGGATTGGGGTTGTTTTGCATGGACGGCATAAAGGTTGGATACTGTATATGTATAGAATTGATGGAGTATGTTGGACCCTGTTACAACTATAGTGATTGGATGCGCTTGGTCCAATATACACGAAATATGCGTAGATATGGGTTGTCATCGAATTATATACAACTGAAAGACAGAGCTCAAAATAAAGGAGCAACGTTGTACATGGATGGAAGGCCAAAAACAACTGTTAATATTGCGGGGTTTATAAACAATACACAACTGGGGTCTACACTAAAGCAACCCAACTGCATATTTGAGTCACGTGAAGGAAACCATGTCTCTGTATGTGCAATTAAATCAATAGCTACTGGAAAAGAACTGCTTATTAATTAAAATTTGAATCGTGTAGATACAAACACGATTAGTATGGTTGTGGTACAACAAACAATTTAAACAACCTTTTATTAATTATTTTAACATCTATAGGATTTTCGTTAGCATATAATTTTGCAATTTTCTACTTTTCATGTTTCCTTAGGTAACTTTTAGTATGCTTTTGATGCAGGGTTCTCTCAGGGGCACCTTAGACTTCGTATATGGTTGTCGACCCGAGTCAAGGCAGCAGGTATACATCGATATTGCCAATGTAATAAATTTAGGATGGACATACAGATATGTTGTTATGTATTTTCATTAGTATATTAGGTTCGTTTATATAATCTTATCTATTTTCCATCCAGATTGTTTATTAGGGAAGCCAACCAGCTATTGATCAACTGACTACAGCATCGGGCCAACAACCAAACATGAATGTAATTCTCCATTCCAAATACTTTAAAATCGTAAACATGTATATCGTGACACATAATGTTTATTTTGTTATGGATTCTTTGATTTTTATGTTTGTCGCCGCATGATGGTAATGTTGTCTACCTTTTTTGCAGATTGACCAGGGAAAGCCCCCCGCTGTTGATTAGACGAATGGAACCTCGAGGCAACCGGTAAACCTAAATGTAATTCCACATTCTAAAAACTTCAAAAATGTACACATATAAAACATGTAGCATAGTGTTTATTTTTGTTCTGTATTTGTTAGCTTTTACATATTGCGTTCATTGTGATAATGTTCTCTACTTTTTTTGCAAGTGGTTGATCGAGGTTAGTCCCCATTTGTTGATCATACCACACCCTTGTCTAGGCGTCAGGTAATCCTAGATGTAATACTATGACTCTATCATGATAGACAATTTTTGTTAATATAATTGTTTGTGCACACTATTGCTTCAAAGACTAAGCAATTTTTTTTATATTTCAATTGCAGATAGGGGATTCGGTTTATGAAACAACGTTTCAAAAATCTTTACAGAATGAGGTCTCCTAGTGGATGAGAGATAGTGAAATTAGAGTCTGCAGACCTATTGAGGGTGCTACAAAAGACCAAGGAAAAACAAAATGAGGAACTGATTCTTCTGACATTGATAGTTCCACAAACAGAAGGGGTCGAAAAAAGGATTCAATTGTTGTTACATCAACGTAAAAAATTGGATGTAAGTTCTTGAATAATAATGTAAATTCATTTATAAAAACTTTATAATATTTGATTTTATATGCTATTGAACTTATAATAGAATGGTTTGAATTTACAGCCCGCTATGGATATTATCAGTGGTGGTCAAGGAAATGTTGGTCCTAGTGACCAAACCACTCCACGTACACCACATACTACTCCCATATTGTCCACTGAACAATCAGCAACATGCTCTGTGACACCCTTGAGGGCAGCAGAGGGTGCAACCGATGCTGCCCCACCCACAACAGATGATGCAGAAGAAGGGGTGGATGCAGGGTTAGATAGAGATGTGGAAGCATTTCCTGGATCTTCTCGTGTCACTAGCATTGGTTCAATAGTGTCTACATTTTTGGTGAATGAAGAACTCGTTCCAATAAAGATAGAGAGGATTCCAGGTCATTATAGATAGTTCAATTTAGTTTTTATAATTTGTGTCTAATATACCAATAATATTTTTTAATGTTGACTAATGATGGAATTAATGTTTTGTAGGAAATGATATATTTTATAAACATATGAATGATTTGGCCTTGGAGATCTTCAGGCCCACCATCCGCACAATGTGGAACAAGTAGCCAAAAGCTTTAAAGGATGATTTGACTAATCGCTTGGTTAGTCTGTTCGGAAAAGATACCTTCGATACATTGAAGGTCCTACAAAAAGCTGGAAAACATCTGAAGATTGTCCGAGACTAGTATAGGGTTCACCTAGAAAAGAACCCTAGGTATGAGTGCCCTCTAATGATTCCATCTATGGAGTGGAAAGCCCTAGTGGAAGATGGGAAAGAGAAGGACCTGAGAAAATCAGGAAAGATACCACCAGTTGGAACAGGGAGGTATGCAATACATTCCAAAATGTAGTGGCAAGCCTTATTATTACTAGTTTTTATATCAATTTTGGTACATCGACTAACATATTTAAAAACTTAATTAGGCTCTCGAACACATCTAAGGCCACCAAGGCAAGAATTGAAAAAAATGGCCAACACAACCTTAGGCCTGGTGGTTACTCCAACTTGGCGGTCCGATATGTAAGTATCGCAAAACCCGAATCCACATCCAAATATCATACAGATTATTATTTTTGTTTTGTTCTGGAAAAAAATGTAAAATTAATGACATCATGCAAATATGAAGGCTGACCGGTTCAAAGAATTGCCCTGTGCGGATTACATGAAGCTTGGCTTCGAACATGGCTTTGACGTCATTGTTGAACACCGGAGAAGCTTTTCTGGGCATACTGCACGATCTTCTGTTGATCCATCTAGTGCCCAGGTATGTAAAAACTGCATAGTTTAATGATAGTTTATTAATGCTCATGCAATTTATTCCTTATAAATAAATTAACATAAATTATGTATTCATTTTTGTGCAGGAAAGTAATGATCCCGTTCATGTCGAGGATGTACATGACCAACCAAACGAAGATCATGCTTCTCATCCTGGTAATGAATTTATTACTGTGCTACTATTTTTTATATACCATTGCAGATGATGAACATTAATTCTAATTCTACACAATTCAACTACAGAGCATGTAGATGCAGATAACACGGAACAGGTTAGGCCTATACAAGATAATGTTGAACATGTTGATGTGCCCATGGTAGGTAAAAACACACATTCGTAATGTTTTTTTAAATGAATTACTCGTATTTATCAAAATATAAATATATTAATGAAAGATTTTGACATTATTACAGAAATTCATCGCCCCTCACCTAAAGTTCAACCTTGCGAGCAGACTAGTAGGGATACCGATGATCAGATTCTGGAAGATGTGACTCTAACTAAATATTTAAAGAGAATAAAAGTAAAAACGAAGTGACTAAACAAATTTTGAGTAATTCTTATTTATAAAAAAAACATTTAATGGTTTTTTCCTCTTTTTCATGAATGAATGTTTGAATGAATGCTTTAATGAATGGTTTACTGATTTTTTTTTCTACCATTGACTAAATGAATGTTTCAATGAATGGTTTTTTCAGTTGTTGAATGATTGAATGGTTTAATGAATGATTTAAGGAAATCATCTTTCAGCTATTGAGTGAAATAATTTGCAGTAGATGCATTGTTATTTGGATTGTGAAGTAGTGAAATAAATTGTTATTTGCAAGTAGATGCATTGGGTTTGCAGAGTTGAGAGTGATGTGAGGGGGGGGAGGGGCCATAAGATCTTCCACCTTCACGTGGTTGGTCCTGTTTAGTAGAGAATATTAAATTATTCTCGAAACAGAGAGGAGCTCAATGAATGGTAAGGAAGAATACATTAAAAAACATCTATTTCTATAATTTTAGTGTATAATTTTCACTATTGCTATTTGACTCCTCCATTGGAACTTGTTACAGATAACGTTGAGAAACATTTCCATAGTTAAGAGGCAAGAAATGGCATTTTGATTAGATCTATGGCCTTATATACATAGTATTTTTGGTTATCCATGTTTTATCAGGTGATCTATTCTTAGCAATTAATTTACTTGAATAGTTGAATAGTATTGTAATTTACATTGTAATAGAATTGTATTTATTTAGATTGGTTTTGTTATTTTCATAATCAAACCATAAATTTATTTGATGGGTCCTAACATGAAACTATTGCAACAGGACAAAATATGAAGTATGTTGAATGATGTTTTGAAAGGTAAAGCATAAGAAGACAGTGTGAAGATCCACAAATCAAGGTATAATTATGTTTTCTTTTGTTTGATTGATCTATGTATTGGGTATTTATGCATGTGCACACACATACATTTAGTTCATGATGATGATAACCATACATTGAGGAAAACTGCTTGGAATCTCATGTGTAATCTCAACATATCCTTTTAGCATTCTACTCAATTATACTAATACTTCCTTCTTAGTGTCACATTTTTCAACATTATTGGACTTTATGCCATCTAAGACTCTTATTTGCACTATTTCATAACACTCCTTGGTATCCTTTATTGCATTTATGAAGTTCTTTGTAAATAACAACACTTGTCTCTGGCCCTTATCTTTAATTGACAACTAAATTATTTTTCTATCCTTTATAATGTCTTGAGTTCTTCTCAAGTGATTTATATCTCCATTGGGCATCCACAAACTACTTATATTTTACATTTCATTCCTTTGATTGACTTGGACTTGAGCATGCATTTTATTTATATGTTTGACAAAATGATTCTATATCATCACTCATTTGGACATGTTGAGTGAAAATCTATTATATCTAAAACACTTCTTAGATTATTTTGATGCATAAAATTCAATGATCATTGGCAGAGTGTGTGCTCTGGAATGAAAAAGATATATAGAAGCATACCATACTGATATGTCATAAGAGTTTTCAGGTAAAGAACTATAAATGAAAACAGATTATCGACATTGTCTATCAGAAGAGTTGTATTACGTTTGTTTGTCTGTGTTTGAAGTTTCAACCATGCTATCTCCACTTATGCTAATGTTTCTATCTACACGAATAATAGGTGTTTGGTATTTTTGCAAGTCTAGACTAGATTGAATCTCCAAAGCTTCATATATGCAAGGTATTTTTCTATGACATTCTATTATCACTTCGGATGTTTTGTAAGCAAGTAAAGACATACTCGTGGTTTAAGTGAATTTGTGAGCTCAACCAGTTGACAATAATCAATATTTGTTTTGCATGAGGGAACAACTTGAGGCCATATTCAGAAGTAATAATTAAACAGTGATTCATCATCCCTCTATTTTATGTTGAACAAAATTTTCATGCCAATATCATAGGTCTAACTATGTCAAAGTTCCCAACAAAGGCATCTATGATTTGTTGGAAGTGACTAATAGATTTAGTGCTAGGTGGTGAAATCATATAAGAGCTTCATCCCTGAATGAATCAAGGGAAGTTTCAATATAACTTTTTTTTGAGGCATCCACTCAGAACAAGTATCAACATAAGCATCAACATGGGCAGCATGGTCTTGGCTAGGGACTCAACTATTGATATTTTGACTTCCTTTATCATGATTATTATTTTAATGCTAAGTGTTAAAATTGGTTCTATTTCAATTTGCAGGCTAGGTTTCTACAAGCAGCAGTCAATTGGAAGAAGAGTATAGGCTTCAATGGTAACATTTTTTCTTAAACCTATACTTCTAGCAGATTAGGAAAAATTGTGCTTGGGTAATATTGTGAAGGAACCCAGTGCCTTGCTTTAATGTTAGTTTATGTCAAACTTCAAAGCTTAATTGAAGGGATGCCAAATTTTCACTTTAGCATGGCTAAGCCTTCTTGTTTTGGTTACATGAACTCTTCTAATTGAGCCCAAACAACAAGACCCTACAAAACACCATTAAATATCAATCCGTCTTTAAGTTTTTATATAAATTCATTATTTTCTGTCATCATCTCCATCTGTTGTACTATTAGAAGTTGACAGGTTTAGCATTAATTTAAGATTTGGTTATCCTTTTTTCTAGGCATGATTGGGATGCTACAAAAACAATGGGTTTCGTGTAGAGATATGGACTTGCAGGTGTATATTTCTTTAATTCCTGAATGCTTTTCTTTTGTCAGAATGTTGCATATACTTATGTAAAGTATTCTAGCCTCCTAACCGCACATCATTTTTTGAATTTTGATCCAACCTCTACACACAGCATTTTTTGAACTTTGAAGTAATTCATCCCTGATTACATCATATTTTTAACATCTTAACATTGTGTCTATTATCCTTTGGTTAAAGCTGGACATTTGAATTTTTTTACTAATGAATTCATGTAATTTAGAAGGGACTGCCATGCTTTTCTTTTGTAATATCAAGTTTCCAACTCCACTGCATTTGATATGGTTGGACTTTGTTGATGCTTGTTTAAAACCACACTTTAATACTGCACAATGTTGCATGTACATAGTTCTTGTAGTTTTTTATTACAAAATGAAGCCATTCCTTGTCCTGCAAGGAATTTGGCCTTGGATGTTTTCTAGTGTCATTTATTTGGACTTTTATCTTTTCACCATCATGCGCATATTAAGGGATTGTGTTTGGGCATATTCCTTGTCTCATAGATTCATGATTTTCCCTTTATTTTTGCAGTCTCTTGTAAACCATGTTTGGGAATGATTCTTGAAATTGTTTTTTTTAGTTCTCACTTGTACTATTTTTAGTTGCTAAATTGCCAATCAATTTCTGCATTTGACATGGCTGGACTGCAATCCAGATGATTTTAAACTGAACATTGAGTGCAACCATGCAACCCTCTCTGGGCACAGGTAAGCAGACTTCCCACTAACGTTCTATCAAACCGCTAATTCTAGTGTCATTGGATTTTGGTAAATTCAGTGTAAAGTCTGTCAGTTATCCGCCCCTTGATAGTTTTATTTCCTTGTGATTTATCCTAGGGACCAAATTATATGTTTATTTATGAATGTTTACAGTCCAGTAGTAAAATGGATGATATCTTTGGGAATTAATATATAATGACTTTTTTGAGCTGTCATCACGAGTTGGAAATGGCACGAATTTATGGGATGCTTGGTAATATTGATGCAAACACTAGAGATGCCCAGACAGGTAATGGGGCTTATAGTCCTGTTTTTTTTTATTGAATTCATAAGTTTCCACTTTCAAAGAATGAATCACATCCCTTTCTGAGCTAACATTTTATATTTTGTATTCAACATGTCTAGGTTGGGATACTGATCAATTTCTCACAGATATTAGTGAAGCAACTTTGATCATGTTGACTATTAGAATGTAAGCCTTTACTTGCTTTTTATCCAGAGAAGTATCTAATTGCTTTCCTGTTTATGAATGTCATAAAAATTGTAAAATCCTACTTACACAACATCTTTACCTTTTATTCAGGGTGGGTTTGCACCTAGTGGTTTCAACTTTGATGCAAAACTGTAAGTACTCTGGAAGTCATCAACTTATAAATTCCTCATTATGAACAACCACAAAAGATTCATGTGTTCAAGACATTCAAATGTTACCACTGTTACTACATGTTTAAGTGAACTTCACTACACCGCTTCCTGAATGGAAACCTGTCAAATTTGTTTTTGTTAATTCTACCACCAGGCATCGCTTTTTCGACGGTGTTCCGATGCTTTTGTTGAAGCTCGTACACCTTCAGTTGATGGTCAACCGATGCTTTTGTTGAAGCTCTGACACCTTTCCCGTCGAATATTCGACGCTTTTCGAAAAACCACCGATGACTTTGCCATGACTCCGACACTTCATCCCGTCGGAAGACCGACCGTTCAAGTGTCGGTAAGTGTCGGATATTCGACAGTTTTTCCATGACTTCGACACTTCAGCCCATCGGAATCCCGACCCTTCAAGTGTTGGTAAGTGTCAGATATTGGACGGTTTTTGCAAGATTTTTAGTGACACTTTAAAACAGATAACTGCCAAATATGCGACACCTTGGTTGTGTCGGATCTTCGACCGGCATTGATAACACATCGAATATCCGACGGTATGCCACCGAATACCAAAAAAAGTGCATGTGTCGAAGATGCGACAGAGAAGTGTTGAATTTCAGACATGCGAGGTGTCGGATTTTGGGCTCAATTTTCGTTGTGGGTTCAACCTGGCTCCCAACAATGTCATCCTAGCACTAAACATTATGACAGTGGTGTAGATGATATAACAAATCCAAAACATTGTATTATTTGGAGTACACATATGAATACTCATATTCATCCAGACTACATCGTGAGCTCTAAAGTCTCTCATGAGCTTTAAAGTCTCGCACCAAGAACACGGTAATTTTCTTCGACCCTTTCTCAAACTGTGTCGATGAATTAGTCAACTTTGTTACAACTTTTTTGTAAGTTTGCAAAGAAGGGGAGAGCTGAGATACTTAGAATTAGTATCTTTTTGTTCTGAATAGATCGTGTTGGATCAAAAGCAGATCATTGTACAGATAGTATTTTTGGAACTGCAAAACATTCAATGTTGGATGGTCCTTGGCAACAAGAGATGGTAAGATTATCTGGTTGCTAGTTTATGATAATTATAATCGCCCAGCTAGATTACTGATTGAAGATTTCGCCTTTGATGTTGTGAACTTAGGAAAGGATTGATAGTGATTATACATTTCCCTAGTATCATATGTAGCTTTCATCTTTATATATGCAAATTAAATCCTACACGAATATTGTATTTTGAATTAAACTATTTGCAGACTTTGCTTGCATAGATTACTTTTGTAAATTTGTAGCTTCTTTACAAGATTTGTAGCTTCTTACTGGCAGAGTGATATACCTTGATACAAGTACATTGGGCGAGGGAATCACTATTGCAAGCGAGACAATTCATTTTCCTTCGACATCCAAGCTTGAACAATCAATTTAGAGAGAATTGGTGGCCACAATTACCATTTTTTGTTGGAATCCCGAACAGTAAGCACCCACCACTGTGCTTTATTTCACCGATATTCTTTCATGTGCATTATTGTTGGGGTAAGTTATCTTGATAAGATAACTTTGAGGTTGTAACAATTAAGTGATTTTTGACAATTAAACATTGATCAGCATGGTTGGTTTTGATTCAAGTACCATGCGGAACACAATTCAGAAAGTTTAGATCTCTTAATCGGCTAAAAATCTACTACACAACACTCTTTTACGGGAATATACAAAGAAACATAGTATGTGTGTATTTTGGAAATTTACATTTAAAGCTTCACGGTTTCTTAAGATCTTGGTTGGTTTCGAATTGATGTAGTATCGAGCAAGCAATACACGTTAGAAGAATAAAAACATTTGTGAGCAGGGAAGTCGCGAATGAGAGACACTGGCTACTGCCATCGTTGGATGACCGACTAGAAATTACCTTTAATTTAGAACACTATGGAGAGTATCCATATATAATGGGGACTATGACACTGGATCTTATAACATGAGTGAGATGAAAACATATTTGTAAACCAGTACCATAATATATAAAAATAATAATAAAAATAAAATTGTCTTTCTATCTGATTAAAGAAAATTGTTTGTTTAAGTGAAACTTAAAAGTTACATTACACGTGGAAATGAAAGACATATGAAAAAGGGAGAAAGCTTATCAAGTCTATCACCCATTAGGCCATTTTCATGTTGCATGCAAATGCCATTTGTCCAATTTCTTCAAAAAACTAGATGTTGCCACTCACACTTGCCTAAATCTCAGCATTGTGGAGTGGCTTATGCGAGTTACCTAGATGAGCTCCTTGAAAGCTAAGGAGAATGAAGATGCTTAGGTCACCAGTTTATTGATTCGCTAGTTTTGGAAAGAGTATTAGTGCACTGATCTGGTTCGTGTTGTTCCTAAATTAGTTTTATTCCAACAAGATTTACTCTTTCTTTTGAGCCTTTGAGTATAAACTTCGGTGACTTGTGAGATGTGGAGGAGTTGGTGGACCACTCGACTGGCCATTAAGACATATACAATTGTCGATTTTTTTCGTGAAGCCACTTGTAAATCTGAGGGGGAATGGGCATTCTAATGGCGGAGGCTCAGAGGTAGAGTTACAGGCTTATTTTTCTAATCTGAATGGGCTTTTCAATCTACTAGATCGGGCGGAAACTTCTCCGTATTTTGTTGCTCGGGTTCCCGGATCCTTTTACAATGTTCTATTTCCAAGATCGAGCATTCATGTCTACTTCTTTGTCATGGCGCTTCATTGGCTTTCACATATCAGATCATCTGAGTTATTACTAGCAACAACCACATTAAATTAATAATGTGTCTGAATACGCCGATAGGCGTAAATTTAAGCACATACTATAGGGAAAAACATTAATATAAAAAGTATGTGCCTAAATTTACGCCTATTGGCGTATTCAGACACATTATTAATTTAATGTGGTTGTTGCTAGTAACGGGTGCGCGCATAGACATATATACAAAGTATTAATAGAAATAATATTGTTTATTTAATCATAATATAAAATAAATATTATTTAATATATTTATTACCATATTATTTAATTAATATAAAACATAATATACTTAAAATATTATTAATACAATGTTTTTCTGTATAGTATATATGAAAAATTTATTATGAAGTTAATTATATCCAATATTTATTATTCACATGTTATGAACTAACCTAATAACATATATCATCACAAATTCATAATGTAACCTAGCCATAATGTTCCATACCATGTTATTGATGTACCAAGTCAACATATGTTCATTATTATTAGAATGAAAATGATCAACATCACAATGTGACATAACCAACGTTTTTCTCTATAGTATGTATTGTGTCGCAAAACATACGAAGATGTGACATGATGATGATGACGATGATGATGATGACGACGACCATGATGATGATGATGATGATGATGATGATGATGAGGGTAATGATGATGAGGAGGAGGATGAGGGTGAAGATTATGATGATGATGATGATGATGACGACAATGATGACGACGATGATGATGATGACGACCATGATGATGATGACGAGGATGATGATGATGATGATGATGATGATGATGATGATGAGGGTAATGATGAGGAGGAGGAGGATGAGGGTGAAGATTATGATGATGATGATGATGATGATGAGGATGGTGGTGTCGATGAAGATGATGATGATGGTGAG
>LPNX010957376.1:0-62075 GCA_001517045.1 Pseudotsuga menziesii
ATTATGAGATCCAATGATATCAACCATCTTATATAACAAAACCATAAAAAACATTATAAATTATGACCGGGCATAAAATAGTTAACCCGTCAGTTTGATTGTATAAAACCCAATCTTGGAACAATAGGACAAAAACCCATGAAAGGGTGAAATCACATAGAATAGTTAGATGGATTCACAAACTTTAAATTAAATCGAAAACCAAAATGCCTAAAAATAAAATGGCAAGCCTAAATGAGAAAAGGCAGGGTCTGACATTCAAAATATGAAAAAGGAACATGGACACCATTGAGGAGTGGAACATTATAACAACAAATACTTCATCGGCATAGAAAACTGGATTTTATTTGCCATAAAGAATGCCCTTTCTGAGTGTTTATCTCTTATAACCCGTATATCCCAAGCTTTGATGCCAATCATCGTAGTCCTTGGCCTTCTGTACCTATAGATAGCTCACATTGGTGAGGTTAAGCGGGTCAATAATTAGGTAGGAGTCTTTTTGTTATGAGTTATGATTTTGACCTACAGACTCCAGAGTGTGCAGTCTTGGGCTTCCTCCCCACAAAGTGGGTAGATGTATCAGTTTGAGGTGCAGTAAGAGAAAACATACAAATAAATCTATTGTTGGGGTCGGGTCCACGGGGATATGTGGCTAGAGGTGGTTATCAAAGGCGTGCATCGAGAGAACTAACAAGGGATGCATATTATGTTTCTGCAAAGGTGGACCTAGATAGATATATAGAATTGGGGCTTTTACTAGATTTGGATATTCCCCTATAATTTTGCATACAGATATGCTTCTTCAGTGGGTGAATCAACAAGTTCTAGGACTAGAATTGGAGCTACTAGCCAAGACTTAGGTGCAAGAAATAGTGCAGAATGCATGACTGATGTGGGTTTTCAAGAGTTTAGGGATATAGGACTGCAACTCGTAGGCTTGGATTTAGAAACTAAAGGATCTAATGATTATGTTGATGGGTTAATGCCAGGAGTATCATATTGGAATTAGGGAGAGATGAAACTATCACATATGCTCCTTGAGAACCCTGCCCCTAAATCGTTCATGTATTGCACTGGTGTGATTAACTCGTGAATATCAGTGTTTTCTGCAGATTTCAACAGTTCTACATTCGCAAAACATTTTAGTTATGTGATACATGTTTTGGATAGTGAATCGGTCTATCATGAACGCCAAAAACTATCAACCATCACTATGCTCCCCATCAGATAAACCCATTTCATAATTTATTGACTAAATTGTATATAGATTATTTTTATTTTCATTCTTCCTACAGAGACTGAAGGATTTGGAGAAAACAGCCACAATAAAATTATAATGATTGGCCATTAAATTAATTACAATTTAATTTCCAAAGAGAGCATACCACAGAACTTCCGGCCCGACAGTGGACACCTTCATCTGCTGGATGCGAATCAACCTCTTCACCAGACGCTTTACCATCTGGCCAGGAGCTATGGCCACATCACGCTCCTCAATTTCGGCTTTCGAAAGGTTTTGGTAGTGAGCTCATGGGAGCTAGCCAGGGACTGTCTCACTACACACGACATCAATTTCGCCTCCAGGCCATGGTCCGCCGGAACCAAGCATTTGGGCTACGATTGTAAGTTGCTCGGTCTTGATCCATATGACCGCCGGTGTCAAAAACTGCGCAGAATCTGCACGTTGCAGCGTCTATCTCCTTCCAGAGTGGAGGCTTCCATGGATATTCGAAGAGAGGAGGTGTCAAGGTTAGTGCGTGGCCTGTTCAAGACTCGAGAGGTGTACGCAGATGGAAATTCAAGACCGCGATGCTTCGGCCGTTGTGGGCGTGAAATGGGTTGTGTTGGAGTCCATATTTGATACCATGGTGAGATTAATCTTCACTCACAGAAGCTACCTGGGCGGCGCGGAAGAGGTGGAAGGGTTTAAGGAGATGATTAACGTCACCATTACTAAGCTGCTAGGACTCAGGAGCATTTAATTTGGGGGATTATATTCCGTTCCTCAGATGGCTGGATCTCCAGGGCTGCGAGCGGGCAATGAAAAAGTATAGCAGGCAGAGCCTCCAGGCTCCGAGTCCAGGTGATGCCGAATGGGGTTCCTCGAAAGTTCAGGCGAAGATGCAACTTGCAAGTTGCAAGATCAACGAAAATTGAAATTCGAATTCACCAACCCCATTGTCGTGTATTAACTGCATTAACTCCATGCATTTAACGTCCTCCTACCGTCTACGTGGAACGAACGACATGCTAGGCTGCCACTACATTGTCACATCGGCCCTCGGGTTTGGGTCAACATGCTGGGAAAAATATCCAGGCGAATCGCGAATTTTTGCACCAGGTCTTTTGGGGTTGTAGACGATGTGTTCTGTGTGTTCGTACGCACTCTTGGGAATTTGCCAGTGCTGAGACAAGATTATAGGCTTACCAAGAATGTCACCGAGGTGATGTTTACGATAGAAGCATTTAAAGCTCTGCGTGACAGAGGGTCGTTTCCTGCTGATCAAGTACTGAATCAATTGGAAGGCTCTTTTGCATTCGTTCTATTCGACAGCACTTCCAAGTTCCAAGACTCTTCTGGCTGCCCGGGTAAGTAAGACTTATCATCTCACATCTAATCCTGACGAGCCACTAAAATAATCTGCTATCCTCTAAATTGATACGCTGTCCTGAGGAACCACTGAATTAATCTGCTATCCTCTGAATTAATATGCTGTCCTCCGAGTTGAATTTATGATGATGAATGCTAAGCAAGAATTTCATGAACACATAAATATTGAAAAGTTTCAGGCGATTTGGGTCGTCCGGGCGAAATCGTGGCAGTCCAGATGTAGACAACTTCTGCACTCCGCAGGCTGGAGACTAGTCCTGACTCCTAGACTCCTAGACCCCTGTTAAGCTTATTAACCTATAAAAAATTTTGACGGGTTTGCTGCCAACACGAACGTCAAACTGACGGGTTAACTATTTTATGCCCGGTCATATTTGACGTGTCAAAATCTTGATCCCCTGTCAAATACGTCCTGGAAATGAAAAAACGTTCTGTGGAACGTCAAATTCCAGGCTTGATCCGAACCGCCATTGCATCGGCCAATGCCGTATGAAACTTACCCAAAAGCGTTGAACCAGTCAGTTTTGATCAGTTCCGTACAGAACCGGTCCAGTCTGTACTATGGACTATTTACCACCATGGAGAATCGGAGATGATTGTTATGCTATTTGTGTTCTCACTTCCTCTAGAACGATTTGTTTGTTGCGCAACTTAATTGAAGGAGAGATCGTATCTCCGCTGGTTATTCCTTTTTTAGATAGTGGTTACCTTGCCGAATAAATTTACTGAATGAAGAAGACGCAAAGAACCATGGGAACATTGGGAAGTCGTGTAGGGTCTGACTCTGAGTAGACTGAATGGACTGCGTATTACTTTGTTGAAGACATATTCACTATATGAGGGAGGGATCTTCTTTGTGGAAAGGCGTATTTATTTCGGCAGTTGTCTAGCCATGCGACAATTTCGCCCTGATAGCGAAATATTCTGATCACCTCTGGCCATCCCTCCGGCAATGTCAAATGAATCCTTTGCTGACAACTTTCCGTTCCGTCAGGGCCGGTCCCACCGTCGTCCTCATTTGGCCGCAGAAACAGTCATCCCATCGTCATGAATTCAAACGGAGCCAAGCCCTGCCAGACTACGAGCCTCTCTCCTACCGCCTTGCAACATAGTATGGCTGGACACCTATAGCATTCCTGGTCTCATTCTCTATCCACACCCACAGCCAACATCTCAGAGCACACGGAGAGTAGCAGCAAAGGCTCCTGGCCTTGCTATTCATCAGCGACTACATCATTATATCATCGGAAGGAAAACTCCTTTAAAAATATTACTGCTGTTTGAGATGAGCACAAAAAGTCTATGATTTGTCTCACTTTTTTTAAATAAAAATACTAGATATGACCGAATGTGATCGCCCCACCATTGATGAGCTGGAACGCCCTCTTCTCTGAGCATGCCATAGAGGGACAAGCATTCCCCATATGCTCTCCTTCTTGTGTGGGGACTCGTAAAGGCACTCGAACAGCTCATCAATAAGGCAAATGGCTCCAGTATTGAGCAGCTTGGGCAGCAATTGAAATTCAGCACAACCAACATCCATTTTCACAACAAAATAGTCCTCTTCAGTGACAGTTTTCATCGAGTAATCTGCTAAGTGTAATCCCCTTAACCTTGATAGGACCGAAATCACCCCACCATTGATGAGCTGGAACGCCCTCTTCTCTGAGCATTCCCCATATGCTCTCCCTCTCGTAAAGGCACTCGAACAGCTCATCAATAAGACAGATGGCTCCAGTATTGAGCAGCTTGGGCAGCAATTGAAATTCAGCACCACCAACATCCATTTTCACAGCAAAATAGTCCTCTTCAGTGACAGTTTTCATCAAGTAATCTGCCAAGTGTAATCCCCTTACCCTTTGATAACTTGGGGAGGCAGAGTGATGATCCAGTTTTCTGTTGAATCTGTCCTTTATCGGCTATGCTTACTAATCTGCTAAAGTGTAATCCCCTTACCCTTGATAACTTGGGGAGGCTGAGGGATGATTCAGTTTTCTGTTGAATCTGTCCTCCATCGACTATGCTTAAGCTTAAGGTTAGACTTTCATTGCTAATCCAAGCTGCATAAGGAAGACGTTTTACCTCTGGATGATGCAATAATATGCCCCAGATAACCCATTTTCTTCGATGGCAAAGATGTCAAATTTGTGGCTCTGCTTGGGGTAATACAACTGGAACCAAGCCTCAATGCTTGATTTGTAAGTATTGGTCCCCAACATCAACGTATACATGATTAGCTGGTTTGTTGGGAAAACAAAGAATGTTTGGGAGGTACTGAATATTGTTCAAGTTTTCCTTCGATTCAATCCATGAAGCTCAACGCTGTTCCAGAAGAATATGCTCTAATTTTTCCATGGAAGCCCTTTTCTCATCCGATATAAGGGACTGTTGGTTTTCCTGGGTATTACTTTCTTCAAGCTACTTGCTGCTTTTTGTACCTTTCTAAATGCAATAACAGTGTCAAGCCCAAGCCCAAGCCCATGGGTATCACAGTAAAACCTTCTGAGATATACTATTTTGAATTTGTGCAATATAGCTAGGGTATAGTATTTGAGGGCAGAGAATTTTGGTTTTGGAGTCGGAGATGTGCAAGGGAAACACCCCTAATCTGAAGAGTACGTTCTATTTCAGCTGCAAGAAAGGGATGTGTATCAAACATAGCATTTAATTCAAAATCAAATGAGTTATCAGGAAATCCATGTCCATGTTTGTTAATCTTGTTCAAAAGTCATATCAACTCCAAATCCATAACTGCATTCATCCACTTCATTCAGAAGAATTACAGTATATCTCTGTTTTTTTTTAACATTTTAACTTTGATTGATTAGCTAGCCATGGTACTCATGGTCTCAATATATCACTCTGTAAACCTAAATGATATAGTGGGCATTCTTCAGTTAGGCTATGGCAGCTCAACCCATATTTCACCCTTTGAAGTAGATTTGTTTGGCTTTTCTCTTGTTGATGAAGAAGAAGACGATGACATGAGTGAGAAGCTTCTACCTCTTAGGAGTGTCATGTTCTGAAAATCAAGTGTGGGCTGGCCACAAGTGGCTAACTTGTCATGGATTATAAAGAAAATCTTATAGAGTGAGCCCAGATCTCTCAACGAAGTTGATCACAAAATCCATTGGGTGTTAGAAAATGAAAACAACCAGGATCAAGACTATTCCAAATCAACCGATAAGGAAGATCCTAAACTGATCATCAAATATCACAAGAACTAAAAGACAACTGTCATTCCATATTTACAATGTCCAGAAAGCTTAGAATGTTCCCTGGAGCACTGCTACAAAGGATCATCTGAGCCTATACACTTTAACTTGCCCAATCTAAGTCCAAAAGAACTCAAAATGGAATTCTACCCTCAAGCCTATTTGAAGAAGTCTCATGGAGAGAGTGCCTGGATCTTTGCTACATGTAAGTTTAGACAATCTGTCTGACTCTTGATTATGTTTTCAGTAGATATGATGGAGATGGATTGATGCAAAACCGTTTTTTATCTCTTCTGCATATTGAAGGTCTAAATGAAGACCCCGACTTTCTTTGGCTGCTTTCTCCGTTCAACCTTTCCACCACTAGTTTTGAATCCTCGTAGATGATAATCTCATTCATGCCTTCTTCATGTGCTATAGCCATAAAAATGGGAGTTGTTTTGATCTCTGCAAAGTTTTACTGAGCCTTGTTCAAGTCCACATTCAAAGAAGATCTTGTAGGTTTACCAGGATCCCTACAGCCTGACAAAAATTTGGTTTTTTGTTTGATACCGCATGAAAAAATCCCCATGGGGTGTTTGTGTTGATTTGCACTTCCAATGCCTTCCTTTGCTTTTGATTTTTATTTGGAATTTTGGAATTTGTATATGCTCCTTTCATCGTGTAGAAGATATGAGATGGAGAAATTACTTTGAAACAGTGCTTCCATAGAATTTGTATATTCCTTTCATCATGTAGAAGATATGAGATAGAGAAATTACTTTGAAACAGTGCTTCCATAGAAATTACTTTGGAATTTGTATATGCTCCTTTCATCATGTAGAAGATATGAGATGGAGAAATTACTTTGAAACAGTGCAAACTATCCATAGAACAAAACATGGCAATGAGTGATGTTCTATCTGTACATGATGCCCCTGCCATGATTCCAAGGTCAGCTCCATTGTTTCACCTTGCTACTTTCCTCTCTCTTGTCAATTTTCTAGCTGCTGACAGTATTTCTTTAGTGTAATGANGCACCTGCCATGATTCCAAGGTCAGCTCCATTGTTTCACCTTGCTACTTTCCTCTCTCTTGTCAATTTTCTAGCTGCTGACAGTATTTCTTTAGTGTAATGACAATGAAGGAGGGCGGTGATTTGCACTTTTTACTATTTCCATGCCAGAGAACATATAATCCAGGGCATGGCCACGATTGCTTCTGAAGGTTTTGTCTTGTAAACATTTTGTTCTTTGGGGTTGATTTTGGATTTTAAAGGTGCTAGTAGTTTCCATATTAAAACCCACTACCACTGATCCTCCTCCTGGCTTTCTATGGCCCTTTGATACCCCTCCTGACTTGTAAATTACTCCTTCCATATTGGCTGCCCAAACAATACTGTCCAAATGATCCTGCAGTCTGATAGAAGCATGGTTTAGAGTGTCTACCTACAGGTTCCATTCTGTTGCCAGATCCTTATGTAACCTTCACTTTTTAACAGATATCATTTAATTTTCTTCAACAACTATTCTTCCTGATGTTAGTCAATATGTGTATTTCAAATCATGAAGTCCTTCAAATGTCAACATTTATAAACTTCTATATTATTTCTTTATTCCAAACAACTGGTACAGCAACATGACACCGACAGTCTAATAGATTAAGTTATTTGAATGACCAAGTAAAATAACATTTATGAACTATCTTGTTTATGAGTAGAATCTTATAGTCTTGAACAAACTAGGTATGTAGTTTCTGAACATTCAATTAAAAGGAAATGGGAGTTGGAAATCATAGAGTGAAAGTAGGCTAACAAGGGCTTATAAAATAACAGTTTTGTGTTGAAGCAAGATGACAAGCAAAAAGTGACATTTCTTTTGTATTTGTGTAGTATTATAGGTGCAATGAGAATTTAAATTATGGTTGGTGGGTAGAAAATTAGTAAATATTGAAACATGCATATATTCTAGGATGCCATCTATGTCAAAAAGAACCTTAGAGACATCTTCAATCATTGTCTTGCACACTTTAACTGCTGCCACATTCACCTTTTGCAACACTACCATCGAATAGGAAGACACCAATACATTAGCATATATGTATACATTCTTCTCAGATCAAAACGGCTAGTCTTCTCACACTTTTTTACCAATTCAACGCCCTTCATGAGGATATTCAGGAAGTGCTCATAGATAGGGTTTTGCTCATTTTTAGGCTGTTCTAAATTTCAACAAACAGTTCTGCTGAAGCATTTCAATTAGGCCTATGAGCAGGGTGCCCCATAATTCCTTCTTGGCTGAAAATTTGGCCTTGGATGCATTTGACTTTGTTGTGCTCTTTCCCATTTGACCATTCGGTTACTCAAAGTATGGATATATGTTGTCATCTTCTCCGTCCCTTCAACAAGCTTTGTCATCATATCTGTTGCTGGGTGATTAGAATGCATAGCTCTTGGCTTTGCTTCAAGTTTGGAAGTGGATGCCTTGAATGAATCAAACAAATCCACCTTGCCAAAGGAAGCTATTTTATCTTCAATTTTTCGTACCATCTCTGCAGCTTGTTTAAAATCTTTTGGAGCCTCATCTCTCAACAAGAAACCAATGTTTTGTTCGAAATCATTTACATAGTAGAGTTCAATAGCATTTCCTTGAGGTCTGAAATCTTTTGGGATTTTCTGAACAAGTTTTTAAAACGTTAAATTTAGTTCTCTCATGGTTTAACGTCATGGAGTTTTGTTACCAACATTATGCTATCTTTCTTTACTTCCCAATAATCCAAGAACACTTCTTTAAAACTAAGTCAATCTTTAATGGGGGCCTCAAAAGGTGCTCTTGGTAGAGCAAGGAGAGGGGACTTCTTGTGTTTCAGAGACAAGTTATATACATATAAACTAAGTTTGGGAACAAACAATAATGGCAAAGCAGACTCTGAAGCAGTAATATTTAGGTTACTTGAACTCTTACAAGATGGAATTTAAAACTGTTAAAAGTCTTTACAGAAGTCAGGCTCATCATTAGCTTCCTCGAGAGAGAGATTGTCTCGAAAGATTCAATCCTAGAAGATAAGCCCCAAACAGATCTATTGAGTATTATTGTAACAACAAAATGTCTTTGATATTTAACATGTATGTAAGGCTTTTGAGCCGTTGAATTGAGGTTAGCAAATTCTAGAGAATTGCATCTACAGTTTGATATTCTTATCATTACACACTCCCCATAACCTTCACTTGGAAGAACTCTACATTTGCTTGAGGATGTTCAATGAGGACCTCATTTACAAAAGATTTCGTAACATCTGTCATGTTTCCAAGTTGTAACATTATGTATATATAGATTCATTACAGAATTTTACTATTTAGCATCTTGTTTGTCTGTTGTCTCCATTATTATGCATGCACAACCTATAGAGACAACCACTGGGAAGGACAATAAACCAAATACGAAAGCAAATGAAATTGCCAAAGAATTTCAGTGCAAAAAAGAAGAGAAATCCTCTACCAAGAATAGGTTATCTTGCTTAAAAGAGGGCATGGTAGAATTCCAGTCCACAATGAAAATTTGCAAGTTGGATTAGTCGGTGTGGACGACATCATCTTCATTTGCACAGCTTGAAATCAATGCAATGGATAACAGTTATCCCGTGAGTAGTCCATAGCTATCAATTTTCCCTCTTCCTGGAGATATCAACTGGATGCCAAACTAATGATAAGAAATGTTATGGAAGTTTGTTTGCAAGCTAGATGACCGGTTGTGCTTCTTGGATGTTTGCTTCACTTGTCATAAATCCATAAATGTTCAAAAAATTGATCATGCTTGACTGAAGATGTCCTGACATGCACCACTTCAATAGGAAAGTAGAAAAGTTTTTGTAAAAGGCAATGCCAATAAGGAGTTCATTCTGTTGTCATTTGGGATGAGTTTGAATGAGTGACTTCGCAGCTCCTTGTCCGATGCAGACAAGCGACTTCACTCGTATCCTCACCCCTAAAGAAGATAAAAAGGAAGGTATCTAAAGCCTGGGGTTTGAACCAGTGACACAGAACTACCCTTGCCTGAAGTTGTGGAAAACACTATATTGGAAGAGGCCCATAATAAAGTAATAAAGAGATGGGAGGGATACTGTAGAACACTAATAAAATACTGCCCTTTTCCTCTCCCTCCCGACTGTGACAACCGGATGAGAAACATCGTGTTCCAGGCAAAGTAGTTATGTCCAGAGGTCAATGAATCTATTCCCACAGTCGAAATTGAATCTATTCTCACAGTCAACACTGCAATTCCACCAATGGAAATTGTTGATCGGCATCATCATTCCAGCGAAAACAGAAATAAAGTGCAAATAGTCTATAGATTAGCTAACTCAGGTAACTGAGTCACTGAAGCCTGGCTGTGGGTGTGGATGGAGAATGATAAGTGTGATTAAGCCCAGTAACTGAGTCACAGAAGATTGGCAGCTGAGTAATTGAGTCTCCGAAGACTGTAGGTGTCTAGCCTGACAGCTACAGGGCACAGGGTCAAGTTTCGCTCGATGGCAGGCTTCAATCCATTCAAATTCACCAACCATGATCACCTTTGCCACCCTCCATTAATGTCATTAAGGTGGACAACTGTTCCCTTCGTGGAAAATAAGGACAATGGTGGAGGCATGGGCCCTGACAGATGGAAAGTTGTCAGCAGGAGAGCTTGTTTGAGGTTGCGATAGGGACAGACAGCAGTGACCGGGTGATTTGGCGAAATTGTTGCATCTCTAGACAACTCCTTTATTTTGTGCAAGGAAGACCGTATCAGGCAGAGAGTACAAATGTCAGTTCTCTTGGGTTTGCTAGAGGACAAATTGAATTTAGATCTGCTACTTATTCAATTTGTGGGAACAAGCATCTCCCAACTCTTACGTGAGAAGAGGAACACTCCAATTTGAAGCTTAACCGTCTATGTAGAGGGGTGCGTCAGTCATCTACAAGAGATCAAAATACAGAAAAAAGAAGGAATACTGCTACACTTGATATGTGGAGGATTCAGGTGATAAACTCTTAAAAGAAGTATGTTTCCAAAGTGTTAGTGGGCTGCCATCATTTCTAGTTACTGCTGAGTTTAGTGATGGACTCTTAGTTCTCATTTAAACATTCTGAAGAAATGTACAATACTATAACCATCACAGGCCACTAAAAATTTGGGTATAATTCCCAGCCTGTGATTTCATGAGACATTGATGATCAGAGGAAGTAGAAGCATGGGAAACTAGAGTGGTGAAAGACATGCCCCTCTTTGCTGATGTATTTTGGTTATTTGCACCTGTACTTGCTATATATTTGAGTAACTTAGCAAATTTTTGTATTAATGGTTGGATTCATTCGTGTGTGTGTGTATATATGTGTGTCATAGGCTAGACCATCCAAAATGCAACACTACAGCTCCTCCAAAATACAAAATTCTTATTTGGTTAGCTTCAAATAATAAGGAGTTTATTTGGGAAATGATTCAAAAGGAAAAACAAGGTTAGGCTAAAAATATGTATTATTTGCAAGCACAATGCAAGTATGGAGAGAAATGGAGTCTCGACTGGCTCTACAAAGATTCTGCAGAGGGGCAACTGACGTGTTTCTTTGAGTGGTAAAATAGAAGGAATTTGAAATCGTATAGGTAGTTCCTTGGTTATGTAGGATTAGATAGCCAAAAACACTCCCTCTTCTCAAGTAGAAGCACAAACTTTAGCATTGCTCTGTCTACAAACCCAATCAAAAAGCGTTCAGAAAGTAGTGGGGGAAATTTCGTTGGCCTTTTTTAATGGGACATGCCAAGACCCTAATCAAACTAACGTTTCGAATATACACTACATTCCTGAAAATTATTTAGTGTCTTCCAAGCTTCTTCCAAGCCTTGGGCTTTGGTAATTTTTAATATTTTGCTTCGACTAGGATTATTTGGAAAACGTCAATCATACAATTGGAAGTTTTTTTATGGGACATGCCAAGACCGTAATCAAACTTAAGTTTCGAATATACACTATTCCTGAAAATCATTATTTAGTGTCTTCCAAGCTTTTTTCGAATATACACTATTCCTGAAAATCATTATTTAGTGTCTTCCAAGCTTTGGGCCTTGGTAATTTTTAATATTTTGCTTCGACTAGGATTATTTGTAAAATGTCAATCATACAAACTAGTTACATAGCTTCTAAGCAATTAATCTAGTAATGTCTTTTTTTGTACTGCTAGAATAGCAATATGGAGCCCAATAGTAATCTCTATCTTGAAAGGGAAGTCTTCTGCTTGGTCATGATTATGTGTTCGACCCATTAAAGTCGAGATCATGTTACAATGAGTGTAGTAGATCTTTGTGTTGACTTTCTGCAATAATGCAGCTGAAGATTGTATTTTTTGTTCTATTTGAATATAATAGTTTTTTTTTGAGGAATCCAAACCACTAAACATCAAATATGAAAATTCTACTCATAACGCAAGTATGAGTGACACCATGGCAATAGATTCAAATATATATTTACTGTAAAATACATGAACATTTAGGCTTGAAATGGAAAGTACAAAAAAGACAACATATCAACAAAATCATTAATACCTATACATCATCGTATTGCCTCAATCCTCTAGCAAAATGGTGCTACTGTTGGCTTTCAATCCAACTGACCCAAGCTATTACACGTATTATAGATATGGCAGAAAATAAACACCCAACTCTGGTTTCAAAAAGTCAAAATCTCTTATGAAAAAGGCAAAAAAACATTCCAAATAATTTTAAACAAGGTTAACAAATTTTTGTTCTTGATACACTTGATTTTAATATGTCGATCATCTAATATATTAAAAACAATCTAATCTTACAACATTTTTTGGAATACAATCAACTGAATAAGACAGATTTCAGTTAGTTCAATAATAGATTTCAATTAAGTCACATTTTCAGCTAATTCAAAACTCTAATTGGTTTTCTATATATCTGAACGATTTAGAAACTCATCAAAATATTTAAATCAAGTTCTTGAATACTTAAAACTTAAATTATGCAAACGCAGACCAAGCCTGAAATTTCTACCAAATTCCATCCGATTTTTTACATTAAAAAAATAACCCTATAAAAACACGTGGTGAACAACTTGACGGAGTACCATAGTTCACATTTTGACACAGTACGGTATAGTTGATAGGAGTAATAAATTGTTCACAAGATCAAACAAAAAATTCAATCCATGCTTCATCAAGCAAAAGACGGAAGATATGCATAACAATAAACAGACAAATAGACTATCCAAGGGACTGTCAACCCCTTTAAACTAAGGAAGGAAGCTCTTGTAGTTCACTACCCCAAATTCTGAAGCCTATAATTGATCCCATTGGTATGTTGCATGCCTATTTTAGGCGGCTATATGTTCTATCAGTCAACTATAGAACGCCTGCTTACTCCACTCTCTCCGTGATTTCTGTGATTAACAGAGAATGATGTCTAGAGTCTTAGACCCGTCCATTTCCGGATCATCCTGCTCCTCTCTAGGATTTCAAGATTTCTACGATGCTCAATCAAAAGAATGGAAGTTCTTTTTACTAACATATATACCCATATCATGAGAATTTTTTGTTTTTCCTTTTTTAAATCTAGAAGAAACAATGACCTTTTAAGACTCGTCCAGAAGAAAAGAACAAAGCTTTAAGCCTGAAAAGACTTGGGTTTTCTCTTTTTTTAAATCCAGAAGAAAAGAACAAAGCTTTAAGCCCGATTTAAAATCATACAGAAGCTTCAAATTATCACAAAAGATACGCCATACTGTGATACATCTCTTTATACAAGTTAGACTTCCCAAAATCTAAACAGCAGACCATCAAACAAATTTTATTGAAGGTGTCAAGCAAACTGCGTATCTTTTAAAAGAAAGATTCTCAGCAAAATAATAAAAAACAACTAACCATAATCAAAGTCGTTCGGAACATAAACAAAAAGTATGATCAGAAGTCTTATGCATATTATATTTCAGAGCATAAATGAAGAGTATGATCAGAACTCTTGTGCACATTTTATTTCCAAATGATAGCCACTCCCATATCTCTTAGTGGAAAGATTCTCAGCAAAATAATAAAATCCAACTAACCAAAATCAAAGTTGTTCATAACATAAATGAAAAGTACGATCAGAAGTGAATGCATGTTTTATTTCAGAACATAAATGAAGAGTGTGATCAGAACTCTTATGCATATTTTATTTCCAAAATATAGTCTCGTTAAAAGCACTGTCCATTTTCATAGTTCTTAATAACCTCACAGTTTGATGATTGAATAGTAAAACCTAACATAAACGAGAACCCAGCTAAACAAAATATACTAAAATATATTGACAGATAAACCAACTTCAAACAAAACCTATTTTCTCCACAGCAAAATCGATGTCACAAATCAACAAACCTACACAAGATCCAACTATAACTGCTAAAGTTTTGTCGAATTTATCTGAAGAGAATCTCAAGCATAGCAATGACACAGTCATAATAATATTTTGGGACCATAATAAACACCACTTATGACATGAGAATCTACTTGCATCGCACTTAAATTCGAGTATTGCATGTTAATTTTAGCATCATTTTAAAATAATAAGAATACTGCAAATACTCTAAATTCCAAAACACAACTTAAACTACACTAGGAGCTAACAAAGCTTAATTAGTTAGTAAATGCATACCCAAGGAGCTAGTTTGTAGGCAGCAGGAGAGTTTTGTTCCCTCCAACAAAATAGGACTTTGGCCTTTTGATGAGAACCTTGCATAGACTCTAATGAACATCTTTCCCCAGCTAAAGCACACCTTCACATTCTGCTGAAATTGCTACAATAGTTGCTCGTTACTCTCAGCTTCCATAAAGCACTTGTTCTCTATGGTTAAGATGTCCTTTTCCAAGAGAACAAATGCCTTGTAGAGGACGAGAGCAATTGCAAGATCTTCCAGAAAATATAAAATGTTCACGAATCTACATGTCTGAGATAAAACCCAAGATCTTTAAGGAAAAGAAAGACCAATAAAAGAAAGGGAGAAAGCCCACCATGAAGCACTGTATGGCAGCTGCGTTTAAATGAACCCTGTCGCCCGCGACGGAAAGAAATGGCCACCCTTTGAAAAGACAGTGGCTTATTTGCTGGGATTTCAAGGAAGAATAACCATCAGAGACTTCCAAAAACTATTATCTAAAGGCCGGTAATTTTGGAGACTTTAAAACCCCAAACATACTTAACCTAACCTAGGAAACCCATTAATCCTTTGTGGACAATATTTTACTCTTTCCCTTTGCTGATGGCTTCATTCCTTAAACGCCCTTAAACACTTATTACTTAGCAAATGGATTCTCTCTGCTGACATTGTTACAAAATGATCCTTTACTCTCAACCTCCATAAGATTTGTTCTCTCGGTTCAGAATACAATTTCAAGAGAAAAGAGAAAAAGTGTATGGTCTCGTATGCAAGCGCGAAATAGAACTCATGTGAAAAAACTAACAAAAATATGTTGGCATTCCACAGACAAGAACGGCATTGCAGATGCATTTTGAGCACGGTTATCTATCAGGGAAAGAAACGGCCTCCCTGCGAAAATGCCGTGACCCATTGCCTGGATTTCTAGGAATCACAGGCATGGTAATAACGAATTCCGAGGGCTGCCATGAAATTAGCAGCCCCAAAATCAAGATGAATACCGTCAAACTCGATGGGAACAACCATGGAAATGACAGTCACATTAGTTAACCAGATGAGAAACAAGACACGAGTAACAGAGAAAAACGAACACAATCAGAAAACAAAGGATAGAGTAAATCCACTCCGGGCAGAGGCATATGCAGGCAGGAGTAAATCCACTCAAAGCTCGATGATGTGACGCAAAGGTAGAAGAGAAAGGACATAGATCAGGAAGGCGACACCCAAAACCCTGATGAATCGATGTAAAGGCAGGAGCAAATCAAACTCTTTACAAGTAAAGGTTGAAGAAATGATGCAAGAACAGCAAGATACGCGATAGAGAATGGAGATAAAAATATAACAACCCAAACCCTAATACAAACCCTAGAATGTCGATCTAGATCCAACGGTTGGAATTCAAGGTCGGGGGCATGTTAATCAAATTAATCTCAACCCTACGCTAATAATCCAACGGTTGGAATTCAAGGTCATACGCATGTCCCTCAAATTAATCTTAACCCTTGAGTACGAATACATAGGGATCAAACACCTCTATCGAGCACTGATCAGTTTTAAAAAAATTGGAGTAAATTAATTAGTGGACATGTTCTATTTTTTAATGAATAAAGAAAGTTGGGGGAGATTTTTTTTTTCCGACTAAACTTTGATTTTTAAGATTATTTAATTTTGATTTCTAATTAATTAAAATATTAACTATTTATTGGACATTTATTTATGAGTTACTAACCACTAATTAGTGGTTGATGGTTCATTAATTAGTGGATTTTTTAAATGAAGTTGTTTATAATTATTGATTTCACACTCTATTACTTTGTGGGGAGAGAGCCTATGAAGGGAGCATCGTTGGATCTCCCATCCAACAGCTCTAACTTCATAATCGTTGGATCTCCCATCCAAGAGCTCCAACCTCATAAGCTCTCGCACCGAGGGAGAGAAATAGAATAAGTTTCACCCTTTGTGGAGCCTTAATTAATCAAGATTGTCTTTAATACATTAAATAATAACAATTTATTCTACTAATTAGGGAAGTTAGAGTGAGACATTAACATGCTCTCTGCCTTACAAAATAGCCTTGTCTTTAAGGTTTCACATAAGAAAATTGATAGCCTTGTCTTCAAGGTTTCACATAAGAAAATTGATAGCCTTGTCCTCAAGGTTTCTTACCATGCAACATCTCTACGCTTGGATCAAAACTTCCTAGATAGTGCACTAGTGAAGATGGCGAAGATAGCTTGAGGTTGCAACCAAATAAAACATTTCTCATTTAATATTGAAAGCCTAATTCAAACTCTACAATTGGATGCAAGCACTTTCTAAAAGCAAGACACATAAAAGACTAGGTGGAGCTTAAACTGGTTGAGCAAAACTAATTTGTAAGCAATTGGACCGATATGTTTAAATATAATACAAGGTCCACAAAACCTAGGAGATAACTTTTGATGTCTCTTCTCCTTAAGTGATGTCTACTTATATGGTGGGAGATGTAAGAACACCTTATCCTAGTCACCAAATTGGCAATCAAAGTGATGTTGATCATCATGTTGCTTCATGCAATTCTAAGCTAGCTCCAAACTATCTTCGAGTGTACGAAGAATGTCAATACGGGTTATTAAGATGGTGTCCACCTCTTAAACCTTGGAAAGGCATGGTAAGTATGAGATCACCAACTGTGGAGGTTATCCATAGACTGCCTCAAACTTGGATCATTTTAGTATCACCATGATAAGTGGTAATGTACCACCATTCAACCAAGGGTAGGAGTAACCATGAGACAAATTGGGCTTGTCGATTTAAAGCAAAGCAATGTAAATAAGCTTCCAAACATTTATTGATTGATTCCAACTATCCATTGACTTGGGGGTGACATGTGTTGAGAATCAATTAAGTACCTTGAACTTGGAGCAACTCTTGCCAACAAATCGATAGTGAAGGTGGGATCATGATTCGTAACAATGGATTTTGACATACCACATAGTTTAAAAGCATTGTCCATAAATACCTCTATGACTGTGGAGGCCATGAATGGATGTTGAAAGGCACATATGTGATCATATTTGGAAAGATGATCAACAGCTATTATAATCATTGATTTGTTGTCTAATTTTAGTAAATCAACAATGAAATCCATATAAATAGCATCCCACGTGGTAGCAAGAATAGGTGAGTATTACAAAGTTCTTGGGGGTTTTATTGTTTTCCCTTTGCATAATTAACAAGTATCAAATTATGTTGCAAAGCTGCAGATGTCATCCTTCATGCCTTCCCAACGGAAAGTATGCTTAATCTTATCATTTTTTCTAAAACCCAAAATGATCTAGTGTGAGAGAGTGTAATTTAGAGAACACTTTGGATTTAAATGAAAAATCTTGAACCAAAAAAATATGGCCTTTATAGTGTAGCTTAACATCTAACCTAGTGTAACGTGGGTATGCATGTGGATTGGCTTATAGCTCATGGATCATGTACTTGATCTTGGCATCCGTTAACCATTCTTGATAAATTGTCTAAATCCAATCAAACACTATAAAAAATAAGGCAAATAAGTACCCTCTTTAACTAACAAGGTGACCTAAATACTCAACTTCAAAAGCACCAAAAATTCATTTAGAATACTTAACGAACAATTGATGATTACAATGGACTTGTAAACCCTAATTCACATGTGTTACCAAAGTTTTGTTGTGAACCAATATGTCACCATAGACTAGAACAAAACAACATAGAAGGGACTTAAAGATGTGAGTGCTTCACAAGGCTCTAAAGGTGGAAGGGTCATTTCAAATACCAAAAAGAGGCACCAAAAACTTATATTGACCTTTGTGTCTAAAAAAGTTGTTTTGGGAATATCAACTTCCTTTGAGCAAATTTGGTAGTAACCAACGTTCAAAATTGAACCTTGGGCCTAGCCCTTCCAAAGGGTTCTAACATGTCCCAGAAGTGCAAAATTAAAATTCCCCTTCAAAAAAAATTAAAAATCTTATCTTTACCCTTCTAGTTAAGGACACAATTTATAACAACATTTCAAAAGAATGGTAAGATTCTAAATTACCCATCAATATAAATTTCATAGTGTTTAAATTCATAAGCTATAATTTTTCTTGATACCATTAAAATCCTCTGACACAAAAATAAAAATAGGAACCAAGACATTGATTGATCTTCAAAGATTAGGCTCACTATCCAAAATATTAGAATTTGGAAATATCATTATTCATCAGTCTTAGGAAGTTAGGTCCACATGCAAATGGAGGATGAGGCAAGCTAGTTTACGCAGCATATGCTCGTTTGCATCCATTAGATCAAAACCTAGAAAAAATTCATATTAGGTTTACATGAAATTATATAATCTTCCTCTTATCTATGCATACGTATTTATTTATCCCAAAAGAGACAGTCCGTTGAATATGATCTAATCACCAATTTCGCCATTGAACTCTTGGTTTACCTGGTATCGGAGGAAGTGTCTTTGTTGTTATATACGTAATCTCTCCATGAAAAGGATGAGACAATCTAATCTTAAAATTCAACAAATCATTATTACCAGTCTATGGCTCCTCGTGAGTCACCATTCACTCAGTTTTGACTGACAAATTTCCTTCCCTAAACTACATGAAGGGAGCTCCTTGTTTCTTTGTCAATATCGTAGTTCACCCATGTTCATTTCCACTTAAAGCTCTCGAAGGTACTCTCTCGGTATGTAAAGCCAACCTAGCTAACAGAAGAAACTTTGTGGTGAGCGAGATCACCCCACAGTAAAAGCAGATGACTTAGCTTACCGACCAAGGATTAATTCAGATACTTACCTCATTAATAAACACATCAATAGTACACATGTGAATCAACAACTTCTACTCATATTTATAGTTTATCCTCAATTTCAATATTTTCAAAGAAGAGGAATTAGATAATAATATGAAAGATAGAAGTAAGCTAGAGAATTGTAAACCAAGCCATATAATCGTATATAATTGGTTGGAATTCTTCAATAATATGGACGAGATTTTTGGATGTCTAGTTAGAAGACATCATTTAAAATTTGTGACCTACACGGTTCCAACTCCCACTCATTCATTTGTCAGGAATTTCGTAGCAACATTTGGCCAACTTGTCTACTGCATGCTATTCTAGATACATGGAAGCCTCAAGCTTTGCCAACTATGTGCTAGTGAAGTTGACAGCATGGAGGGTAGGAGCAAGGATGGAATTTGACGAGCATATTCCCTTCATGAGGTATTTTACCCATCAAAATATTGTTAAACAATTTAACAAACCGTCACAATGAACAGGTAAACAAATTGTTGGGACGTATTTTTATGGTTAATTATTAATTCAAACCGTCATTAATTTTTATTAATAGGATTCTTAAGATATGTGTATGCTTAGATAAGTGGCCTAGAGTAGGTGGCATGTTATTATATATATTTAATAATGGAGATTGAAACTTTCCCACTTGATTGAAACTTTCCCATTTGATTGAGGAGTAGGTAGGTGGGTTTGCATTCAATAGAGATGGATTTGCTTTCATTTCATTTATTATTTCTTTCTTGTATTGACCTAGCATTGTCCCAATATGGGGTCATTCCCTTCCTTTCAGTTCCTTTCTCTAGCCTTTGTGCCCTTCCATCAAAGGATAAGTTAGTTTTCAAGCCCGAAAGTGCAACTCCAAGAAAGATATGGGTACCATTGTAGAAGAAGAAGAAGCCAGTTTTAACTATGTTAATGAAGGAATTAACCCAACCACTAAGCACCAACAATTTATCGACTACCAAAATTACCAAGCATCAATAATTTATCAACTATATAATGTACCAAGCATCACTTATGGAATTTTAGACATGCTTGTTTTTTGCTTATGGACCTTAGAAGTTAGAAGCACCTACTGAATTTAGATACCCATTTCTTTAAACAGTTTGAGCCTGCTCTTATATGGCTTCCACGGACTTGGAGCTACTAGTTTTGGTAAGATGTTATTTGCAATTTTTTTATAAATTTGATAATAATCTAACAATAAATTTTAATGAAATTGTTGGGTTAACGCTTGTGACCGGACAATGACATGCAAACAAGGTCTTGTTATGGGAGGCTCCCAAGGCTCCCAATCCCACTTTATACACTTCCAATACTTCCAAGTTACAATTTATAGGTCTTGTTGCTAAAATATCTTTCATGTGTCTATTCACATTTTTTTTAAATGATTTATTTTATATATGTTAAAACTTAGTAACATTTTATTATTCTTTTAGTCTTAGTAATTGGTTAAAACAAATATTTTTAGTCATGGGAAAAAAGTTTATAGTTTGAAGATGAAAGTGGTTTCTTCTTCTCCATTTATAGCCAAGGGAAAGATATTGGCCCAAAGAAGAAAGCAAGAACCATGCACTGGTTGGTACAAATTTTGACCCTCCCCCACAAAAACACACTGAGAATTAAATTGAATCCATAGTTGTCAATTTGAATGGAAAAATGTATCACAACAATGGTTCTATATTAGTCAAACTTGTGCCAATGGGTGATGTCACTATCAATTAAGACAATGACCTTTTACTACTTGATATAACTAACCCGCCTTAATTTCTAAGGAGAAGGCAAAATAATCAAAGGATGACGGGAGATTTAGGGTTCTTTACTAGTTTGGTTGTTTAGAAATGTCTTAAAAAATGACCATAACTAACTTGTCCCTTACATTTATGCCTTGAGGAATATGTTTCATCACAATTGTAGCAAAGACCCTTGAGTTGACATCCTATCATTTTCACCCATGTCAACTTGTGGACCTTGATGGGTGGGGCAGGTATTGAAGAGCCACCATATCTAGGAGGGGACATGGAAGAAAGTTGGGGTGATTGGAGTAAGCATAGAATACAAGGAAAGCTCAATGGCCTCCAACCAAGTAGTGGGTCAGTTCATTGGTACTTGGGTTCTAATTTCATCCTTGGAACCATTGATAAAGCATTGCTAAAAAAAGTACATCAATTAGTTTTTTTGTTCAAACAATCAATTGTTTAAAATCATCAAGCAAATAAAGTTTTCACATATTCCCTCCATGTAGTTACCCCTATATTTGTTTTTTTATGACACTACCATTAGTTCCAATGTTCATGTCCAAAAAGAGGACCCCTATGTGAAGTTTTTATACATCATCTATTGTGTCATGAAAGGAAAAGTAGTGTTCCATTCACTCAACCCCGTTGTTGAAAATGTAACTTCGTAAAATATTCTATTGTATATTATTATTGTATTTTATTGTACCTCAGTCAGAGATGCTTTTCCTCCGTTTGGGGATGTCATTATCGTGTTTGGTCATGTCAAAATATCAAGGTAAAACCTCTATTGTAAGCTGGGGCAATAGTTTTCAGAAGAAATATTGTAAATTGTATTTTTGAGTCACCCAAGAGACAAGTTGGCCATGTTAGGTTAAGACGTCGACCCCACTTAGGTTTTAGGTCATTCACTTGAAGAATATAAATAGGGAGGCACACTCCCTCATTTGGACACACACTCACTCACTTAAGTTCGCTAGAGAGAGAGAGAGAGAGAAGTATGTTAGTGTGAGAAGAAGTTGAAGCTACCGAAGATATATTTCTTTGGGTATTCTATATTAGTTTGACATTGTACTTAGTGATGGAACTATTTTGAAGAAGTTTGCTAGGTTTTCTCCTTTATGGTTTCCCCGATGAAAATCTTTGTATTCTTGTGTATTGATTTGCTTGTCTATCTTTCAGTTTAAAGATCTAACATAATTGAATTAAAGTGCAAACTCTAACATGGTATCAAAGCCACTTTGAAAGAAGGCAATGTGCAGTTGCAGAAGCTAGGGCTTCCAAGTTCTAGCAATTGTCTCCATGAACTTTCTAGGAAAAAGGGTTGGGCTAACTCACCTAAGGAGGCCCATCTTTTGGTGAAGAAAGTTTCAATTCAAAGAAGTTTCATTTTTTACCTCATCATTGACGCTGGGAGAAACTAGGGCATCATATTTTTTTGGAGATTCTCTCCAACAATCTAGAAAATGAACTCACTTGGAAACTCACCCTAGAAGGGCGCATATTTATGTGTAGTTAGAATTCAAATCCAAAATTTTTCATTTTTGACCTCCTCTCTACTATCGGAGGAAACTAGGGCATCAAGTTTTTGGAGTCTCCCTCCACTGAATTTTGCAAAGGACCTCACTAAACAACTTGCCTCAAGGTGGCACATCTTTCTATCCAGACATAATTTCAAGATTCCAAGTTTGGAAAATCATGGTTTCCCTGTGGAACCCTAGGTGAGCCAAATCCAGAATCAACTTGGGCATCTCAAATTCATAAGATCTATTGCATTGTTATTTCCACTTGAGGTTCTCATATCAAAATGATGAATCACACCAAGGTTGAGGATAAGCTTAAGGGAGAAGATAACTTTCGTGCATGGAAGTATAGGATCTCTCTTACCCTAGAGGAGAATGATCTAGACAAATATGTTAATGAGGAGGTTCCAAAACCAGAGGGAGAAAAGGAAAAGGAAAACCACAAGAACATGATAAGAGCTAAAAGGATTATTGTAGATTCTATCAAGGACAACCTCATCCCTCAGGTATCATCTTTGAAGACTCCTAAGAATATGTTTGATGCTTTGACCAAGCTATTTGAAGGAAATAACATCAACTGGAAGATGACCCTGAGGAATTAACTCAATAATGTGAGGATCCAACATTTAGAAACCATTCAATCGTACTTCACAAGGGTTTCTCAAATCAATGAACAACTAGAGGTTATTGAAGAAAATGTTGAAGAAGAAAAGATCATGATGACCACCTTGAATGGACTTCCAAGGTCATGGGACTCATTCATTCAAGGGATATGTACCAAATAGAAACTAATCAAGTTCAACAAACTATGGGAGGAATGCACTCAAGAAGAAGCTCGATTAGTATCAAGAGAAGAAAAACTGGGAGAAAGTGATGACAAGATTTAACAGATTAGGCAAAGAATATTGAAGGAAAGATGGAGGATCACTCTCACAAGAGATCTAAGAAATTTCAAAGGAATCGTAGACCAAGAAGAGACTACACAAATCTTAGGTGCTTCACATGTGATGAGAAAGACCACTTCTTAAGAGATTGTCTAAGAAACAAAGGATCCTCCAAGATAAACAAAAAGAAAAGGCATCATGCTCACATTGTTGAAGAGGATGAACCAGAAAGGAAAAGAACAAAAGAAGATTCCTCAAGCGATGAGTAATATGTACTTTAATCCATAAGGACTCAACCCATGATAAAGAAGAACCTCTTATCCATCTTAGTATTTGAATAAGAAGGGATGCAGCTATGAACGAAGAAGTGACTCAAATTCGAAACCAATACATAGTCCATGTGCTCTATGGTATAGAAGACTTGCTCAACATAAGCAAGACAGACACGGGTCCTCAGGATTAGATGATGAAGTAGAGCACACTGTTAAAGACTCTGGTATTTCTACAAGAAGACAAGGATCAAGAGGGAGTCCACCAAACAAACGAACACAGATAAGTATTTGAATTTTCATATGGTATTATTTATATATTTATATTCCTATATTTAGAAAATGAATTGTGCATGTCAGAATGTTTGCATTCATTAACAATATACTACTTACTTGCATGTGATGGGTAACTATCATATGGTGTTGTACAACATTCCATGTCTACTTAGCTAGAATGAAACCGCTTTGTTGACATATTGGGAGTACTGCATACTCTTAATAATGTTACAGCAGAGATGGAAGGCATCTAGAAAGTTACCGTATGTATAAGGAATATGGATAAATGTTGCATTGGCTCAGATAGTTACATGATTGTGTGACATATGTCTTTATGGATTAAAATTTGTCACTATTAATATGTTTTGGAAATTATGAAATGTTTTTAATCATGCAAATTAATTTGACTTGTAGGAAAAATCATGTACAATCACCTACAAGAAAAGAAGGATGAGACTTGTTCCGAAGAACACGTGGTGACAATTTCGCTAGAAGATTCACTCCAACAACGTACATGAAGAGGAACTTGAAGCTCCCAAGGTCAAAGACACTGTGATGGAAGAAATAACTTCAGAAAAATATAATAATCATGATATGACCAAGCCACAGAGAGTGGTAGATCCACCTCGAGAGATGAAGACCATCTTGGGCACAAGAGATCATCCAAGATGAAGAAAAGTATGACGGGACTTCCAAAGAAAGTAAGATGCCTCATACACACTACAGTTATGTGGCATTGTTGTGTGACATCATTGATGTAGATCCTTCTAGCTATGAAGACGTAGCAGAGAAGAAATGAAAGGAGGCTATGATCAAAGAGTACCAGTTAATCATGGAGAATGATGTCCAAGATGCAGTTCTAAGACCTGAAGGGAACTCTGTAGTGTCTTCATGTTATGCAACCAAGTCCTAGAAATAACATAAAAATAGTATAAATAGACCAAAAGAGAGTAATCCACATCTTCTTAATGAATAACCGAGATAAATAACAATCCTCTTTGAGGGAGGAGCCTCCTTACACAATGTACTTGTGTACCCAAGATAAGACAATCTCCAATGATGAGAATATCTCATTCCTATATATAGGAGACAAAGGTGTACAATAACAACAAATAGACCCACTGATAGACCCATGTTGACATAAATAATATGTAATGCACCACACTAATAAGCTACGTGATATGGGGTAATGTTCCATCATTAAACATTTAACATGCCCCTCCCATTAAAAAGTGTTGTCCTCGATGCTGAAGTAGTTCTGGATGTTGTTGTATAATGGACTCATCTTCCTATGTTGAATCTTCTGCGGGTAAGTTCTTACATTTAATGAGATACTCTGGAATTGATCGATTTCGAAGTTGTCTAGTTCTTATTTTAGTAATTTCTTCGGGCTCCAATATGATTTTTCCTACCTCGTCAAGTTCTGCTAAATTGATAGCTTGTCACCGATTACCTTCTTCAAACAATGAACATGGAAAACTTGATGGTCTCGTGAAGATGTAGATAGTTCCAATTTGTAGGCCATACTAACTATCTTTTGTAGCACCTTGTAGGGACTGTAGTATTTAGATGATAACTTATTATCCTTCTTGGTGTTCTTTAGGGACATCTATTTGTATTGTTGTAGTTTTAAAAACACCAAATCCCCCACATTAAAGCTTTGTTCACTGTGGTGTTGTTCTGCTTGTTGTTTCATTCAATTGTGTGCTAGATTCAAGTTTTCCTTTAAGAGTTGAAGAACTTGGTGTTGGTGCTTCATGTGGTCTTCCACTGCTTGAACCTTAGAGGAGTCTCTTATTGAAGATGTGATGGATGGTGGATGATAGCCATGAAGTGCCATAAATGGGGTTATTTTTTATGTTATATGGAAGGAAGTGTTATGCCAACATTCTGCCAAGGGTAACCACTTGACCCATTATGTTTGTTTATCAATTGCAAAACATTGAAAATACCCTTCCAAACATTTGTTTACAATCTTTGTTTGTTCATCATATTGAGGATGATAAGATGAGTTATGAGCAAGTTGAGTACCCAAACAAGAAAATAATTCGGTCCAAAAGTTGATAGCGAAAATGGGATCCCTATCACTTACGATAATATTTGGAGTACCATGTAGTTTTTAGACTATCTCCATAAAAGAATTGGCAACCATGCTTGCTTTGAAGGGGTGAGATAATGAACATAAGTGTGCATATTTAGTAAGTCTATCAACAACCACCATGATGATACTCTTTCCTTCTGACTTTGGTAAACCTGTGATAAAATCCATTGAGACCTCTGTCCAACTTTGGATTGGAATGGAAAGTGGTTGTAGGAGACATGGGGTCTTAATTGTTTCCACTTTATTTCATTGTCAAACCAAACATTCTGTCACAAATTTTTGAACTTCAGTTTTAAGACCATCCCAAAAAATTATTTCTTTACCCTATGATAGGTTTTTAAGAAACTTGAGTGCCCTCCTATCGGCAAGGACTGGAATTCAAAAGGTACATTTTGCTTGAGTTGGGAACTCTTACCACGATAAAGGTGATCATTGTACCATAGCAAGTCATTTTTCCATGTAAATGTATTAGAGACACTGAGATCCTGTTGCAGCTTTTGAATGAATGTCCATATATCTTCATCATTTTCCCATTCACCCCTTGCTTCAGCTATCCAATCTGGTTGGATGATCAAGATAGCATAGAGTAATGCTTCAACATCCTCGTCTTTCCTAGAGAGTGCATCAACAACAACATTTTTCTTTCCCTTTTTGTAGATGATTTCAAAGTCATATCCCAACATCTTTGTCACCCATTTGTGTTGCTCTTCTAAAGATAGCCTTTGCTCTAAGAAGTATTTAAGGCTATCATGATCAGTTTTAACCTTGAAATGTCTCCTCATAAGGTAGGGGTGCCATTGCTTCAAGGCATGTAGTATTGTCAACATTTTCTTCTCCTAAATGAGCTTTTTTAAGTTATTTCCTTGATCGGATGACTTGTGAAAGCAAGAGGGTGTCCTTCTTGCATTAGTACAGCTCTAGTTCCATTTCCTGAAGTATCACATTCCACAATAAAAAAATTTGTGAAGTCTGGTGTTGCCAAAACAAGAGCTTTACACATTTCCTCTTTGAGTTGTTGAAAAGCTTGAGTTGCCTCCGGAGTCCAAGAAAATACATCTTTCTTCAATAATGTTGTTAGAGGAGCTACTATTATTTCATAGTTCCAAAAAAACTTGCAGTAGTACCCTGTTAGGCTTAAGAATCCTTGAATATTCTTTAGTGTTTTTGGAATCGGCCAGTCCATCATGGCTTTAATTTTGTTAGGGTCTACCTTGACACCTTCATGAGATACAATATGACCCAAATACTCTACCTCCTTTATCCCAAATAAACATTTTGAGGGTTTTGCATACAGTTCTTTCTTCTTTGGTAGTTGTAGTGCCATGTTAACATGTTGAAGATGTTCTTCCCAAGACTTGTTATAGATTATTGTATCATCAAAGAATACGAGCACGAAATTTCTAAGGAAAGGCTTGAAAATAGAATTCATCAAATCTTGAAATGTGGAAGACGCATTTGTGAGATCAAATGGCATGACCAAAAATTCATAGTGACCTTCATGAGTTATGAATGTTGTTTTGGGGATGTCTTCATCCTTCATTCGAATTTGATGATACCCGAGACAAAAATCCAACTTTGTGAAGACAACTGCTCCATGTAATTTGTCTAACAATTCATCAATGATAGGAATGGGAAACTTATCTTTAATGGTGATCTTGTTGAGCTCTCTATAAGCATGACACATACGCCATGATCCATCTGGCTTGGGTTGGCATTACCACTGGTGCAGAGTAAGAACTTTGGCTAGGCCTAATTATGCCAGCCTCTGACATATCGACAACCATACGCTTGATTTCACTCTTTTGGATATAGGGATATCAATAAGGCTTGATGTTAGGAGGAACACTACCTAGAATTAAGTGGATAGCATGATCAAAGTCTCGAATATGTGGAAGACCTTTGGGAATATCTTCAAATACCTTGGAATGATTATTAATGACCCTTTTGAGATCTAGGGAGATAGATAACTTTGAGGTTTGAACATTTAATGAACATAATTGTGCAACTACGCCTTGATGCCCCTTTTTCAACAACTTTGTCATACCATTAGAGCTTATCAACTTGCTTGGTTTTCTTGTGATACCTGCATTTAACTCATATCTTTTCCTTCCCATGAAAATTTCATGAAAAGTTTTTGAAAATTAAAAGACATTGTTCCCAATGATTGTAACCATTGGACACCTAATACAACATTAGCCCCACCCATTGGGATAGCAATCATTGGACTATTCAATACATATTTCTCCATAACAAGATTGATATTATGGCATTTCCCTGAGCAATTTATAGTTTCTCCATCTATAATCATAACTTGAAACTCTGGTGCTGGATATACAAAGCAATTAAGAACTTTCGCTATTTTACAGTGAATGAAATAATGAGTACTACCGAAATCAATTAACATTGTTACCTTCTTGTTTTTGGTGTATCCTTCGATCTTGAGAGTTTGAGGAGTGATGATTCCAACCAATGCATGATAAGATATGGTGGGAGTAATTTCTTCTGAAGTCACCTCTTCTTGAGATGCTTCCTCTTCTTTTGGTTCTTCCTCTTCACGATCTATGTAAAATAATTTATTCTCCCTGCACTTATGTCCCTTACTATACTTGTCACAATTATAGCATAATCATTTTGCTTTTCTTTCATCTAGTTGTTGGGGTGTCAACCTTTGTGGTGGTTTAAAAGAATGAACATTATTTTCTTTGTATGTGTTGGAGAAAGCCTTTCTATTAGTCAATGCCATAATTTTACTTTGAACTTTCCTTGCCATCATGTAAGCCTTCTCTAGGGATGATGGTTCAAAGAGACGCACCTCATGTTGAATGTTATATTTCAAGGTTATTGTTAGTGCTAAAAGATGCACCTTGATTGCGGAAGGAACATGGCTAGCACATCTTAAGCTCTAGGGCTGAATAAAATTTAAATGGCTCGAGTAAATAGATGATTGGGTTTATGGTTTTATAAAAGTGTAAAAGAAACATAGACCAGGCTAACATATTCAGATTACTTAAACAATGGATGTATGAATATGAACAAGGCAGAAAGATATGAGAATGAACTTACATAAAGAAAGGACAAGTTTTGTTTCAGATCATTGATAAATCTATAAATCATTCATAAGAATAGGAAACTGCTATCCAATGGAAAGAATTATGAATAAAACAAAACATTTATCATTTTAAAATTAAAACAAAACAGGCTCCATTCGCATATAATCACTTCAAAGCATCTTTAAAATCCTAGAAATTGAAATACATGCCTGCCAATAAAAGTATCAGTCTGATCTCCAACCTTCTTAATACACTCTCAACCTCTCACTTGGAACTCTCCCTTCTTATTCCAAAAACACCCAATTTTATAAAAACTCTAATCCTTTAACTACTATGAGCATTCTACAATCGAATCTCTATAATACTAAAAATAGACAAATCTTTTATCAATTACATAAAATTTGAAACTAAAAGAATCGGTTTCCTTCGAATTTGGAGTAGTTTATAGCTGTTGGATATTTTGCCAATTCTCGGTGGATCACTAGAAATCTGAGACTGTTGCTGATTCTATGCCTGAAATTCTGGAGATGGTTACTCTACTGTCAACCGATTATTTTCCTCAATATTTGAGTCTATACTACCAGGTTCTCTGGAAAATGCTCTGCCACATGTGAAATCTAAAATGATGCCGAGTAAACTAGAAACAAACCATTGATGATGTTTGAACCTCGATACCTGTGATACTCGATCAATTGAGCACACCTGAGCACTTAGACATTGATGTGCTTTCCTTATGAAAACTTTACAGAACCAAAAGTGCCCAAAAATGTTTAAAATACAATTTGTAGATGGATTACAAAAGGATTTACAGTGCATTATAATGGGAAATACCCACATGTTAGATTATACCGAGTGTCGTACTGGACGACCAATAAGCTTGCACTGCTCAAGAAGCAAAGAAGTTGAAATAGGCCCGTTTAGATATCCAAGCTCACCATCTATCCCACACCCCTTATGAACATTTTTACCCGGTTTAAGCTTTACTGACTTCACCTTGGTATACTCTACAAATGGAAGAGAGAAATGACGTCCAAACTGCATTAACACAAAGAATCGTAGAAGTTGCAACCTTCCCACAACACGAACCAACAACAAGTCCAAAGTATTATCATCATGCTCAGCTCTGGGAGCAAGCATTTGCGACCTTAGGTTCTGCAGTGTCTTGCACATATGGTTACATATCAACATACCAAGAAATGGACCATTGTCTGACCACCCACTTTCCATCCTCTATATTTAGTCCATTTTTATTTGACTTTGTGAGCATTTCATCTCTCTTGTTCGGGGTCTACTAGGAGTTACAGATCCAGGCAATGGAAGGTGAACAACTTCTTCAGGTTCTGGAACAAGGTTGTTTCTCCCAGAGGATAGACGCTTTGTTTTGGCACCTATACCTCGTACATAGTCAGACGACTCACTGCTTGCATATGTGCTACCTGTGATCACATCAAGATCTCTTGACATTGGGCATGGTGTCAAAATTGAATCAATGCTTGATAAACTCGATGCTCTTGGTAATCCTTCAACCTTTTATTTTCTCTTATGAATGTTAGAATGATTCTCAGCGGCATCTGCCATGCACCCTCGACTTGCACCTCGGCTGCCAATATTGGTTGTTGGTTTTGGTACAGGAAAATACTGAACTTCATAGTTGTGCTTTGGCAAGCAAAGGGTTTTTAAAGCACCGGCCACAAGTACCGAAAAGACCAAAATGTTTTTGGTACTTCTCTGAGAGTTCTAAAACTTTTGACCACTGCTAATTTTATGGCTGAAAATCTATAGAAGATGAACGATTGAAAATAAAATTTGATAGATGGCTCGATTTTTGTGATACTCTGCTACCTGTAATCCTCTGTCTCGATGCCTTAGATCTTCGTGTGATGTTTGGATGCTCGACGGTCTTTCATGAATCATCACGTTGCATTCTATATGAACACATGTTTCCAGACAACTTTGACGCGTTGTACATAAATTTTGAACCACGAGCTGCTACTTAGACTTACACTCCAGCTGGATTCGATAAACTATGGCATGGGTGCTATAAGAGTGGCAGTTCGTGGAGAGTTAACATGAAAATGGATGAAGACAAAATAAGTTTTTACAAGACCAAATTTTATCATTTTATGACAACATGACATCAAAAAGCTTACGGGAAAAAGTTTATAGGTAAGTAAAGGCAATCGGTTTTATATATATATATATATATATATTAATAAAAATATTAAATAATAATTCCATTTTAAAATAAAACTACTATTTTATAATTAATTTATAAAAATAAAAACTATTATTTTAAGAAAAAAGAAGTCAATAGGTCAACAATTCATGAGATCAAATCTTAATAGCAGAAAACTTGGTAAATCTAGTGAAATTTTGGAAAAAGAGGCAAATCCGATGCACGATAGTGCAAAGAGTGCAGGCCTCGGGGGAATTACTTTGACAAAAATGCTAGTGGGCATTCTAGCAACGAGAAGTGAGGCCCATCTTTACATGTGCGTTGCCGGAACTAAAAATTTCATGGGACAGATTTGGTACCAACACTTACAATGAAGAGATCTAACAAATTATCTTCCGAAATATTCTTCACTCTGAGACTTAACTGTTGAAATTGCTTGATGTGCTCAATAACTGAACCTTTTTGCTTGAGATTTACCAACTAGCTAAAGAAGGTGTTGTTATTTATATCCCCATAATGTGCAATCAATTCTTCTGTGAATATAGACCAAGAGATAATAGAGTCTTTTTTACCTTCACAAAGCCATTGGTACCATACAAATTGATCAGGTTCTAAGTATAAGGATGCAATAGTTTCCTTTTTCAAAGTGGGCACCTAGTGTACATAAAAGAATTGCTCCATCTGGAAAATCCATGTGATTGGATCTTTGACATCAAACTTTCTCATGTCAATCTTGGGGATAAAGTAGTTCCTTGGACCTGAATTGAACCCATGATGTTGTAGTGAATCATCAACTTTTAAGGACTCCAACTTCCTACTCTCCAATTGTTTTTCAATTTTCTCTAGACGCAGCTGTAATAAGTCCTCTTTTTCCTCCTTGTCCTCTTTTTTTTTCACACTGAAAGGCAACTTTATATATTGAGAAAGTTATATCATAAGTACAAATCTCATCCGATAAATATGAACATCAAGACAACTTAAACAAAAACTGTCCAAAAAGCAGAAGGCCAAAGCAACAGCCAAGAGGCTGGATCTCTTAGGAACATTACATACATAACTAAAAGAACATATCTAAGGCCCAAGCAGGTACTAGAGAGGATCTAGATATAACTTAAAAGACCATTCTCTACCCTAGTCTTTCCATGATATAATTCCCAAAATAGATCCCCATTTCCAAGACCAATAGACTGCTTGGAGAGACCATCTGCCACCCCGTTGAGTTCACAGTAAATATGTCGAAAATAAATCTGTTGGAAGTGGCATATAAGGTACCAGGTATGTCTAAGCTAGTGGGTGAGCTCAATATTCTGTATAAGTTTTTTTTGGCTGGCCCGGTCCACCACAACCTGCGAATCCCCAACACCAAGAGTTCATGCAAGTCAATATCTTTAGCAAATCTGAGTAGTCCCCAGAGAGCCAAAAGCTCAGCTCTTGTGTTAGTACCCCTACCGATACCTAGCCCCAATATGTAAGTAATATTAGGTTGAATTCTTATCATCATCCCTGCACCACAGAATCCACCATCGAAGTAACCGACAATAGAATGCTGGAATAAGAAGGGGACGGGAATAATACGGGTCCTTACCTTGTTTGGAAAGGATCCATACGAGTGCAGCCACACCAGAGCCTTCGAACATGCAGCCTGTGGATCCACCCAGGCATGTTGAAAAATTGCTATATTCGGGCATTCCAAATGGCCCATAAAATAGCTAGAATATAGTCCAAGGGGAGCGAAGTTTTAGCTATCCAGGCCATAAAATTTTCCTTCAAACTCCCTTTGTCCCAATGAATGGAAACTGACAAGTAATCACATAACAAAATCCAAACTTCATGAGAGTAGTTGCAGTCTCCAAAGATGTGATACACGGTTTCCAGACTGTGGTAGCACAAAACGCAAATTCCTGGACCATGGAGGTTGCGGCGCTGTAAACCATCCCAAGTGAGGATTTTGTGGTTGATACACAGCCATCCAAAGCATATGATTTTGATAGGTAGTGACCCCTTCCACACTTTTGGTAGTAATGTAGAAGGATGCTAAACAAGGGAGAGATCTAACAGGTGCTTGTATATCAGCTCGGCGGTGACCATACCGTTCTTCTTATTTATGTCCCAAACTAGCCAGTCGCACTCCTCTGCAAGCAAGATGTCGGTGCTCTTCAGTCCCATAATATAACAGTCCAAGAGCCAATGCCCCGGAGAGACCAAGATCACGAGAAGTATGCCACAGTGCGCTAGAACCTCCCACCGAGGAGTAGATGTGCATAAGAGCATAAATGTTTTGTTCCTGCATGATCTAATGAATGCTACAAGGAAGAGAATAATGTGGCCCCAAGCCAACAATAGGATCAATACCCACGAAAACTAGGTTCCCACTACCGACCAACCAACTAACATTTGGTAAGATAAAAGGCAGAGTGAACACCAAACTTCTCCAAATCAACGAGCCATTCACCTCCAGAGTATGTCCAGTTCTCAACCAAGACACAACCGGGATTCTTTTCAAATATTTGCAACGTAAAATTCTGTTCCATAGACCATTATATGTAAGTGCCCTCCACAAGATTTTTGCACAAAGAGAACAGTTGAAGAGACTAAGGTTCTTGATACCCCAACCTCCCGAGTCTTTTAGCCTGGATAGACTTTCCCAGCCGGACAGATGGAATTTTGCAGGCATCGATTTCCCTTTCCATAGAAAATCAAACACGAGTCTCCTAATCTTGCACAAAACTCCCTCTGACATGCGAAATAAAGTGAACCAGCAGACCAGAATGGCCTGGAGAACAGAGGAGATGAGGATAAGTCTGCCCTCGAGAGAGAGCCACCTCGAAGTCCACCCATCCATTTTCCTATGAAATTTCTTCAATAACCACCGCTAGTCCTTCACTCGAGAACAATTCGGTTTAAGGAAGTAGCCCAAAGAATGCATACCATCATCAATATGTGCCGCCTTGAAACCAAAGAGGTTGGTCACTTCGAAACACTGAAGTTCCTCCCTGCAGTTGTGATAGAAAGAAGACTTATGAATGTTCATGGATAAACCGAAGACAGAGCAAAATAGAAGCAATAGATATTTAATGTGTCTCCATTCATTAGTGTTACCATGGCCAAAGATAACAACATCATCTACAAATAAAAGGTGGGTCAAATAGTGCCCATTGGATACATTGACACCTTCCAATTGGCCTTTCTCCTTTGCTACCAAGAACATCCTGCTGATCCCTTTGATGGTGAGAATGAAAAGGTAGGGGGATAATGAGCACCCTTGATGAATCCCCTTGGAAGCTCTAAAGGATGGGGACGGGATACCATTAATCAGAACCGCGAAACTAGAGGTGGTAACGCAAGACATTATCCACGAAGAAACAACATGTGGTATACCAACATGTAACAAGATAAGGCGGAGGAACGACCGGTCAATCTTGTCATAAGCTTTTTCAAGATCAAGTTTCAAAATGAAGGCATATAGCTTCCTCCATTTGATATAATGAAGGCTTTCCTTCAACAAGCCTACCGCATCAAGAATTTAATGCCCCAACAAGAAACCGAATTGTTCCACGAACACCGACTGGCTCAGAGCAAGCTTGATTCTCTTGGCAATAATCTTAACCACCAGCTTATACAGAAGATTACATAAAGCAATAGGCATGTAGTCATGAAAACCATTTGGTTTTTCCACCTTAGGGATGAGAGTAATAAAAGTAGTGTTGAGGGCCTCCGGAATGTTCCATGAAAGATGCGTATCCTCCACCGTCGTGGTCACCTGAAAGCTTAATAAATCAAATAAATGGAGGAAAAACTCCATAGTCCACCTATCGGGTCCTGGAATTTTGTCTTTCTTAAAGGACAAGAAGGTTTTTTGCACCGATTCCTTAGTCACAATGCCACCCAAAGCTTCACAGTCATCCTTATTAAAGGAACGAGGATACAATCTAATGACTTCGAGTTGTTTCGTGATATCCAGGTTGTTCATAGCAGAGAATTGGTCCTTGAAGAAAGAATTCGCCGCCAGTTGTATATCTTTGGTTTCATGCACCGAGCCACCTTCAACATCTTTGGCCTCCCAGATAGTATTAGTGAGCAACCTCTTATTGGAAAATTTGTGGAAGAAATGTGCGTTGTTATCCGTTGCCTTTATCCACCAGGCTCTACTCTTTTGATACATAGTTTCTTCTTTGTCCAAAAGAATAGAATGTCGAGTCAACTCCAGCTTGCTAAGATGATGAAGTATTTCCTTAGAAAAGTAAAAATCGCCAACTTCCCTAGAAAGAAGTTGAATTTCGGTCTCGACATCAATAAGTACTTGGTTCCATTCTTTTTCTTCTCCCGCTCCCAGCCGATGACAACAGTCTTCAACTTATCAATCATCCATAATAGGTTCAACATAGGGCCAAGGTTACATGGCACCAACGTTGTGAAAGAAGCCCAAGTGTCTCAAATAAAATGGTTAAAATATCCATCCTTCAACCATGAAGGATTAAATTTAAAAGGATACCTGCAAAAGGATTTATCAAAATCAATTTGAAGAAGAATCGCATGGTGGTTAGAGAAACCAGTCGCCATAGATTGAGACCTAAACTTTCCAAAATGATCCCCCAAGTCTTTGGACATGAGAAAACAGTCCATACGCTTCAGAATCCCCCCATCTCCACTGCGACCGTTTGACCAGGTGGGATTCATAACCATAAGAGAGACATCCAACAATCGCACATCATCAAAAAGTTTAGAGAAGTAGCCTGTAAGAGGATCCACCAACCTTCCAACACCCCAAAATTTACAAGGTGATAGAGTAAGATTCAAGTCCCCAGCAAGAATCTGATTGGGGATCTACAAAAGGTCCGCTTCTGAGACCCAGTCCTAGAACACCATTACGTCCCTACATGGTCCATAGATATTTAAAATATGGATCGACAGCTCGCATCCCTTCAGGTGACCAACTGATAAAATACCTGCACAAGTTGAATAAGATTTCAAATTAGCCACAAGGGGGTTCCAGGCCACCAAAGTGCCTCCAAGAGACCATCTACATCAAGGGCCGATACTCTCCATCCCGGCTTCAAACGCACGAAGAAATCGCAAGCATCAAGCGCCCCAATCTTTGTTTCTTGTAGAAGCACTATATTTACAGGTTCAAGTCAAAAAGTCTCTTAAGAGCTAACCTTTTTGAGCCGCTGCAAAGCCCTCTAACATTGATAGACGTAAAAATCATTGAAAAATAGGGTTACAGGTCAGATCTCTAAGGGCCTGGGGGGAAGAAGGAGGAGCATGTAAAGAAGGAACAACAAGAGCAGGTAAGGAGGGAAGACCTGTCTCAGACAAAGGCACGACCCTAGGATTGACAGCCGAGGAGGCACGGATAGTGTCTTTGACAGTTTTGTAGCTTTCTCTAGTCTTCCTAGAAGGCTTGCCTTTACGAATAGTGACATTCGCAGCCGGGAACGAGGGGATTGTAAGGAAATCAAAACCCACAGTGTCCTCAGACGAAAAGATGGGTATCAGAGAACAAAACTCCCCCGACAGGGATGGATTTGAAAGCAGCTCAGAATGCAAAGGTTTCTCTGTAGAATCAGACAAAGGGGACATGGAAAGGGAAATATCAAGTGTAGAGGCCAACCTTCGTCTCAAAAGAGGGAAATGTAGGTCTGATAAAGGAGGGATGAGGAGAACTTCAGTAAAGAGAGAAGAATCTGGTTCCAAAGTGGAAGGGTTTGCTACTGAAGAGAGGCCACTGTGTTCATGAGAGTCCCCCCAATCCCCTTGGGGTCCATAAGAGTAGAAGAAGTTAAATCCTCCCCCCCAACCTTGTCTAATAACAACAAAGATTCAAGAATATCAACCGCTGAAATGAAATTAAGCAGGAGTGGTATCGTTTGGGCAAATTTTCCCACAAAAGAAGAAGTCGACTCCTTATCCAGAGGAATGGGGAAGCTAAGACCTCGTTCCATACTTGCTGGTGGTGTTGAAGCCTCTAGCCGAGTGACAGCTTGCACCCAAGGTCCAGTGCATCGGTCCTTAGAATTCCTAGTTGCACGACAGCGATGGCACTAAAAAGGAATTCGCTAGTAATCAAGGGATTGAATGAATGAGCCGCCCTCCCAAAAGACTTCTAGTTCATCTGATAAACCCCGATTGCCCTTGGGGATACACGTTCAAATCCCAGCAGTTGTTCGTCCTCCATAAGGATGAAGTTTCCAATGGCATTCACAATGCCATAAATCCCTTCAAGTTCCAATAATGAACCAAAAAATCAGGAAGGATTAACCATAGATGCCTTCTTGTAAGTTATTCGTGTCTCAGATCAAAGCCAACGTGCCATCTCGCCAACACCAGAGAGCCGTGACCTAAGACCCAGTACTGCCTTTCAATGGTCGGTTGATCCTCCTCGGACAGAAACTGAAAGATAATCCAACCTTTTGCCAGTAAGATTACCCGAGGAATGTACTTAATGATCGACTTCCATGCAACCTGAATCCAAGAGAGAATATTAGCCAAACTAAGTTTGATGTATTCAAACTTACTAACAATGGATCAACGAGAGAGGGCTTTCACCATATCCATGGTGACATCCTTCCCGAGAATGCAGACTAGCCTCGTTCCTTTCACCTTCTCAAAAAAAATAAAGGACCTTGGACGAGACTGTGGTTTGACACCCTTCAAAGACGAGCCTTCTGAAGGCTTTAACGGATGAAAACCTTCCCCAAGCAACCCATTGGTCTTGAGGTTATCCAATAATCCATGTTCTCCACCATAAGGAATACACTGCATGAAGGAAACCTTCACCAAGGGGTTAGTGCATACCCCACCACCTTTATCCACCGTCATAGGGAAACCCTAACCATAGGGAAACCCTAACCACTCCTGACAGAAAACCCACAAAACAAGAAAGATTAAGACCACCAACAGACAACCCGACAACTCTGACCCACACCCCAAAATCAACACAGAAATCTTCCCACTTTTTTTTATCCTGGTTGGTACTAAGTCCGTCAAAGACGGACTAAACTCCAGAATGAGAAAAACCGAAAAACCCTCTTCCCACAAAGAGACACCAATCTCAAGAAGATGAAACCTAAGCTAATACGAGACAACATAACAACTTCGGAGTGGCCAAAGAGGTAAAGTCATTTAGGCAGAGAGAGCCCCCAAAGAACGAGGAGCAGCTCTAGCCCAATGAAAGTCGCCATTTGAGACCTAGAATCATAGTCTAATGGATTCTTCGTTCTTCAACGTACAGTATCGTTTGTATCTCTTAACGAAACCTTATTTTGATATACCTGACATAACTCATAAGAAAGCAACTAGATACATGAGGAATACAACTATTTTTTATATCCTTCATCAATTAATTCAAGTTTTGAAGCTATTCTTTTCTATCCATCCCTTTGAGATCCTCTTTACTAGCCCTTTTCTTTTCCGATATAATTAAGTCATCAATTCTCACATTTCTTTTAATCATATCTTCCAACTTGGACACTCTAAAAGATATGTCTTCCATTTCATCATATGTCGGGGATGAATCCTCTAAGGGTTTGAGTGGAGTCTGATTCTTTCCACATCCTTTTGGGGACATTTTGAACAATAAATATATATCACACCCTAGGGTTTACCACAAATATATCCTTCTACTCAAAGTTATTCAAATGCAAAATGACGTACATTTTTCAAACCCTGATTAGAATATTGCTTTACGGCCAACTTGTAACCGAGATAAAATTTTGAATTTTGACTCCCCTGGATCTGAAACTTTGGCATGTGGTACCCTAATGTGTTATCTTTCAAATGTCGCAGGTTTGACCAAATTTGAATGTGCCAACAAAGAGTTATTGCAAATCTCCCAAATCTTCTTATGTTTGGCCTATCCAAAAGAGCGAACTTGTAATGTATGCCATGTATCCAATATTTTGTTTCTATAGCTGAAACTTCTACCACATATACCTTGGTCCATCTTTTTTCAAATGCAACTAGTCTCACTCAATTTGGATCTTGGATGCCTCATATATGACCTTTTCCCCTAGAACACTTGTTTTAGACTAAGTTTTAGACCAGTAAAAAACCCTAGATTCCTCTGTAATTATCTCTGAAACTGTAATGGACCAGGATCTAAATTTCGGATTGAAGATGGTTCGTCCTGTTTGAGAAGTATGTTTTTAATCTTGATCTTTGAATCCTTGTAGAAAAAAATTTGTAGCGAAAATGACAAGATGAATTATTTTACAGAAGCCATTCCCAAGGAAAGAGCTCTGATACCAAATGTTATGCAACCAAAGCCCAGAAATAGCATAAAAATACAAAAATAGACCAAAAGAGAGTAATCCACACCTTAATAATGAATAACATAGATAAATAACAATCTTCTTCGAGGGATGAATTTCCTTACACATTGTACTTGTGTACCTAAGATAAGACAATCTCCAATGATGAAAATATCTCCTTCCTATATATAGGAGACACGTGTACATAACAACTAATAGACCCAAGCTAACATAAATAACATGTAATACACTACAATATAGGGAGTAATGCGCTACACTATATGGGGTAATGTTCCATCATTAAAGGCTTAACACTTCCATGTGAATCTACAATATCAATCATGCATCAGATGATAGCATCGAGAAATAGAAAGCAAGGTTCGTGGTTTCTCTTAGCAAAAGAGAGTAGATCATGGCAAGACATATTCCATTGACTAGACACAACTTCTCCAGTAAAGTATAAGTACATATTAAGCAAAGAACCATGCACACAAAAGGCTTTGTAAGAGCTCAGTAGGCACCCATGGGATAGCACATACATTTACACAAGGAGCTTAAGGAACACCTAGAGTGATGGAGATCCCAACCTTTGCTACAAAATTGAAGATGGAAGCCTACAAAGGACGAGAAGCTCATAGAAGGGTGCAAGAGAAACGTTCAACAAAGGGAGTGACCTTGAGAGATGACATAGATGGATACTTAAATGTAAAGAGAGGACGGTGCTCCACTTCAAAGGGAGTGACTACAAAAGATCTCAGAGTTCAAGAATCTTGACATGATTCATGGGTGTGGTAGAATCCAGAGGAGATTTTTCTTAGCCAAGGAAAATGTGCAATTGAGATATTGAAGTGATTCGAGATGTTAGATTGCAAGGCCACACCAATGTTATCAAACTTGAAGCTACTACATGATGCCTCATTAGAGATAGTTGATGCCACAATGTATCGACAGATGATTGGTTCATTGATGTACCTAACGAACACAAGGCCAGACATATGCTTTGTTGGGAACACCCTAAACTAGTTCTTGACGAATCCAAGACATGTTCACTTGATTGTTGCAAACAATGTGTTGAGGTACCTTAAGGGTACGGTCGAGTATGGGCTCAAGTATGAAGCAAATCAAAAAAATGGTTTGCATGGTTATGTTGATTCAGATTGGGAAAACAATGCCACAGATAGGAAGAGCACTCTGAGACACTTCTTTGGTTTGGGATCCGATATGATCTCCTGGTTTAATAAGAAGTAGTCATGTGTGGCGCTAAGTACAGCTGAAGCAGAGTATGTTACAACATGTTCGGCTAGTTGTGAGACAATATGACTTTGGAAGCTACAGTCATATTTGTTTAATCTTGAGTTAGAGGCGAATTATATCTTTTGCGACAACCAAAGTTGTGTGAAGTTGTCAAAGAACCCATTGTTCCATGACAAGACGAATCATATTGAGATCAAGTATCACTATATTCGGGATATGGTACATAGAGGAGGAGTGAAGCGCCAATACGTGGTGACAAACAAGCAAATAACCGATGTGTTGACCAAACTGTTAGCCATAGTACTAAAGTTTGAATACTTCAAAGAGAGGCTTGGTGTCATCCAAACATAATGCACATAATAAGAGATGTGGCGCACCTGGGGTGCTCTTAGGCTGGTAGATGCGAGTTGACAATTGAGAAACATATTGCACCTAGGGTGCTCTCAGACTATATCCACTGGGTGGGAGACACAGGTGGTCTATTGAACATATAGGTGTGCATCTAGGTTTCTCTGTGTATAATGATGAAATGATATGAATACAATGAGATGACAATATCAAATGCAGGTGATTATTGTGGAAATAAAATGCGTGGTCCTGGGTTGTACCTACTCGATGGCTTGCTTGTGGAGATGATAAAGACCTAGATGTGAGCTAGGTCTACATCCAACATGAAACAAATCTAGCTCTGTAGAAACTTCTAAGAACAAATAGCCTCGAAAGATGTCACTAGTAAATGGTTGACAAGATGAGAATTGATACAACAATGATGATGATCCAACGATGATGTCCAAAGATTGTGTCCACTTGTGACGATGACCCAATCAAGAGAATACCTTCCTAGTTAAAGAGAGTTGTTAAAAATGTAACTTTGGAAGATATTCTATTGTATTTTATTGTACCTCATCGAAGATGTATTTCTTCAATTTAAGGATGTCATTACTGTATTTGGTCATGTTAGAATATCGAGGTAAGACCTCCGTTGTAAATTGGGGCAATAGTCCTCAAAAGAAATATTGTAAATTGTATTTTTGAGTCTCCGAAGAGACAAGTCGACCCTATTAGGTTAGGAAGTCAACCCCACTTAGGTTTTAGGTCAATAACTTGAAGAATATAACCAAGGAGACAACCTCTCACATTTGGACACACACTCACTCACTTAAGTTCACTAAAGAAAGAGAGAAAGAGAGAGAAGTGCGCACCAATGTGGGAAAAGAAGAAGCTATTGAATATATCTTTCTTTGGGTATTCTATCTTGGTTTTACATTATACTTAATGACGAAACAATTCTAAAGAAGTTTGCAAGGTTTTATCCTTTATGGTTTCCCCGAAGAAAATCCGTGTTCTTGTGTATTGTTGTGCTTGTCCAACTTTCAATTTAAAGATCTAACATAATTGAATTGAAGTACAAACTCTTGTTTTGCTACTCAATTGAGCAATATACTCAATTGCTTTATGTACTTACTTCATGATTGGTATGTTGTGGGTTTGTCATGGGACCTCTAGAATCACCAAACAAGTTAGCTAAGATTTATCCCAACACAATCAATGTTCCAAGAGGAATATATTGAGAGAGGACAAAATCAACAAAACCAATGGCTCCATGAAAAACTTTAATTATTGCATAGTGACACCATGGCAATCAATGCCATACAAAGATTGTGTTGAGTTGTCTCCTACAATGGTTTAAATGGGTCTCAAACTCTATATTCTAAAGTATTGCTCCAACTACATATTATTGCACTTATGAAATTTCCAAATTCCTTATATTGCAAAATGTGTATAAATTTCATTATATATGCTATAGAAGTTAGATTTTGCAAGGTGGGATTTACGAGGCCTAAAGGATTTACGATATACATTTATATAGCTTAGGTCCATTATTTAGACAACTTAAATTTTTTAAATGTAAAAAAATATTGATTAATAATTATATGCCAAAGATGCAACACAAGACCAGTTTAAATTCAAATATGTTGTATTTGTCTATTTATAAATTTGAATGTATTTATGTTATGTTTGAAAAAACAAAAAATATGTATTTTCAACATTTTTAAAGAGATTGCATATCTCAAACCATATTTAACATATTTTAAAGCCTCAACCATATAGTCCACCAACAAATTGTGAACATAATTTACCAAACTATAAAAATTATTGTGAAGCACATATGAAAACACTTCTTTTTATTATCTTGAGATTTTTGTTTGTTTTTCTCAATGGTCCACTAACTTTTGTTTGTTGTTTGCTTACTTATGCCACAACAACTTCCTCATAGTGAGTTGTAGAGCACCTCAACTATTACCAAATTATAAAAACTCTTGTGAAGCACACATGATGACAATTCTTTTTATTGTCTTGAGATTTTTGTTTGCTTTTCTCAATGGTCACCAAATTTTGTTTAGTGTTTGCTTACTTATGCCACGACATCTTCCTCCATAGTGAGTTATAGAACACCTCAACCATTAGTTCCAATCATCTTTAAAAATTCCAATATTATGTTAATAATTAGTTTTGAGAAATTCATACAAAGACTTTTGAAGATTGGTATTTTTTAATAAAAAAAGAAGTTATTAACAAAATTTTATTAAAAAATTTGAAGATCTAAAAATTTTGTTTTTTTAATAAATGTTATAGAGAGCTTTTAATATTTAAGAATTACGTTAACCATTCATTTCAAAAACTTCAATAGAAAAGTGACGCTCTAAAATTTAGAAATTATGTCATTAATTTATTTGCAAATTTTCAAAGAAAGAGAGTGGCGCAATTATTTGCACTTTTCAAGATTTAACAATTATATTTTAATTTGTTTGAAAAAAATCAAATAAAGAGAGTGGCACAATTGGATGGCTACATTAGACATTCATGGAATTTTTAAATGGTACAAACTCTGGTGAATTGTCTTCTTTAGTCTTATAAGTAAACTGTAGTTAAGTTGGAACACTATATGTAATTGACAAATAATTGACACAATTACTTGCAAAGTGAAATTTGTAAAGGCGATTTTGATGTTTTCTCCCTTGAGTTCCTCTGGTTAAGTAGGTAAGCCATGTCGTAATTGACACAATTGCTTACAATGGAATTTGTGAAAACAAGTTTAACGTAATTTTGACAATTTGCGAAAGCAAGTCTAATGTAATTTTAACATCTTGTGAAAGCAAGTTGGTACAATTTTGGCAATTATATGTCATTTGCACAAATCCTTGAGAACATAATTTTTTTTAGCAAAGGCTATTCATTTTTTTTTAATTATGATGATGAGAATTAACTTAATAGACCTCTAGTGCAGGTCTTGCTAGGTTGATAGGTGATTAGCTAATTATACAATATTGCCAAATTAGTGATAAGTTAAAACAGTTGGAAACCTCTTTTACAGATCTTCCAAAATTAAATGAAAAGGCAGATGTCTTAGGCTCGGGAAGATATCAGAAAATGAAATCTCTGCCTTTCCTAAATATGAAATTGTTAAAAAGTGCTTTTTATATTTCTAATATTTTCTGAAGTTGGGAGATTTGCATGTTTTTTTGTATGATAGTCTGGTTGGTAGAAGACATTGGAACCACAGAGGATACAAAATTTCAAATTTTGGACCTTTTTATTATGCAATTAGCAAAGGATTGTTGAGAGAGTATTTATGTAGTTTTTTAAAGCTTTTTATAACGGGAGATGATGGAATTTCTACAGAGACTAGAAGCTGAGCTACTAAGACACTAATCACAAATCTAATTTCTATTCTCTGCATAATAAAAATTCACTTTTAAAAAAAGAAATTGATAATGCAAAAAAATTAGGAAAGGATTTTTCCCATCTCAAGATGGAGGCTTTTTCCTACCAGGGATGATTTTAAGGGCGAATTTTAAGGGGTAGCCAAAAAAAGGTGGGCGAATTTTTATATTAAAATGGTTTTTTATTAATAAATTAGCCCATTATTTATTTTATATATAGCTAGCCCAAGTTAAATCGCCTTCATCACGAAATAGGGAAAAACGGGAAAATGAAATTTAGCCCAAGAAAATATTGATAGTTTCCCACATTCGCCCGAATTTTTCCGATTGGGAGGAGAAACGGAGATGGTTTGCCCCAGATTTATGGATAATAGGTTAAAAAATTGGTGTTTTGCCCCAGATTTATGGATAACAAGTTAAAAATTTGGTATTTCGCCAGGGATTTATGGATCCTTGGGTAAACTAGTCTTACTTCGACCTCAATTGGGGTAAATTGGACATAGTTCGTCCTGGATTTGGGTTTGTGGACAATTATTTGAGAAAAAAGTGGAGTTTTAGTCAACTGGGGGAAGTTTTTTACTAGATTTGGTCCATATTTGAGAAAAAACATAGATAAATTTAGTCAAGTGAGGACGTTTTTTTACCTATATAATGCTACAAGAGTTAGGCTCAACATCAAGTTTGATTTCAATTGCAAATCGTGTCTTTACAGTGGCTAAGTGGATTCATGGAAAGCAATTTCACAAGGTTTCTTCTATCTACAGGCTTTTTACAGGTTAGTTTCTTGAATCTTCTTTAAATTATTTCTTCTCTGGTTTATAGTAGAAGGTTGAAGCTAATATATGAAATTTTGCTAGTCTGAGACCATCACGATTCACACTCGTCCGATATTCGGCAGGCATTCACCTACTGTGCTTCGCCATGATTGATTATATACTTGAATATCTTGAATCTATTTGCCATCTCTAAAGCATTCAGAAGTGAAATGCTTTGAATTTTCACTTGGGGATAGGCTGAATCTAACAAAAAGCCAAGGGCATTAGTAGAAAAAACATATAGATAGGGTGCGAGGGGGCATCCCTGCATAATAGATTGGTGGAGAAGAATACGAGGAGATAGCCTTCCAAGCCCTCTACCCTTGTCCCATTTCACTGGAATATATATAAAATATATAGGAAGGAATTATCGTAATTCATTTTCTTTTTTATAAAGCTATTTTGATAATGTATGAAGTTAAATCCCTAGTATAGCCTACTCGTTGTTCATTCGCTTTATAACTAAAGTAAAATATCCAAAATTCTAAATTTGAAAGAGTCCCATCAACAACCTTTCACACACTATAGATAGGGAGTAGTTCAGTTTTGATAGGTCCAGGATTAGCGTGGGTTCCTACAGTCAAAAGTGTTATGTAATAGCCTATTGTTCCAGTCTTATATCTTACAGTTGCAAAGCTAGTTGTTATATAGACATTGCCTACTGATTGAGATCCCGCTCCTTTCTCGATTCCCACCGTGCATAATCACAACCTCCACACTGGTTCCTTGTAGCAATCACCATATAGCTTCAGTCTAAAAACCATAGCTAGGAGATTTTGTTGTTTTTCAGTAATTGGGGTTTTTTGGCTTCCGTCCAAAGGAAATAGCTAGGCCAGTGTAGCCCTTCCATTATTGGATCGCCTCCTCTTTTTATTTCTTATTCCTTCACTTCCGTCCCATGGTCCCCTTGCCCACATGTTCCGGCCAGCAGCATCAGCAGAACGATTCAGTTCTCTATTGGGAATTTTATATGCAAACATGGATGCTTTTGTTGAGTACAGGGGTAAGGATTTTGGTGGAGGGGCATTCTTATTAGTTTTCTAATTTGAGCACATCCCCTTTTGGAGACCAAACAGAAGAGAACATATAGATGGGGTCCTAGTTATTACATAGTACACAGGAATTAGGATCTAAGGCTGAAGAGCCCAAAAGCATATCCCAACCATGAATCTAGAGTCAATTAGTGTTTGAATTTATGAAAAAAGCTATTTTAATAGATTAGTCATGACCTTGCTGACCTTTCTCGAGCTGGATCGTAGTCTTGATAAGGATGCTAAACCTTACTGAACCTTCCTAGGCTGATCTGTGACTGTATTGATAATTCTATGTTGGGTCACGACATTTGTGACCTTGCTTGACCTTGTGGGTTGTTGTAGATAGGGCCGTGACTTTTTGGGCTTCTAGATATGGCTTGTGAACCTTGTGGGATTCTAGATCTGAACCATGAACACTTGTTAAATTGTTAAACTCATCCATGACTGTTTAAAGGATGTTTAGATTAAGTTGTGATCATTGTGGGACCTCTAAGTTTGAACCATAAATGTCCTAAGGTCTGTTCATCATGTTAGAAAGGGATGCAATTGTTTTAGGCATGTTTGGAGTAGGCTATGACCGTTGGTTGTTTTGACATGCTGATATATATCTGTAATAATGAATTAGCAGCTTCATAATAGTGATAGATCAAAGCTTAAGCAGTCCCAAACTGATGTGTTTTCATCCCTTACAAGAATGGAAATAACTGAGCGGTGTGTGTACTCATTCTCCTACAGTGGTGTACTGCTTCACCTTCCCTTCCCCTATCTTCTTAAAACCTCTATAGCCATGCCTAGAGCCAACAATTCCACCTTGATCCCAATTGTTGGGTAATGTGACTCGTGAGACAAGAAAGGTAAATGATTCAAACAAAGCTACCTTCCCAGCCAAAGCTGCATTTGGATCTTCCCCCAATTCTAATAGTATTGACATTTTTTCTAAGCTGATGGACTCTGTAATTCCTTGGCCCTATTTTCCCAACCCCTTTTCTTCTAAGTATCCCATGGCTTGCATTATCGGGATGGGCTTAAGGCAAGGAAAGGGGTCCTTTGGCTATGGTTCTTCTGGAATCTGACTAGTTGCTTGTTCTACCTTCCCTATTACTTCTACCATAGGAATTGTTTTTCCAATTGCTTCCATCATCATCATCCCTGGATATTCCTCTTCATCATGGTGAAGGTTATCATATATTTGTTAAATTCTTGATCTTGAGGAAGATCAAAGTAGAGAATCTCTTATTTTTTCGGATGCTTCTTCGTCTTCTAATAGGCTCCTCTTTTGTGATTATTGAATCCATTTGAGTTCACTAAAGCGTATATTATATCTACGGGAGCCTCAAATTCCATGTCTTTAACGGTGACTATGGCTCCCTTTGGCCTATAAAAGGAATAGTATGGTGGGTCTCTAGAACTTCAGGAAGAGGAGATAGGAACACTTGATTTGCCACTTGATTTGCTATTTGTCATAATCATAGTGTGTTCATATAACCAGTATCATTAGGCCCTTAAAAATTTCTCCACTAGACACCCCAAACCTAAACCTTCATAAAAGAATTATGCCATTTGGTTTTCGCAGTAGCCACCAGGGTCCATGCCTAGATGCTTTTATAGACCATTTTCCTGTGGCGAAACAAAGGCCTTGAACTGAAGTAACAGAAGAAGGAACCTTCTTGACTTTAGTGATATGAGAAGGAGACTTCTTTACTTTAGTTCTGGACTCCCTGGAATTGAATCAGTCCCTTTCCATATTTCAATTTTCCAGAGCCCTAGTGTTCCCAAAGTTTAACATGGTGCAGTTTTACTGCTAATTCTAGTCAAATGTGCGCCCAGGGGCCAGAACCTCCATAAGACTACCTAGAAGTGTCTAAGATGCACCTAGAATCCTGGATTTAAGAATTAGGGTGGTTACATGATGTTTGATGGCTGAAACAATGCTCAGGATCATTGTTTAATGCTATTAGGAGGATGGGACATACCCAGAACTGCCCAGATTTGCACTTTTAAGTTTTCACCTCTGTTTATACTGTTTGATGACTTTTGTTATTGTCATGGCTTCCAAAACTAAACCAGAATTGCTTTCTGGGGTTTGAAGTTGACCCAACATTGCGAGAAGTGAAGATCTGCCCCTTTTCCATTTTTAGAAGATCTAAGAATCAGCCTGGCATTCCTCATCATTTGTGTTATAAACTAGAGATTAAAGAAGCAGAGTATTCGAAAGAGTATGATGTGTCATGAACATTTTCTGCCCTTCACACCTAGCAAATTATAACAACATTATATTACTACAGTGCAAGGTTCAGAATCAACTTGGTCTTTACTACCAAATTGCATCTATTTTCTCTAGTAACACTATGAGGATTTTAGAACAACTAGTGGAGAGAAAAAAAGACAGGTCAAACAAAGGGATGTTGAGAATAAATCCATAAACAACAAAATCCTATTTTCAAGAAACAATGGGACAATTAGCTACCAAAGAGGCTCACATATTCATGTCTTAGTGGATCTGCATCTTCTTCAATAACATCAGCTTCGCATCAATATTTTAATAGCAGCAAAGTATATATGCAACGCCTTACACGGAAAACTGCAACAAAGTAGTAAATTCTAATTGTGGATAAAAAATGTGAATATTACATTAGTTGCATATCATTCTATTGTGTACAACTCTTGCTCTTGCTGGAAAACTTACAATTACTATACCAACAATAGTCAGTGCTATATGCGTTATATTCCACCACTTCAAAAAGTCAACTATCAATACCTCATGTCTCTCACAATGTTTCCAGAGTTTATATATCTCTTTCCTTTTTTGTCATAAATATTTTCTAACATGGAGAGAAGTTTTGGAGTGCCATCCCTCTCTTAATTCTAAGTTTTGAAGGTGTATGATAAGAAAACTACAAATGATGAGAATAAATCTACTGCCAGATGGAAATATGTTAGCGAATGTCGACATCTCCAATTTGAAGTCGAATATAATGAATTCTTACTAAATAAAAAAAAAACCTCGAGGAAAGTGAAGGAACCATCACATCTCAATTTGGAAAGATGATGGAAATAAATTTGTTATCAAAGACAATACAATTAAGCATTGTATTTCACCTCCTATCCAATGGTCGTCCTATGACAGATTATCCAAAAATGACGAAATATCTATCTTTTATTCAAGTGCCAAATTTTCCATCTTCTCATTGGTCTTCATCGAGTGGTTGGGAATGAGGAAAATATCTAGCTCAAGTAGAAAAGGACGATATGAAAGAGAAGATTGCAAACACTACATTTTTGTCACTGTCTTTGGATGAAGTTACGGCTATTGATAATACTTCATGGATTTGCATGAGCATTTATATGGTCAATGACCATATCAGGCATTCCTATCTACTTGGAATTCATAAAATGACCAAAAGTTCTACAACAGAAAATATTTATGAACTTGTTATTAATAGTTTGAAGGAAATTGGTGGTGTGGATCATTCCATGATTGCAAAAAAGTTAGTATGTGTTGGAGCAGATGGAGCATTAGTAACGCAAGGACAAAGGAATGGCCTTTGTGCTAAAATGCAACTCTGGGTTTCATCGTATATGCTTAGTATTCATTGTATGGCTCACAGGATGAATCTTGCATTTAAAACAGTGAGCAACTTTTCATTGGTTTCAAAGGTTGAATATCTTGTACGTGAGGTTCATGCATACTTTTGTCAAAGTCCCAAACGATTTTTAGAGTTTAATTTTTTTTTTCTAATGGTGTTACAAATGGATAAAAACTATTAAAAGATGTTGATACAAGATGGATATCATTGAAGGGACCAGCTGAAAGACTATTCAATGAATATGCATCCTTGGTAGGGGTGATGTATGAACATCACTCAAGTGTAGAAAAAGTGCAAGTCTTCTATTTCTACTGACTGATATAGAAACATTATTAACATTGGTTGGAATTCTTCCTATGCTTCATGAAATGAATAACCTCGTGAAGATGGCTTAGAGTCGCACGATGTATATTGTTGAATACACAAGAGCAATAAAATTAACGTGTCTTGCATTAGATAATTTGTATATTATGGAAGAGTCTTTTATAGATTCAACATTTACAAATGGGAGGAAGATAATTAATATAGAAAATGATGATTTTTTTTTTAAAGTTTGATGAAAAAGGGATGCTATGTATGGCAGTTCGTGGGCATATGGTTCCCTTTTATTATAATGAAAAGATAGGAAGATCCATTAAACAATGCCCTGTCTCAAGAGAATGATTTCACGATGTTGTAATTTTAGTGAGACATAGCTTGAAAGAAATTGCAAAATCACTATCATCAGAGATAAGAGAACGGTTTCCTCGAGATGAATTGTTGGAGGCCATGTCTATTGTATACCCTCAATACTGGGACCATAGTCAAAATTCAAAAACTGTACAAGCTGACTTTATAAAGAAAATCAAGATTTTGGAGAGCCATTTTTGTCGAGAGGCCGAGATACAAGGAGAACATATTCAAGGTATTTTAGATTAAAAAAATGATAGATAAATCTGAATGCTTTGGTAGAACAATGTGGGGCCAATTTTCTCAGTCGGATAGTAAAGAATATAGTGCAATTACAAGATTATGGACTAAGCTTAGTGGTAGCGAAATGCTACGGGAAAGAATGTCAGAATATTTCAAATTAGCAGATTTATGTCAAACCATGGTTTTGGGATCAGTGGAGGATGAGAGAATGTTTAGCGCACTGACATTCTTGAAGTCAAAGTTGAGGAACAAGCTTGATAAAAATGTGGATACATGCTTAAGATTATATGTAACAAAGTATGAGGTTGACAATTTTCCATATGAAAGAGCATTAGCTCTTTGGCGATCAGATCATGAAAGAAGGGGAGAAAACAATAGAACAAATATCTCTAAGGAACTTGATGTGGAAAATGAGGACCAGAGCCAAAATGTCGAAAATGTCGAAAATGAGGACCAGGGCTAGAATGTGAATGGGAAATTGGATTTCACCTAAGATTGTATATGATCTAATACACATTAAGGATTCTTGAGTCTAATTTTTGTCCAGATGTTCCATGTACCCTTGCTGGTGATCACTATATGTGAATTTGAGGTCGTGTTTTAGATAAAAATAGATACTACATTGTACTTTTTTGTTGTAACATTGATGATTTGAGCTACATTACCTTCATACAGCTTATTTTAATATTGATGTTTTGATATTGATCTCTTACATTGTCTGTTTCTTGTATGTGACAGGAAGTGACGATGGAATTTGAGAAAGCTAGGCCTAGGAGCTATCTCTTCACATAGATAGTGTCCTAAAATTAAAGGATAAATAACTAATTTAACAACACTTTCGCTAAGAAAGAAAGAGCTCATTCAAGTACATGAAACCATGCTGGTGTTTAACAGGAACATCTTGACAAATTTTTATGGTTTGTTTATTTCTTTTGTTTGAAGCATTTTGTCACTTTTTGAAGTTTGTGTGTATTTTGGTTAAATATTGTGTTAGTCCCTTGAATGCTTCTAGTTCTCATTTGATGCTTGATTTAGCCATTTGTTGTAGCTTGAATCAAGACTGGTTTTAATCGATTTCCATTAATTCAGGGTTTGAGAAAAGATATTTTTATTACATTTTAGTTGCATAAATTAATTGTCTTCACTTTTTCAAATCTCGATTCTTTTATTTTGATTGCATATTTTCTTTGTAAATACTTATCATTATTCAAAAATATAAATGAGCTCTACATAGCTAAGCGAAGAGAAAAATGGTCTATGCACTAAGTTCCTATGAATTGATCGTAAGATACCTATTGGCACAAGACCAACATTCATCTAATGCAATAATCAATTGGCATAATTACAATGCATAATTGTATTAGCCTCTAGTGACAACTATTCTTCCAGAAGACTGTCATTATCAACCAAAGAGCTTGTGAGGTTGTTTGTACTTCATTGATGGTACTGCTTCTTTATTGTTTAATTCTTGTATATTGTAGAGGCTATTGATTTGCTTTTTTTGAGACAATAATTCTTTTCCAGCAGTATAATTTTTTTGGACAGACATTCGTAGTTGGCATCCATACATTTTCAGGGAAGTTTCTATTCAACATACTTATTTTCTGGGTTAGATTTCCTTACCTGTACATCTAACATTTTCAGGGAAGTTTCTTACCTATACACACACTCTTACGTTTCTGCACAAGTTGAGTTTATTTTTTCCTGCCTTGTTGGATGCTTTTATGCAATCATCATTTCCAAGATTGTAACAAAGGGAAAGTTCGCTAAGTTTTAATCCTGATATGTTCACTTGTTTGGTTTTGTACTTCCTTCAAACACTTCCTAAACCCACTAGTTTACTCACTATTTGCACTTCAGATCTGATTCTTGGACTGTCTATTATAATTCTGAATATGTTTGCTTGTATATCAAGATATTTTACCATGCTTGTTTCAACACCCATTCATTAAGTTCATGTACTTTTAACAAGAGGATAATATATGTAGCAAATACCCTTACAAACTAGAAATGCATAAGACCAACAAGGAATATAAATTGATGTATTTATTAATGAAGCAATAGGAATATACCTGGAAGTGTCACTAGCTGATTTGAAGCATGGAACTTTTCCCAACACATATGTAATGTAGTCTCCCTTGCTGTAGAGGTCTCCCAAGAGTAGTAAGAAGCTGTGCACAACAGGTATATGCTTACCAAAATATATTAATGTTGCCCAACATTGTGATATACACCCCACAGTTGCTCCCAATCAAGAAATCCTCCACTCAACAGTTAGATATGGAAGGATACTGCCCAACAATTTTATTTTTTTTCTATCTTGGCTACAGGCATGGTTTAACTCACTTTCTTGTTTTATATCTCCTTTATAACCCTGTTAACTGACTTGTAAATCTGACTTCTAGACAATTTTCTACTGTTGATATGGCTGCAATATTTAATTGAACACTTTGGATATTTCTTGTTGTTGTTGACTGTCATATATCAAACTATTGGGAACATTGTTTGGTGCTTATATGGTCATAGTTATAGTGTTTTCTTAGGTGGAAAAACATAATATGAAAAACATATATAATATTGCACTCCCAACGAATTGTCTAGCACACTAATCAGATTTGAATAGATAAGAACAAATCTTGAACAAGAGATATTGTAGTGGTTGTCTAATATTTTGAACCTCAAACATAATCGTGTCTTCTTCCATTACATCCTTTTGGTGGCCATCCCATTCTACTGCATGTTCCTATCCATATGGTCATTCTCAATATTATTTCAACTAGAGGAATCATTGTCTCTCAAAAAATTTTTTTGGAAAATGCTCCAACTTTCACTATCAACATCTCTTCCACCAACATCTCTTATTGGATAATTTCTTGCACTCTTCCCTTCATTATCCCCCACATTCAAACTATCAGAAAAATGCCTATGGATTTCCTTTTTTCTTTCAAGATTCCTCAGTTTCTTAGAGGTCTTATTCTCAAAAATACCAATCACTTCTTAAACATGTAAGTGCACATCTTTAGCTTTGTTCTTCAAGTCATATTCAACATCATTATCTGCCTTTGAGTTGGAATCTTCTAAAATTTCCTCTTTTCTTATTCGATCATGCCTTTTTTATGTGATGTAGTTTATATACGAATAACCACAATACCACGATGTTTGTTTCTTGACCGCCCAATCTAAACCTTTCTCCATGGAAAAGGGGATATTATATGTGGTGATGTGGACCTTCTTTGCAGATGTTTGTGTGATTCCTACTCTGATATATATTCTTTTAGGTCGGATTGAATGTCTGGCTCTGCAATATACAATGATCTCGAGAGAGATTTTGAACATCATGTTTCTGATTTTTTTATTTTTTTTACATTTCCATACCTCTCATCCATTGCACTACATTTGATGTTTGCGGATATATTAAATATATGTGGTTCTTCCCTTTCGGTTATACCAAATCAGCATCTTCTTCATATTGTGTCCAATGTGATGATAAATGGGGTGATGCATGGCTAAACTTGGATGCTCATCTCCTTGAGGATATATTCCTTGGTAAAAAGGAGGATTTCGAGGATAAATCTGATAATATGGGACACCTTGCATTGGAAACCCATGAATCCCTTGCATCCTGTGTCCCTTACCAAACCCATGAGATTGAAAACCATGAATGTGTTGTGGATCCTAGAGTTACCAAACAAGAATCATGGGTTGTTGTAAATGGCCTTGGGGGTAATCATTACTTCAATCCAAAACTAGGGATACTACGCCATCCACTAGATATCAAAACAACATTGCAATTTGACATCAGTAACCATTATGGGAGTCTATCACAATGCAACCTATTAACTGCACATAATCTTAGCATGTATATTTCAATTTAAAAATAATAAAATAAAACAAGATAGTAGACCTACCTCCATTACGACTTGCACACGAATTCTCCCCACTGGCATCTATTATATCTTCACCCCCATTAGATTTTCCAAGGTTTCTAATACCTTCCAAAGAAGAAACATTTGAATCACTAACTTCACTAGGAACATTAGACCATGTATTAGAGAAGTCTTTGCGATTTAAGCGCCGAACACCAGAGTCACTGTTTAATGTAATCCCATAAGCATTTATCAAACCTATCTCAGATTGTGTTTAAGAAGATTCCATAGTTTCTAATTCCATTTCTTCGTAATTTTCTAGCACATGCTAACCAAATTCTGCACCTACAAGAAGCTAACACGGCCAGATTTTAAGGACTAACCAAAACTGCAATATGAATATGCTATAATCTAGAAATTATACACACTCCTAAATAAACAATGGAACACGTATACCACTGCAAAAACATATGCTATTGCTCTTCCATTATAGTTGAACAAAATTGTTACTTGAACTTTGATGTCCAATTGATCTGAAGTAGAGGGATTGGCAGCAGATACAAGGTTTGTCCAAAATGCAACATTGTAAACGTGAAGAAGATATATGGAACATAAAAAATGGAAGAAGTACAATTTGTTATCAAAGAATGATTAGAAGTGTGTTTTCTTCTTTTCTAAATCATTATTCCTTTGATGGTTTAAAAAATTGTTACTTATTCCCTTTTACACAAATTAATAGAAACTTGTAGATTACTTATTAAAATGTGAATAAATTCCAAGGTTGAGATAATATGTTGGAAATATTGTCTAAGACTACCTAGAAGTGTCTAAGACTAAGATGCACCTGGATTTAAGAATGAGGGTGGTTACATGTTGTTTGATGGTTGAAACAATTCCCAGGATAACTGTTTAAGGCTGTTAGGAAGCTGGGACGTACCTAGAACTGCCCATGAGGCCAATTCAACCCAAAGGAACCGCCCGGATTTGCAATTTTCACCTCTATTTATATTGTTTGATGACTTTTGTCACCATCATGGATTCCAAAACTAAACTAGAATTTCTTTCTAGGGTTTGAAGTTGACCCAATGTTGCTAGAAATGAAGCCATGCCCCTTTTCCATTTCCAAAAGATATAAGAATTAGCCTGGCATTCCTATGAAAACATAAGGTGAACACCCTATGCAAATAGGGGGGTAACGGGATGAAACTCTATGTTTAGGAGGAAAAATTTCCTATCCCGTCACCCTAGGGATGCCTATTGTTTGGTACTGGGTTTGCAGCTAGGATCCAAGGTGCATAAGAATCAATCCTAACTGCCAGTGAATATCTTTGAAACATTGTGTTCTGATGTGAAGGGCAAAGATGTTGAATTTTAATTCAATTCTCAATCCTTGACAATAATTCTTCAATCATTTATGATCGATGGATCCCTATTTTCTTTAGATTCTCAGCTGTCAAAATTTCCTGATGGGTTAATGGCCAGAAGATGGTGTTTACCTTTTGCAAGGAATCCTTTGCCCAAATGTAATTCTGGTATTTATGGTGGGGATATCGTATCTTCATGGTATAGAAATCTCTGGATTCCCCTCATATTATATTGTTTGGATGATTCGTCATAGTTGGCACTTGCCCTTACATTGTTGACAGAAGGAGATGACATTCTTTGTATCACATTTGGAGGCAGCTTTAGTGCCCTATTTGATTTCCAACTCAACCACCTGAGGTAGTCATCATCCCAGGACCCATTAGAGCCCTGTTTGACTCCCTCCTTTTCCATAGGGGAATCATCTGCAAAGTCTCCATCCAATGTTCCATCTTTGGAGGGTATTAATCTAGGTTCTTCAATTAAAGGTGTTTCTCTTCTTTAAGTAATATAAGTTAAAGATGTGGTTAGATCTATCAATGACTCAATGGTTCTCCACCCCAAAATTTGTCTCATGCTGTAATATTCACAATGGAGATACCAGGCTCTATCCAGGATCAGAAAGTATCATCAAAATATGTTTGTAATAACATTAAATCCTTCAAAGACGAGGCCTTGATCTGTTGTTTTGACATAGATTGGCCAAACTACGATGCTTTCATGAGCTGGATAAGTGACAACTAGACAACAAATTTATCGGTAAGATTCCATGTTTCAGGGATTTTCATAGTTCATTACAATGAAGTTGAAGATACGAAGAGATTAATGGAAGAAGGGTCCTCATTTTGGGGTGGGGCTGGTTCTTCTTGGCGATTTGGTTCACAAAATTAAACCCATCTTCCATGTTTGTCTGGGTGAGAGTCCCCAGTTTATCCTTTCCCTTATGGGAAGACGAGGTCATGGAGAAAATTGCTAAGGCCTTAGGTAAGTTTATTGGGTTTACATAAGTAAGAAAGATGGCAACTTCTTCTATTAAGCAAGAATACATGTACAACTAGCTTAAGTAAAGGACAACCAAATGAGATCAAGCAAATGTACAACTAGTGGAAGATATATTTTTAAATGCAATTAAATAATGTAATATAAATTTTAAATTTAATTTTAAGTTATGTTAATTATAGAAAACAAATTTGATGAAGATCCAATATAGCCCACCTTATTTTGTTAAGATGCATATTGTTTGACTCTTATTTTAAGATAAATATTGTTTGACTCTTATTGCAAGTTGTAAATAGAAAAACAAATGCTTACTAACTTACCAACTTTCATAAAAGATGAATTAAGGAAGAAACACTTGAAGTGATATTTCTTTACTCAAAAGAGATTACATTCCACACAATAGAGAGAAACCTAAAAACTTAATTGAGGAGCTCAGTAAGTCTGTATATGCCACGTGTTTACATTTCACAGACATATGAGTCCAGTCCATCTCTAAAGAATTATACAACTACTTCCACCACCATTTTCCTGCTTTAGTTGTTGCTCCTAATACGACCTTTACTTTTGTTTATAAAGGAGAAGCATAGACTGGGAAGAAATCAGATGCCTACTTCTCCTCCTTGAAATTGTAAAGACAAGTTCCATTGTCACTCCTCCTTATTGGATCAAAATTCGTTGCCCTTGGGTCAGTGCAACCTTCAGGAACAGGCAAATTGACATGATGGTAAGCTTAACCTGTAGTCCCCACCATCAAAGTCAAGAGATCCCTCTTTCCTTCCACCCAAACCTAATCCTAAATCTACTCTACCTATTTATGCACACATACATATATCTTAAGTTCCCACTGTGGCTCGGGGATAAGAAAACTAACCATAGAAGGTTCCCCTTTTGATGGAATCCTCATTAGCTTCTCCTAGAGTAGCCTCAGCCGTGTACTTATCGCCCAATTGCACACGTTTCACATTATCTTGCTTTGCAACAAGCACGTTACCATACTCAAAAAGCTTCTCAATTGTCATTGCAGGCTTTTCGAATGTTGGAGGGTCGTCCTTTGAGTTAACAAGTTTCTTGCTATTGTTTTGAATCCCTTTAGGTTGTTTCTAAGACCCACTTTTGCACCTCATCATCATAGACCCTAGCACTCAAGGCACCAAAGAAGTCTGCAAAAAAGATAAACTTTCAGTTAAAACAAGCAGATATACACCCAACTATTATGATTTACTTTTGAAATTTATATAATTACACTTGATTAAGCATTCCTACAGGAATTTTTGTGTAAAGGTTTTCTCAAATTTAGCCTGTTAAAAGAAGCAGGGCCTTAGGGCTTATGTCGACCTTATAAAAGGCAAAATCTTATTGGGAATGTATGTCGACAATATCATGAAATGACAATTGAATACTTATCTTTTATTCGTTTCGTGGGTAGACTCCTTCTTGATCCTTCTACTTCATCATCTTCTTCATTCATGACATCATCATTTCTTATCCAAATGATTAGATGGATAAGAGGTTCTTCAAGAATTGAGTTCTTCATATTCCTCATCTCTTGAGGGATCTTCTTTGAATGGTGAGAGCTTGATCTTCAATTGCTCCCATCTTCTTCTTTTCTTCTTATAAGTCGAGCTTCTTTTTCTTCCCAGAGTCAACTGAAAGTAATCACTTCCTTCTGGCACACATTCCTCGCATGAATGAATCCCATGATCCTGGGAGGTCATTCAAGGTGGCTATCACCACTTTTGCATTCTTCACTTCTTCTTTTACCTGTTTCTTAAGGTCATCTTCTGATGTATGTTCTTTCCTTCAAATAGCTTGGTCAAGGAATCAAACATCTCCTTCGGTGTCTTTAGGGAAGACACTTGTGGTACAAGTTGATCCGTGACTGAATCAGCAATGATCTTCTTGGCCTTGACCAAGTTCTTTTGGTGTAAGGCTTTGAGCCTCATCTCCCTCTGGAACTAGAACCTCTCTACTCATGTAGGTGTCCAATTCCTTTTCTTCAGAGAAATCAAATACTTCCATGCTTGGAATTTGTCAACTTCACCAAGCTTATCATCACGCTGATGAGAACCTCAAATGGAAATAGCAAAAGATTAGATCTTATCGATTTAAGGTGTCCGTCCTGGTTCCGGAGCTGGCTGATCTAGGGTTTGTCAGAGAAACCCTAACTTTCAAAACTTGGAATATTTCATATCTAATTGGATAGAAATATAGATCTCGTCAAGCTAAGTTGTCCAATGTACTCATTTTCTGAAAACTATGGCGGGAAGTTCCCGGAACAGGAAGCCCTAGTTTTCCAATTTCTCCTGCAGAAATGCCTGATACTGTTTCTGCGCTATATCTGAAATGTTTGCTCCTTTGTGTTTGACACTTTGTGCTGAGGTACATTCGCATGTCCCTATTCCAACACCATAGGTTTCATCAGAATTGGTTTCACCAACTGGGACTTATGATCATTTTCCCAAGGTGACCTGTTACAGGACTGTTTATAACAGTGAAGTTGTACAGACTGCCACGTGTCACTGTTTCATCTTCTGAGTCTGAAACTTGGACCACAGAAAATATAGTCCGTGACCTTTCTGGAACATCTTCCAAATTTTCATTTGGACCTTTGTAGCCCAAGATATAGCAATGATCCCAGGTGTCCTGTTTAGGGATGAATCCTGGAAGATGCTGGAACCCTAACTTGTAGGGATCATATCTCCCAGAATATAGCGAATTTGAGGCTGAATTTTGGATACAGTGTACATCATGATTTTATCTTTGACTTCTGCAATTTTCAGCTCCCGAGTCTTCGCTAATCCCGATATATGGTGAATGTACCAAAACTTATCCGTTTTAGTATTTAGGGTTTTTCCAGCTCAGAGTCAAACTAGGGTTTGACTTTCCCGGAGTTTCACCCAACCAAAAATCTTGATCCAAGTCTCTAAACTTCGATTTTGATGAGGAGAGCAATCCTATGTTGGGCTCACTCAAAAATTCTTCTTCTATAGAAAGCCCTAGTTTCTCGCACCGAAAACTGAAAATGCTCGGAATCGAATTCCGCTTCGACAGAAAGATGCACCCTTCAATGGAGAGTCAGCCTAGCCTTCTTTTGCTGATCGATTGTGGAGAGAGACCCAAAAAGTAAGAAGCCATAGCTTCTACAGCTGCACAATGTCTTCTTTCAGGGTGGCTCTGATACCATGTTGAATTTTCATATGCTAAGCTAGATCACTAGTATTTCATTTCAATTTCATAACAAAAGCATATAAACAGGATCACTGAAAAATAGACAAGCACAACCATACAAAAATAACACAAAGATTTATCCTGGAAAAACCCAGCAAAAGCTTCCTCAATATAGATGCCTGAAAAGATAAAAGGCAAAACCAAAAGGGAGATCAAAGACTGGTCCTCCTCCTTCTCCAACTACTTCTCTCTCCTCCACTAATGCGCTACACAAGTGAGAGTGTGTGTTTCAAATGAGGAGCGCCACACCTCTATTTACATTCATCCGTTCACTTTAATAATTAAATCTGACATGTAGGCTCGAGTTACACATGTAGGCTCAAGTAACCACACTGGGGTGCTAATGACCCACCTTTACAATTAGAGGGGAGTACCTCATGACTCTTATTAGTTCTTCCGATTAGAAGCATCGAGGTACAAAGTAATACAAGTGGTTCTCCCGGTAGGACCATCAAGGACTACAAAAAGATACATATAGAATATTCTTCGAAGTTACAATATTTCAACACCTTCCACCCAAACCTAATCCTAAATCTACTCTATCTATTTATGCACACATACATATATCTTAAGTTCTCGCTGTGGCTTGGGGATAAGAAAACTAACCATAGAAGGTTCCCCTTTTAATGGAATTCTCATTAGCTTCTCCTAGAGTAGCCTCAGCCATGTACTTATCACCCAATTGCACACGTTTCACATTATCTTGCTTTGCAACAAGCACGTTACCATACTCAAGAAGCTTCTCGATTGCCATTGCAAGCTTTTCGAATGTTGGAGGGTTGTCCTTTGAGTTAACAAGTTTCTTGCCAATGTTTTGAATCCCTGTAGGTTGTTTCTAAGACCCACTTTTGCACCTCATCATCATAGACCCTAGCACTCAAGGCACCAAAGAAGTCTGCAAAAAAGATAAACTTTCAGTTAAAACAAGCAGCTACACACCCAACTATTATGATTTACTTTTGAAATTTATATAATTACACCTGATTAAGCATTCCTACAGGAATATTTGTGTAAAGGATTTCTCAAAATTTAGCCTGTTAAAAGAAGCAGGGCCTTAGGGCTTATGTCGACCTTATAAAAGGCAAAATCTTATTGGGAAAGTATGTTGCTATTGCATCTCTACGGAGGTGGCCAAGTGGTTAGGATATGTACAGATGTTTTAGTTAATTTCCAGGTTCATTTTGCAGAGACATAAGTCATACTATTGCATAACGTACATATGTTCAGAAAATAAATTTTGTATAAAAGCAACATGGTTATCTTGAATTTTGGAATTATAGTAGTTTTTAAGAGTGAAGGTTTCTAGAGTTAGACATATTGTTGCTATCTTTTGGATTAAACTGTGTTGAAGTTTAGAAGTCTCTAAGTTTCGAGTGGGTGCTCCACTTATCATCAAGGGTCTATCCAAAATCTAGCTAGATCTTTGATGATGGGTGGATCCGACTAGACCCATGATGATGGGTAGAGGGTACACTCGAAAAACAACATGGTTATCCTGAATTTCAGAACTATAGTAGTTTTTAAGAGTGAACGTTTCCAGAGTTAGTCATATTGTTGATATCTTCTGAATTAAACTTTGTTAAAGTTTAGAAGTCTCTATCTTTTCAAAGTGGACATCCCACCCATTATCAGGGTCTAACCATAGTCTAGCTAGATCCTTGATGATGGGTGCCCGACTAGACCCTTGATGATAGGTGTCCACTCAAAAAGTAGGAACTTCTAAACTTCAACAC
>LPNX010957376.1:62322-116886 GCA_001517045.1 Pseudotsuga menziesii
CTCTCCCGCATCTTCACTTCCAGTTCTCCAGTACTCATCATAATTGGGCTACAAAGGCACAAAAACCAAAGACAAGTTAAAAACTAGTAGGAAATGACTTGTTGAAACAGGGAAGGTTTTAAGGAAGTATATTTCTGTTGTAAATTACATTAACCCTTAAATTGTTATTGGTGGCAATTTGAGAAAACTATAAGAAACCCACGCAAATTTCTAAGCTGCCAAAATTTCTAAAAAAAACTTATCCGTTTCATTGATTGGAAATCAGATCAATATTAGAAACTGAAAATCTCCCATGAATTTTACACTCGATTGTTATCTGTAACACTATCTGTAAGTAGCCTAAACTTTGTTACTTTTCCACAAAATTCCTCAGATTGATTCCAATTAGTCTCTATGGCCACACTAAGAAATTACACAGTTAAAATGACCTCGTAATCAATATTTTTCCCAAGCATGTTGGAGAAGACCTCACTCTTAAGATCAAAAGAACAAGCATCCATGCAGAATAAAACTCGGTGTGTATTTGTGTTTACTTTCCCAGAAATTGAATGACATCGCATATTTGTGCCAAAGGGAAAGAATGGGAAATATTTCTCACTTGATTCCCAACTTTGCAAACACAAGCTCACATTGAAAGGACTTTCCTTGACCTTTGCATCCCCAGATACCAAGAATGGATGAAACCTACAAAAGATATGAAAAATTGTAATCAGTAGAGGGTTTTCCATTGAATTCAAGAACATATATTGAACATTCAACCAAATGGAGAACATCCCTTACCTTAATGTTAGGCAAATTCATGAAATTCTTCGAGATGTGAACAATAAGCTTGTGCATAAAAGTAGGAGCAATGTAGAACCCATCCATTGTGTTGTCAAATCCATGGTTAAAAACAATAATTCTGTATATTATCAAGCTAATTCTACTTTTCTGGTGTAAATTTATAATTTTAGAACCCTTCCAAAGTAAAAATTAGAGATCCAATTAGATCAACATGGAGTACATGAGCTAGTTCTTAAGAATTATACCCAAGTTTCGCAGACTAAAGATATGTGGTCAGTATTTTGAATGAAATTGAAAGCATATATAATAGCAAAATGTAGAAGTTGGGAGTTGAAAAATACAAAGCTAACTAATTGAAAGGAAGGGACACAATTCAGAGAAACGTACTTTTGTTGAGTAGTACTGATATAGTCATAAGAACTCATAATGGCATTGTGCGTGCCAGGCCCCATCGGAGCCTAGAAAAGGGAATCAACCATTCCCTTTCCACATCTAATATCCTGTTGGTCATCAGATACATCGTATGCAAGACCTTTCCATTTGTCCTTTTCAGTCTGCTTGGTCTCATCAATTTCAGCAACAACCCTCAAGTGATTTTCCTTTGTGAAAGTGTTGGGGGCATTGTATTTGGTCTTCTTCAATCCACTTCCAAAAATTGAAGTGCTAGGGACTGTCTTTAGGATTGATGCTTGTCCACTGGACAAAGACAGACTCTTCTAGCACAAAATAACCACCAGTTTTTAGTATAAGTATCATCAGACAAGATCTTTAAACAAAGAAAGACACTTAGCAAGATAGCTATACCCTCCAAAAAAAAATTGCAGGTTTAATGAAATACTCATTGCATGGGTAGAAATCTAAATTGTAAGGCCTAAATCTGCTGGTGCAGACCTCCCAAACCAAGGTGATAAAGCCCTGAACTTCACCAGCTACAAATCAAACATCAAGGTCTAAAGAGAAGGATTCTCATTTAAGCTGCCATTTGATACAAACTGAATACAAATCGCAAGCACACAAAACAAGAAGAAATGAGCCATTTGAGCATGATTGCTCATCCAAATAGCAAGCAGAGACTGTCAATACTAAAAAATGATCAACGTTCGTTTTAACTCCAAGATCAGTTCCAAGATAGGATTCAAGTTCAAATTTGAAATTTGGCTATGTCCATTTTCCCAGTCTATCAAGAGTTTTGAATCACCTAGCACCTGTAATGTTTTGATCCCTTTTTCAACTACTGCTTTCAAAAGCATCCATAGAGCATATGTCTCAGCGCTATTATTGGTTCCTTCCCTTACTCCATATACTTCCAAGCAAAGAATTGAGACTTTGTCAAGTAAAGCAGTATCCCTGCCCCACACTTACCAGGTGTTCCTTGACAAGCACCATCAAAGGAACCCCAATATTTTGTGAAATCTATAACTAGGTCTAAAATCCTTCTTGATTTTTTTTGTTGGTGAGGCGTACAAATTTCTCCATATGACAGTCTGATTTGATGCGAAACCAATCCTACAGCCAATTCTTTACCTTGGAAAATACATTTATTTTTCTCTAACCAACACTCCAAAGTTTAAACCAAGGCAATGCTTTGTGCCCGCACTGAGCTGTTTGTACATAGGCTTTAAAACATTCCAGTAATGTAGATTGTTCCCATTGATGAGATACATTTATGGCTTTTATATTTATAATTTCCTTCCATACAGAGATAGTAAAAGAACAACTACCAAGGAGATGACTAATTGTCTCAATGTCTCGTTATCTTTTTTACACAGCGCACACCAACTGGATGTGATCCAATTCCTCTTTTTCCTTTTATCCCAGGTTGAAATTTTGGTAGCAAAAGCTCACAACAGAAAATTTCTTGTTTTTAATGGACTTTCTAAACTCTGGATTTCATCCTACAACTCTCTTTCCCCAATTTGTTCTTCTGAACATTTTGCTTCATATCTTAACTTTGCAGTTAAAACTCCATTTGCTTTGTTCCAAGACCACTTTAACTCATCATCTGTTTCTTTTATAAATACCGCACTGCATTTTAAAAGGGAAACTTAATGAGGCCATTTTGTAGCCATATCTCCCTGCAATTTTAAACCAACTGCACATTTCCAATACTGTAGCCATCCTCCCTGAGCTACTTGGATGGATGCATCTGCTAAAGATTTATTGTCCTTTTCATCATTCATGTTATTCTTTCTAAAAGTACATCTATCAAAAACTTCACAACAACCTATCCATGCACTGTTTCCTGCCCTCACTTTAAGTTCACTGCCAACTTTCCAAGCAAGCCAAAGTCCCAAAATTGTGAATGCCTTGACCAAGCCTTTTTAGACTATTGAAATTCCATTTTTCCCTTTTTGGTATGATTCAATCTTCCATTTCCTTATTCTCCAGGTATTTTGAAAAATCCAACAATAATGAAGTTAATGAGACCAATCTTGCATATATCGTCTCAGGAAAAGTCTTGGTGAGGGTTTGGAATATAACTTCTCGGTGGTATTGGTGGAAAATGTCACGAGACCTCAAAAAAATACAGAAATACTCAAATTTTTCAATTTTTTAAACATCTAAAGCAACAACAACATCAAATAGAAACATTGCTACATAAATATGATGATAGAACTAATAAATAAGATGCATATCAAGTGGTCACATATCATTACTAAATTGAAACTTATGATAGCTAAAGTATATGCAAATAAGACTCATGCTGATGTGAAGAGTCAATTAGCAAAACAAAAATTGTAGTATGGTTTTTATAAATAGAGTGGGAGGACTAAGAACAATGCCTATCGAGGTTTGGCAAATGGAGTGAACAAAGAAACAAGGAGGGCTGGAAATAAGTGAGTGGGGATAGTGAGAAGCATTATTACAACATGCAACATTTAATCTATGTATGCTTGATTAGATTGCTGGAAACTTAATCAATGTAGGCCACTGAAAAGGTGCTCTACTTATCAACATGCTAAAACAATTAGGTGTGATCTTACTCCAAGATTTGATGCATGATATATGTTTTCATTGAAACACCATTACATAAATGTATTGATCATAAAATAAGAACAATAAGAAAAGTAAACATGTAGGACCTTGTTTTAGCCTCCTTATTCATAAATAAATCAGTCTTATTGAAGCCCTAGCTTCAACATAATTTAGATGTGGTTTCCAACATGTCAAATCAACTAAAAATGCATGGTATAAGCTATGAAAAAACACACTTTTTTTCATTTTCCAGCAACAGGCCGACATATTCTGATATATCGGAATATATCGAAAATGTCGTGATTTTTTAATTCCAATATATTGGAAGGGGGAAAGACTCGGCGATATATCCAATATTTTCGATATGTTGCCAATATGTGCAACACTAACAAAACTTTTTTTGTTAAAATATCAACAACAAAAAATCAGATTTAAAAAACAAATAAGGAACACTGATAATAGGATTATAAGCTCTATTGCTCTAAGTCATAGCTTCTCTCAGCCTATTATACTTATAGGTATAGGTGTGGGAGCTTGTAGTTTTGCAATTTTTAATGAACTTTTTGCATCTTTGAAAGCGGTATAAGAAAAGATGCAAGAATTACAAGGTATGCCATCCACTGTTATAGCCATGAGATAAGTTAAGCAAAATTACTAAACAGATTAACTATGAAACTTGGCGTTTTTACAAAGCATGAGAGTCCATTTAATCATCATAAAAAATTACTGGCAGTTGGCAAGATAATCCAAGCAACCAACACACACGTCTAATAATGACCGAGAGGGCATAACCACTCAGTTCTCCATCATTGCCCACTTGCTTGTTGGTAGGTTCTAAAGGCTGATAATCATAATCCTTTTGACTCATCCATCTTTAGTAGATGCCTTGGGGAGCATGGGATCTTAACTATTGACTTCTTTCTTTTGTTATTGCTGATTGAAAACTAATATGGGCAGATTTATAAGAGGATAGTTATCTTGCCAAGGTTGTTTGTTGTTTACCTAAACACAGTGTCTTTATCCATCTAGTAAACCTATGTATATGAGCTATTACACATGGAAGCTCATAATCATAGATGGCTTACATAGGTACAGCTTTTGTGTTTAGGTAACACAACATTGCTGCATTGACTAAAGTTTAATTCTTGCATATGGAAGTGGCGGGATATTAGGTGAGATTTGTCAAGTGACCTTCCATGGGAGTTATGATGGGGCCACCTTAGAGGCTTGTATCATTTCATTAGCCAAGGAGATAAGTGTATAAATAGGGAGTTTATTCATTGTTCCTCGGGAGAAGCTAAGGAAAATAATAATGCTTTATAGAATGTTACATTCGTTAAGAAATATTTCAAGATCACAAATCCTTGTTGCATCATTAACACCAAACAATTCATTACAGGGATTTGTGATCTTTTAAGGTTGATTAGTTGTGTTTTGGGCTAAATATCACTACTATTATCCTACTAAGGTCTTCACACATGATGACTGAGATATCTTGCTTTCTATTGTATGTATCTAACCTCAACCTACAACACTCAACATACTCTCTTATCAAGGTATGTCATCTGTTCCTTTGGTGACTTGTCCTTTCAGTGACAAGATCTAAACCTAAAAGTATCCAAGTATAATGCTAATCCAAACAGTTCTAGACTAACTTTATAATAGTTATTTGTTAACTAGTTATTAAATTTACTAGTATTGCTATTCCTGTTTTATTTCTTGTACATTGTTATCGTTATTTTCATTAGTTATAATATTGTTATTGTTTATGTTTTATACATGGTTATTGATAAATCATCTCAAGGACCAACTTTAACATAGTGACAATTGGAGTGTTAAAGTTGTAAAAGATGAAATTATGTCTTGAATTTATTAAAGCAATATTGTTCTGGATCTAGTTATGTTTTAAGCATTAAAATATAAAATTTTAGTTTGTTTAAGATGCAAAAAATGGTTAAATCTGAATTATAAATTTCTATAAGTCAATCTTCTCGCATGAAAAGGTTATATATATTACATTATCAGTTAGATGAGTTAGATATTGTGCTATGTTTTTGACAAGAATCTGCAATATTGTTCAACCTGGCTTTCTTAGTTGGCAGACTGATTATAGTTTGAAGGAGAGAACAAAACAAAAGAGTGAAACAAGTTTAAAATACAAAAAATGGTTAAATCTAAAAGGCCAAGATCGAGCATAATGTATGATTGTATAAGTTCAACAGTTAGTCAAAATTCAGGTTCCCACATGTCTGTTGGACCATTAAGGGACGAGATAACAAGTGGAGTCCCCACTTGCCTTAAATCTAGTCATGTGTTTCATTGACACCTTCTAGTTGTGACTTGTGAGTCTACATGTTCTATTGTTAATGACGTGATTCATGTTATTTGACTAATGTTGTTGTTCCTCTATTTTTACAATATTATATAAATCAATGAAATATTTGTCACTTTTTACAATTTTTTAAAAATGAAGTAAAATATTTGCTAAGATTTTACAATATGTTATAAATTAATGAAAGAATCGCCAAGATTATACAACATTATATAATAGGAAGGATCAAGGTACACAAGAAGGACCATCATTTCACTAGGCTGCATGGTTCTCCATTGCATGACCAAAATCTATGGAAGGTTGGGAAATAAAGGATCTCCAATGTCTTTCAAAAGCTTCTGCTACGAAAAGCGTTTGAAATCCCAAATAAATCTCACAATATTGTGAGTAGGATGGCAAATTCTCACAACACTTATTGATTCCAAGGTTATGCTGATGAATCTAGACATGTATCATCAACTTACATTATTTAAAAACAAAATGTGGTAGATTCTCACAACACTAACTCGATCCAAGGTTAAGATGATGATCCTAGAAATGTATCATCAATTTACATTATTTAAAAATCAAAATACAAAAAACTAACATAACATAGCATAATAACTTGCATTATTTAAAAATAACATAAGATAACAATTTAACCTAGCATAACAACTACCTAACATAACCTAAAATAACAACTACCTGCTTACATCCAACAATGTCCCCCAATGCCTATAGGATGCAATATCTTTACACATACAAAGCTTTTATGTTCAACTATTAGCTACCTGCTTACATCCAACACATCCAACAGTGTCTCCCAAAGCCTATAAGATGCAAGACCTTTACACATACAAAGCTTTTATGTTCAACTATTAGCATAGCTCATAACAAACTTTAATAGTGGAAATAACCAAAATCTTAAGAGTTAGTTCAAGACTTCTCCTTCCAGCGTTTGGGAAGTTATGAATGGCTAGCACAAAACCTCCATTTTCTAATATTTGGAAAGTTATGGGTTTGGCTCTAGTAATTTTTGGATCATGTCTCATATTAATGAAGTTTCACCATTTTTTATAGTCGATCCAAGGTTATGATGATGATTCTAAAAATGTATCATCAACTTACATTATTTTCAACCAGATTGTCCATATTTAACATATTTTAAACCCTGAACCATGTTGTCCACCAACAAATTGTGAACATAATTTACCAAATTATAAAAACTCTTGTGAAGCACACATGAACATAATTTACCAAATTTTTGTTTGCTTTTCTCAATGGTCCACCAACTTTTGTTTGTTGTTTGCTTACTTATGCCACATCTTCCCCGTAGTGAGTTGTAGAGCAGCTCAACAATTACCAAATTATAAAAACTCTTGTGAAGCACACATGATGACACTTCTTTTTATTGTCTTGAAATTTTTGTTTGCTTTTCTCATTGTCCACCAACTTTGTTTAGTGTTTGCTTACTTATGCCACAACATCTTCCTCCATAGTGAGTTGTAGAGCATCTCAACTATTAGTTCCAATCATCTTTTAAAATTCCAATATTATGTTAACAATTAGTTTTAGAGAAATTCATACAAAGATTTTTCAAGATTGGTTTTTTTTTAATCAAATGCTATAGACAGCTTTTAATATTTAAGAATTATGTTAACCATTCATTTCAAAAAAATTCAATAGAAAAATAAGCTTTAAAATTTAGAAATTATGTTATTAATTTGTTTGAAAATTTTCAAACAAAGAGAGTGGCTCAATTATTTGCACTTTTCCAAGCTTTAACAATTATATTTTAATTTGTTGAAAAAAATCAAACAAAGAGTGGCACAATCCTTTAGACATTCATGGAATTTTTAAATGGTACAAACTCTGGTGATTTGTCTTCCTTAATCTTATAAGTAAACTGTAGTTAAGTTAGAACACCATATGTAACTGACAACTAATTGACACAATTACTTGCATACTGAAATTTGTAAAAGCAATTTTGATGTTTTCTCCCTTGATTTCCTCTTGCATACTGAAATTTGTAAAAGCGATTTTGATGTTTTCTCCCTTAATTTCCTCTGGTTAAGTAGGTAAGCTATGTCGTAATTGAAACAAGTGCTTACAATTAATTTGTGAAAACAAGTTTAATGTAATTTTGACAATTTGCGAAAGCAAGTTTAATGTAATTTTAACACTTTGTGAAAGCAAGTTAGTACAATTTTGGCAATTATACGTCATTTGCACAAATCCTCGAGAACATAAAAAAAATTAACAAAGCTTGATTCAACTTCAAGTAAATTCATTTTTTTAATTATGATAATGAGTTTTAACTCGATAGGCCTCTAGTGCAGGTCTTGCCAGGCCCATAGGTGATTAGCTAATTACACAATATTGCCAAATTAGTGATAAGTTAAAATAGTTGGCAACCTCTTTTACAGATCTTCCAAAATTAAACGAAAAGGCAGCAGACGTCTTAGGCTCGGGAAGATACCAGAAAATGAAATCTCTGCCTTTCCTAAATATGAAATCGTAAAAAAGGTACTTTTTCTATTTCTTATATTTTCTGAAGTTGGGGGAGTTGCATAATTTTTATTTATGACAATCAGGTTGTAGAAGACATTGGAACCACAGAAGATAAAAAATTTCAAATTTTGGACCTTTTATTATGCAATTAGCAAAGGATTGCTGAGAGAGTGTTTATGTAGTTTTTTAAAGCTCCAAAACCTTTTATTATGCAATTAGCAAAGAATTGTTGAGAGAGTATTTACGTAGTTTTTTAAAGCTTTTATAACGGGAGATGATGGAATTTCTACAGAGACTAGAAACTGAGCTACTAAGACAGTGATTACAAATCTAATTTCTATTCTCTGCATAATAAAAATTCACTTTAAAAAAAAATTGATAACGCAAAAAAATTAGGAAATGATTTTTCCATCTTAAAATGATTTTTCCATTCTTAAAATGATTTTTCCTTCTTAAAATAGGCTTTTTCCCACTCAACATTTCATATAAATTAAACTTAAAATAAAACTACATAGATTATTAATAAAAATATTTTTTGTTTTAAATAAATTAAAATGCAAAAAAAACTAAAGTAGCTGGTGAACACTATTATGCACAGCAAACCACTTAGTTTTGTGAAAATAGTTAGCTGTTATACAAAAACTATACATTAAAACTAAATACCAGTTATAGTTAACCATTATTTAAGTCTAAATCAAGATACATTTAAACATAACAACACCCATAATATAAATTTCAACTATATACTTGTTGCATTCAAATTAATCATAATGAAAACGAAAACACCTGTAAACATAATAAATAAAAACCAACATAAACAATAATAAAAAACATATCAATAAAATATCTAATTCAAAATAATCAAACTAAACATTCCAATTCGTTAGCATTTTAATTTTACAATATGCTTGCACATGTCCCAACAAGACGGGATTTAGAGACCTCTTGTCCTAGTATATATCATGTACATGTACAGCATTCATCAACGAATGTCGTAATTTTACCAGCTCCATTGAATTAATTATGTATCATCAGCCTTAACCCCAACAATTGCAAATTAAGGAGAGAGAAATGAAAGAATAAGATTGAAAATAACAACAAAGAACAATCCCCTTTCTTCATACCTGGACGAAGCTGAAGGCGAGGCTATCAACTTGCACCGGGTTTGGCAGATTTATCCATTAGGCTAAAGTAAAATGGGTCTTATAAAAAAACTTAAATAAAAACATTCAAGTTGGAGCTTATGTCAGCTTATGTTTATATGTTTCTTTTAATGTTATTTTTATTTTTCATCCAAAGAAAAAGAAGATTCATTGGTGAGAATGAGAAGTTTTCACTAATGAGCAAAGTTCAATTTTAATGAAGGCTTAGTCTTGAACCATGGAATAAGTGATAGAAACTGTGGTTCTACCCAAAGAAATTGTATTTAAATAATCTCATAACCTTTGGACACACAAGTGTATCAAAGCCAACCTCCATGCCCTCCAAACATTTAGTCATTTTCTACTAGCTCTCTCAGTTAAGGTGTAGGTCTTGTCAACAAGGCAACCTAGGTTCAATCCCCTTACCAAAATCCTAGCCATATTAAAGGTTGGTGACAGGTGTGACCCAAGTTGGGTACAATCCCCAAGTAATTTTAGCAGGCTTATATGCCCTTGAATTGTGGTTTCTTAGCCAACAGTTAAAATGCACATACCTCAAGTGACAAGCATTTCTAACAAACAAAAAAAAGATACTCATTTTTGTTCAAATAAAAATATGAGAAAAATTCCACTCATACAAAGGTCCTTGAATCTTTTTTGTCCAGCTATAGGGTAGTCCTTAATCCCACCAAATCCTCCATACCCCTGCTGAACAGTAAGATTATGAATGAATTTGCTCTCAGTTGAACTATCCCATGGTTGAGATAGAAAATGGACTCTGCTATCTGAGCTTTATTCTAAAGTCAACGCATACTTTAAAAGGAACTGAGCTGAACATTAACCCGAAAAAGTCTATTTGGATTTGCTATCAGTTGAACTATCCCGTGGTTGAGGTAGAGAATGGACTCTGCTATCTGGACTTTATTCTTAAGTCTATCGCATACTTTAAAAAGGATTGAGCTTGGCTTATTGCAAAAGTTAAGAAAATATTACTGCTTTGGTGCAACAAGTGGCTTAGCAGAGGAGGTAGATAAAATTGGGTTAAATCAGTCCAATCCCAGTCTACTGGGTTTCTTTTGCATATATTCCCAAAGGCATACTTGACCAAATCAGAAAAATCTGCTTTACAATCCTAATCTATTGGGTTCCCCTTGCATATGTTCCCAATGGCATACTTGACCAAGAAGGACCATCATTTCATTGGTCTGCATGATCCTTCTTGTGTACCCTGTAGCTGCACAAAAAAGATTCAAGAACCCATGGGTACCCTGTATGAGCAGAATCTTTCTCAGATTCAAGAACCCCTGTATGAGAAAATTCTTGAGGAGAAACTTTCTGAGATTCAAGAACCGCTGTATGAGCATAATCTCTCATATTTTTATTTGAAAAAAAAAATGAGCATCTGTTTTTTTTTATCATGCGTACACAGAATCTTGTGTTTTTTGGGCAGCTACAGGGTACACTAAAGGACCATCATTTCACTGGGCTGCATGGTCCTCCATTGCATGGCCAAAATCTATGGAAGGTTGGGAAATAAAGGATCTCCACTGTCTTTCAAAAGCTTTGGCTGCAAAAGGTGTTTGAGATCTCAAATAAATTTCACTATATTGTGAATAGGATGGCAAATTCACACAACACTTATTGAATCCAAGGTTATGATGATGAATCTAGACATGCATCATCAATTTACATTACTTGATCCAAGGTTAAGAAGATGATATCCTAGAAATGTATCATCAACTTACATTATTTAAAAAACAAAATACAAAAAACTAACATAGCATAACAACTTGCATTATTTAAAAATAATATAACATAACAATTTAACCTAACATAACACCTACCTAACATAAACTAGAAAAATTAACCTAAAATAACAGCTACCTGCTTAGATCCAACAGTGTCCCCCAATGCCTGTAGAATGCAGGACCTTTACACATACAAAGCATTTATGTTCAACTATTAGCATTGCTCATAACAAACTTTAATAGTTAGCATTGCTCATAACAAACTTTAATAGTGGAAATAACCAAAAGCTTAAGAGTTAGTTCAAGACTTCTCCTTCCAAAGTTTGGGAAGTTATGGAAGGCTAGCTCAAAACCCCATTTTCCAAAGTTTGGAAAGTTATGGGTTTGGCTCTCATAATTTTTGGATTATGTCTCATATTAATGAAGTTTCACAATTTATTACTGGATCCAAGGTTATGATGATGAGTCTAAAAATGTATCAACAACTTACATTATTTAAAATCAAAATGCAAAAAACTAATAAAACATAATAACACATAACTTACATTATTTAAAAACATGTAAAATAACTAACCTAACATAACAGCCACTGCTTACTTCCAACCGTCTCCCCCAATACATCTAGCTGTAGAATGCAGGACCTTTACACATACAAAGCTTTTACGTTCAACTATTAGCATTGCTCATAACAGCTACTGCTTACTTCCAACCGTCTCCCCAATACAGCTAGCTGTAGAATGCAGGACCTATACACATACAAATCTTTTATGTTCAACTATTAACATTGCTCATAACAAACTTTAATAGTGGAAATAACCAAAAGCTTAAGAGTTCTTGGCTCGCTCAAGACTTCTTTTTCCAAAATTTGGAAAGTTATGGGTTTCACTCTTTTGATTTTTGGATTGTGTTTCATATTATTGAAGTTTCACAATTTACCTCATTTACCATGATCATGGATTATTATTTATCATTCATAAATCACGGAAAATAATAATAAAATAATTTGACAAAAAAATTATTTATTATTTTTCAACCAGATTTCCCTTGACAAAATAATTTGAAATAATAAAATCCAATTAAACCAATCCCAGAGCATAAAAAATTAAAATATATTCAGCAATAAACAAGTCCAAAAAGACCTTACTCGGCTGTCGAATGCATCAGTCAAAACGTTTTAACTCCACTTTTACACATGCAAAAACTTTACACCAAATAATGCAATGAAATGGTAAAAATACCAACTCAATGACTCGGGAATTTTACACATACTAAGGCTTTCGAACGCACCAAATATTGCTGATCAAGATGGCAAAACTTTAAAAAAAATCCCCTAACTTGGCTATTGAAATGACCAAAAATACTAAAATACAGAGGCATGAACCCAAACCAACAAAAGACTCGAAAAATGTAAATAAAAATTAAACCCAAACACAAGGCTACATCAAACAAAAGGCATTTGCCAGCCAGCCATAATCAGCAGGCATTCAAATGCATACCTATAACTACTACATCCTATTTTAAGGAAAAGAGGACAGATAAATGGCAACGGGTTAATGTGGATCATATTTTGGGCCCAAAACAAAACACAATTGAAATTGATGTCGATCAAAATCCCCACAGACGATATAGATCATGGCAGTTTAGACCTTGACAATCGACTTGCGACGGGCTACACTTCCTAAACAGAAATCTAAAAGCCAGTGATTTTGAGGGCCTTAAAGCCCTAGTACATACTTTAACGTGCCCAAGGAACACCCTTGAGCTTCCTGAAATTCATACTGTAGATATAGAAGTCATATTTAGTGAATTTTACATACCTCAGTGATTTCCTCCTCTTTGCTGAGAGGTCGATTAATAGAATAGGCCTTCCGTCATCCGCTGCGAGTATTGCAGAAGCGGCTCTTTACTCTCAACGTCCATAAGACACTTATTTTCCAAGTTTATATTGCCCTTTAAAGAAAACAAGTGCCTTGTAGAGGTGGAGAGTAACTGCCAGGTCTTATTGAATTATGGGCTTTTGTAGAAATCGCGCGTCTGAGCCAGAATTAAAACTAAAAGAACAACCAATGAAAGAAATGTTGCTCACTGCCAAGAATATCATGGCGTATGCATTTAAAAGAGCGCTGCCATCCATGAGAAAGAGAAACAGCCGTCCTACGAAAATCCTGTGGCCTATTACTGGACTGTTGAGGAATAATAGCTATGCTAATGTCAATGCGCAAGAGCGAAGCTTAGATAAAGTCTGGCAAAATTCAATGGAAGCAAAAATGTCGCCCATAAAATAGACAAAGGAGCGGCGGTAGATGAAATCCAAACAGAAAACAATGAATACTGACGTAACTCGGGCGGATACATCGCAAGGCAGGCGTAAATCCACTCCTTCTGTAACGAAAACTCAAGGAGGTGAAGCATAAACTGAGAGGGCAAGTGATACTGATAAAACCCCCAATCCTCGTTTAATACAAACCCTAGTGAATATTAACCGTCGATCTAAAACCAACGGTTGGGATTCAAGGTCCGTATCAGGTTTCTCAAATTAATTTCGACTCTTCGTTAATAATCCATCAACAGTGGGAAGTTGGAACTACAAACCTTCAAACTGGGTTTCAAGGTCCATGTCATGTTTCTCAAATCAATCTCAACCCTTCATTAATGATCCATGGGACTAGAAACCTTTAAACCATAGTGGTTTCTCTTTTAAAAAAAAATACACAAGGTTTAAGCGACAGCTAGTTGTCTCCCATTATTGTTTTGTATACCCAAGTACATTTATATTATAATAATGATAACTAGCATACCCCAAAGTGGGAGAATGAAAGGCCTAGAAGAATTTCAATATCTCTAAAATAAGAGAAAGTTTTGTGTATGTAGATAATGTAAATAGTATGTCTAAAACAAGAGAAAGTTGTGTATGTAGATAGTGTAAAATAATGTGCTGAAAACAAGTACAGTGATTTTATGGAAATTATAATGCAGATACTAATAAGCAACAAGAAATAGGAACGCATGCAATAAATTGAAATCAGTGGAATCAATGGAAAGTAAAATGAAATGACCATTAATTTGTCATAAGAGAAATATACATATATAATATAAGAAGAGTTATAAAGTTTGACTCTAAATATATTGGCAAGCAACATTGATATTTTCATTTAGTACGGGGAGTGAAGGGATTGAGGGATGTAATTATAAGTGTGAGTGAGAAAGAGAATGAAGGCGTTCCTCTTCCTTCTTGCGAAGTGTGATATATCAAATGTCTTTCATCTTTGCACAGCGGTTGAAGGAGAACGATGGTGCAATTCACATTCCTTCTAATGTTGTAGAGCGTGATATTGTCATGAAGTTCAAGCCTTGACGTTCTAGGTTATCAATGTCAATGGTTGACCTATGATGGAAGCTTAGGAGGGCTAGATCTTGTATACAATTTGCATGACCACTCCAAGTGCACCATTAATTAGTCATACTTGGAACTACACAAACTAAATAAATAAGTAATATTTATATTTTTGAAATGTTTATATAGTTATTGGAACAACAATAGTTTGTATATTTAAGAAGAATTTAAGAATTGACATAGTAGAAAAAGAAAGGTGAAAAAAAATAAAATATATTTTACTATGTAAATAAAGGAATGACCATAATATGTTTAAAAAGATGTATTGTAAAAATATGTAATGATGATAATGCATATATAAAGAGAGAGAAAATAAACCATGATATTTCAATTTAAATAACTATGTACATTTATTTATTGAATATTACAATATGGACTTAAACCAAAAGTTGAATGATTGAATAGTAAAGTTTGCATTTTAATGTAAAGATCACATTGTTGAATTATATGAATTTGAATTACAAAGTGTTGATATAGCATTTTTTGGAAATTATAGTGCAGATACTAATAGGAAACAATAAATAACAAAAGATACAATTGAAACAAATGTAATCAATGAAAAGTAAAATGAAATGTACATTAATTTGTCATAAGAGAAATACCCATATGTAATATAATTAGAGTTATCAAGTTTGACTCTAATTATATTGGAAAGCAACATTTGTATTTTGATTTGGTACGGGGAGTGCAGGGATTGAGGGATGCAATTTAAAGTGTGAAAGTGACAGAGAATGAAGATGTGCCTCTTCTTTCTTGCGAAGTGTGACATGTGAAGTGTCTTTCATCTTTGCATAGCGGTCGAAGGAGAATGATGGTGCGATTCACATTCCTTCTAATGTTGTAGTGCGTGACATTGTCGTGAAGGTCAAGCCTTGACGTTCTATGCTACCAATGTCAATGGTTGATCTTGTTAATGTCAATCCCTGGGATTTATGGATAGTCAATGCCCAAGCCATCTTGAGGGGGATTCGTTTCCTGTTACCTCGATTTATGGGTGGAATTGGTATGTGCTTTGGTTGAGATTGGTCCCATGGAGGGCCAATGTATTTATCAAATTCCACGACAACATAGGTTGGCAACTTAGGAGGGATAGATCCAGGTGTGTATATGATTTGCATGACCACTCCAAGTGCACCATTGACTAGCCCTGATTGGACCCATAAATTGTAACATAGCATTACTCGTTGCCCCACACTTAACAATATTTCGTTTTCTAGTTGATGGTCATCATCTTGTTGTGTATCTAAACCATTGGTGAAATCTGCGATTGAGCATGTAATAGGCATAGCCAATGCTTGGAGCATGTACTTGTTGTGAGTGTTTGCAAGAATGTTTGTTGCAAAGAGATGGATTGATGCGTCAAATTTTGAACGCTCCTCTGTTGACAAGAATCTATTAGTCCTAGATTGGAGGAGGCTCTAGTCTTCCAAGGTTGGTGTAGCATTGCGGATGTTTGTCAATAGATGGCGAAAACGAAGTTGGGTGGCATCAGTGCCCTTTTGCCGGAACATTGTTTCCTAAATGATGACAATGGTAAAGTTTGACCACAAACACTTCCCTAGTGTTGCTCCTGCATATAGAGGTTTGTCCATCACAGGTGGGAGTTGGCCTAAATCACCGACAAGAATTATTGAACAGTTTCCGAATGAGTAATTGTTTTTCTCTAGAAAACATTCACGCAAGCGACTATCAATTTGAACAAACATTTTAGGTCCTATGAAGCTCATCTCATCAATGAGAATGTATTGAATATTTTTCATCTCTTCTTGGAACACTAATAGGGCTTGACCCTGTAAAGGCTTCATGTCCTTTATAGGAATATGTAGTCCTGCATGTATAGTGCTTGCATGTATGTTAAAAGCTACAACTCCAGTAGGGGCGAGGAGAAGTAGTGGACTATGGGCAGATGTTTGTTGAGAAGAGAGTGCTTTTTTATGGTGCTTATAAGGTAGGATTTACCTGTTCCTGCAATTCCTTGGATGATCATCCTCAATGGCTCTTTACTTCCGTGTACTTGTGAATCTTGTAGGACTATGTTAGATGCAAGCTGTTGACTATGAGATAATACATATACGAAAGTAGGCATGGGAGTGTTATTGTGTATTACCTCCCTGCTCCTTCTATTGTAGTCAATGTAGTTTGGTGCAGTCTTCAATGTATATGTTGACACTCCTGGATGATTCTAGGAATGGTTGGTGTCAAAATCTCGAAGGCCAAGCATGTCAAGTTCATTGATGTGGATATTGCCTGTAGGTACTAACCTTGACAAAAATTGCCATTCATTCATGTCCATGTCGAGATGCATGTTATGAATAGCGTCATCTTCAAAGGTCGCCTCCTCAATATTGGTTGCAGGGATGCGATCAACATGCCATGCACAATAGGTATTTCGTATGCATTCCCAGTTTGAAATAATGTCATGTTCTATAAGGCTGATGTCTTTCTTAAAGGAACGAAAGGGATTATATAAAAGAAGCTCACTCCAACAAAAATCAAGAAAGGCATTGGAATCTTTTGCTGGAATTGAAGTAAAGCAAGGCCAAACATGGAGGATTGCAAGGACAATTCTCTTTTTCCACTTTTCATTTTTACGTCCCTGGTTATATGACCATTGTTGTGTAAGGTCTATAAGGCATAAATGATCCAATGTTGGAGGACGTTGCAAGTATGCATCTATGAAACTGGATCTAGATAAGCAATCGTTCAAGTCAAGACATACACGGTGAAATATTTTCCGACCAACATTTAGTTTGGTGAAGGCTCGACTGCATGTGACAAGGGGTAATTTTTGCAACATATGGCAAGTTTCTTGAGCACTGATGTCTCGATCAGCAATTGCTTTTGAGTGTAAGCGACGGTAGGCATATGAGACTGGGTCCTCTGGAGATGATGTATTTGCGATTCTAGTCAGCATTTGATGGTAGGTCTGTGATTTTCCTTCTGCTTTAGAAGGATATTTGGCTATGTATTTCAAGACAGCATAGCGTGAGAGTACTAGTTGACAATCCACATTTGCTCGCCATGTTTGAAGTATGCTCAGATTATGCATGTTCAGACGAGCATCATTGCGTGCAGGGTGATATGTTTTTTGACCCTTTTCATCAATGTATAGTGATGATTCATGTTGTACATTCCAAGGGAATTTATATCTGCATTCAAGTGTAGTCCCTTTTTTGCGTAGACATTAATTCTCAGTGCACTTTGTATGTCTTTGTACTCTGTTTAAGAGTTGTTCATAGTCATGAAGTGGATTGGATGAAAGTATGTCCTTTGTATCAAGCAAGCAAGGGTCATCCTTAATGGGTCGGTGCATATGAAGTTCTGTGTCTTGATTTTCTCTTGGATTCCATGCTGTAATCATTGATTTGATCTTGGTCTTCCCAATCTAATGTTTCCATGTTAGGAGCTCCATCAATCCAAAGAAAACCATGTATATGTGCAGATCCACGATGTTGCCATTCATACCTACACAAGGAATGTTAGATGATTAAAATAATTGACAATGATGTAAAGGTCTTGTAAAGAGACACGCGGGTAGGATATAATGTGTACCTGTACCAATGATCTGGTGCATGCATGTTCTTTTTAAGCATCTCCTCATGGAAGATGAAAATCTTTTATGCATGTATGCAGCCACGATGTGGGGCCTGTCAATGATGTTGCAATTACGCCAATGTTGTTGCGCTTCCAGGTTAGAAGGGCGATCTTCTTGTATAAGTGCATGTAGGTCTAGCCATTTTGTGTCTGTTGCACTAAGAGTGAAGAATAAGGTAAGGCATTGTAATTGTGCGATCATATTTGTCAGCTCACACCTACGTAGTGTCCAGTATGCTCTAGTCCCATGAAGATGCGCTCCGAAGCGCATGACATGTTCTAGGAGGTTGTCTATAGGCATTTCTTGTAGATGTGCACGCAACTCCTCAATTGTGGTTGGTGTGTTATGTTCTTGGCTCTGCTTCACTAAGAAGTTGGTTGTTGATTGACTCCTGTGGCGCATAATCAAGTTGTACAAGAAGTATTTGAAGCGCGGATGACTACCAAATCTGTTGGCATGGTATCTCATTAAATGTATTGCATAAATATCAAGTGGAATGTTCTTAATACGTGGTTGGAGAGGTAGTGCATCTCCGTTTGGGAACAGAGTTGGGAATGCCATGTCAAATAAACCCTCTGTGTTGTACTCATTGATTGGTGATGATCCAATAGTTGGCCAATCAATTATAGTAGGTGGAGCATTGGATGTAAACTGAACAAATTGTCTGATCTTTCCCATTTCTCATTCTGCATTAGGCAAGCTGAAGGCAAAAGAAGATATTTCTTGTGTTGGTTGGGTAACACATTGGTTATCTAGATTGGGTATATTTGAATCTGTATAGGAGGGCATACCAAAGTCTGTAGAGATAGAATGTAGTTGAGAGGAGACATCAGTGCATGATTCTGGAAGTGATTCTATTGTATTGTGGTCAAGTTGGACATCATTATAGTATCTGTCATTCTGTATTTTATAGAGCAATGCATTGATGACATGTGATTTAGTCACATAACAGTCATAACATTTACCTTCTGTTCCATGCCTCCTACCAACCAATATATCAATATTTGAAAGGGGGCGTGGAAGGAAACTTGTAATCTGTACAATTTGTTGGGGGAAACTAATGGTGTGACCACTATACTTGTATTTTTCACCACGAGCATGTTTGACCTGTAAAATTGGGCTAACACGAGCAATGAGCATTTCTTCAATTTGAGTAAGTATCGATAGTACAATGGGTTGGTCATCGGGGTCCATATTGTTCCATTTTGAGAATTGATGACCATCATTTTCTCGATGACATCGATTGCAAATGTGTCCATTGATGGATATATGAGTGGTTATGCCAGGATATGATTCCATACAAGTAATACATGTATGCATGTTAGACAAGGCATCAATCCGTTTGCAGAAAGAATGGGTAGCATTTGGATGGCCATGATGTTGAAGAGTTTCTATTGGAAAATTCAAATGAGGTTCTTTATTAGTACGCATTGTAGTCTCTTGAATTATATTTGTTGCATCTTTCTTTTCGGCATATCTTCTCTTGCATTGTTCTTTTTTTGGACCTTAGATGCAGATGATTTTGTATTATTTGGGTCAACATCTTTGATTGTGGCACTTTCTTTGTTCCATTTGTCTCTTCTCCTCTTGTTTATTTCTGTAGATTGGACTTTATGTCGATGACTATTGTATTGATTCTTACTATGAACCTCATATTCTTGAGACAATATACTTGCTAGGCTTGTTGGAATATGTTGTTCGAATATAGTAGGGGTTTGTAGTGATTGCGTGAATGTCGGTTTCGTTTGGAGTAGAAGGGTATGCTCCGTAGGATGAAAATCAATGCCCATGCTTTCTATTGCAATATGTGAAGGTGCCTTTGAGAAAAGGCATGAACAATTTGTAAATATATATTATTAAAATATATATTGCATATAAGTTGTTTGATAACATCTAATATGATATATGTAGGAGTATTATTTTAAGAAGATGAAAATTTAATTTTATGATATGTTGGATATGGATGCATATGTTGTGAAAAAAACATGCTAACTTTATAAAATCCATGTCTTATTTAACATGTAAATGTACATAATAGGAAAAAATACAACTTCTTGCTTTGATGGAAAAACCCTAACACATGCCTTCATTATTTAGGAAACATTTAAGATGTAACTTTACAAGCTAGGCCAAAATAGAACTGTTGGCTTCAAATAAAAGCACCCTAACACATGCCTTCACTCTTTAGGCAACATTTAATATGTAATTGTAAAAAGCAGGAAAAAAGGTACAACTTATTGCTTCGAAGAAAAACCCTAGCACATGCCTTCACTATTTAGGCAGCGTTGTATGGGTAGGCATGTTTTCTTTTGTTGTTTTCAAGCAATCCATTTTATCACATGCAATTACAATGTGTTTGATTTGTTTCTGATTGGCAAATGTTTCTTCGTGTATTGCTAGTTTGAACAAGTAACTATTGAAGAACAACTTGGCAACGATGTTTGTGGTCTCTTCGGTATTTCCTTCATAGCCATAGTCAAATAACTTATGAGTAGGTATTCTGATAAGTTGTTCTGTAACATCTTGGAATGCAGTTACATTGATCTTGCTTGTTTGGTCTTCAATGCAGAATTGGAAAATGTACCTGTATTCACATTCATAGACATGTTGATTGCACCTTTGGCAATTCCAGACACCGTCTTCAATAGGTGTGAGTTTTTTTTTGCAAAGGCAATCTTTAAATGTAAGAGGACATGCAGAATACCAACAATTATCTGTATCCATTGAAGCAATAGTTGCCTCAACTAAAATGTATGCAGTCTCTGGTCCTATACCGATTCCTTCATTTTTAATGTCATATAGTTTCTTCCATATGGAAGGATGGCCTCCGAAAGCACCATGTGCAGATAATGAGTGGGATTGGAGGCATGTATCTGGTTTCTCAAACCAGGATCGCAAATCATGAGTTTCTTTGAGATCTGGATTTATGTAAATTTGGGATGAAAAGGTTGTAGTAATTGATAGTTGATTGAAGTCTGTTATTTTTCCAGCCTTTATATCAATTATTGGAAAGCTATTTGTTATGGAATATTGCTCTAGATTATGTTTAGTGCAAAAGACCCCCCGTAGTGTGACTTCTATACTATAATTTGACATGTCCTTTAGTTGAAGGGTTCTCTTATGTGTCTCCATTCCATTTTTCCTCATGATAGTTACTAAAGGGCCAATGAATATAACAATTCCAAGTATCTCAACTATAGAGTTGTTGGTTAGAGTTCATAATTCATTAATAGGAGTGAAAACAAAGTTATGGTTTGCTATTGAATGTTCATCGTGTAAGCAAGGTTCTATGGTGGAGGTACTGCTAAGATTTATTTCTAAGTCATTTTTTAAATGATTGAATTCTTTTTTTTGCAGGTTTGATTATTCCTTTTGATATTATGTAAAGTTTACCAATATCTATGGAAGGATGGGAGTGTGTTGCTTGGATGTTGAAACATGTAATACGTATCTCACTTTTGTCAATGTCAATAACATCAAAGCTAAAGACATGGCCATGCCCTTTGGCATTGGTGAAGGTGCGAAGGTCAGTTTTTGTAAGGACTCTGATTTTTAATGTCCATTCTTGAAGGTATGGATGCAAAGATTTAATAGGAGTTATGTTTGGGGTTGTTTTAGTTGTTTCTATTGTTTTTTGTATAGACTGACTTGCATCTTTGCTAAAAAATGGTTCACCAATAATCTCTGAAGTCAAAGTATGGACTTGTATTCCTTGAACTATAAGAATCCTGCACAAAAATGTAAGAAAAAAAGTACAATTAGCATTTACATTATTGTGCAAATAGTGGGTAGTGTAAAATACGTTTAATGTGTATGATGTATGTGATTTGGAATGGGATGTGTAAGAGAAAAAAAAAGTGAAAATGTAGATAGGTTGAATACATACTTGTTATTCTGGATAGATTTACAACTGAAGCTATCTATTTGAACCAAGGATCCAACTTCTAGCTTTGATGATGTGAAAAATAAGCTGAGAGGTGAGGCAAATAAGCTGTGTATTGTACTAATTCCATCGGATAGGTGTACATAATAGCGGTCTTCTGAAGCTGGAGTGAAGTCCAAAATTTGTAGAATGGGATTGCACATAATATCTCCATTTCCAATCCTCGTAATAGAGTCCATTGTTAAAATGGATGTCATATTTGCAAGTATGTTGTTTCACGAAAGTTCAGAACAACGGTAGAAAAAAGACACCTAAGGAAAAACATTGCCACATAAATGTATTAGGTGAAGCCTACATAATGTATATGAACGTAACTTAGAAATAATATCAAAGCAATTTTTTTTTTTTGAAATATGTGTATAACTATTTGAATAAGAATAGTTTGTATAAAGTTGAGAATAAAGGAAAGGTGAAAAGAAATTAAATATATTTTACTAAGTAAATGAATAAATGGTAATAATATGCTGAATATATATTTACAAATATTACCATTGTAAAAATATGCAATGATGATAATGAAAGCGAAGCGTAAAATTCTAATTTATATAGAGTATACATTTATTTAATAGATATTGAAATATAGACTTGAATTAAAAATTGAATGATACAATAATAAAGTTTGCATTTTAATGCAAATACCACATTGTTGAATTGGTATAAATTTGAATTACAAAGTGTAATAAAATAGTTTTACAAAGAAAAGTGTTAATTAATAATACAAGTAAAAAGGTGGATAAAACATTGAAATTGTTTTTTATAAACATTAAATATACAATTCTTGAAATAGTATATATAAGTGCTATATATATTTGATTACAAGTGGAAATGTAAAGTTATATACAAGGTAACTAAGTGATAGGATATGGTTGAGTTAAATCTACGTGCTTGAAGCATGTTGCAAAACATTCATGTAACTCAACCATGTCTTTATTGAGAGGTTCTATTTATTTTTTTTGTGGTTTTAATGCCACGGATTTTTTTTACTCTATTTTTATTGTTTTTGGTAGTCTTGTCAACATGAGCTTTAAGGCCATTTTGAGATAATCAATGGGTTGGTTCATTTTTCAGTGTGTCTTCTACGGTGTCATATATTATGCCAAAGCCTTTGCACAATGGGCCTTTTGTTTGGAAACCCGAAATGAAAATAGTTTGTGTATCTGAAACATGAAATTTCCTTGCAAGTTCTTCTTTCAGCTCTGGCCTTGAAAGATTACCCCTTCGAGGATGAATAACATGGATTTGGAATTGTCTTATATGTAGATGGAGGTCTTCCACAAGGTGTTGAGTGCAAACTGTATGTCCTTTTACTGGGTCCACCATTGCTAGTTTAGTTGGCAAGTTTATATGTCAAAGGTTGATGAGTAATAACCTTGCAACAAAGTAAAAAATATGGTAAGGTTATTTGCGTAATGGTTAAAAAAACAATGATAAATAACCTTTCATATAAGGGGAAGTGGTAAATAAAAACAAAACAAAAGAAGTGCAAGAAAATGTGCAATACTAAATATTTAGGGAAATATTTCCTTATTGGATATGATTTCTAACAACATCAGAGCTAAAAACTAAGATGCAAAAGGCTTGATATGATTGATCGCGGGGCCTATTGGGCACCATTTTGACCTATTTTTGTCATCTAAATACCTTCCAGTTTCCTCCATAAACCTTCATGCTGATCCTTAAAACCTTAATTTCATTCACAAAACTTTGGTCAAAGGTATAAATATTGTTGCTTCTTGACAAATTGAATTATGAGATTTTTAAGGCATTTAAATTAAGGTTTTATTCAAAATTATAGGATGTGCTAACTTCCCATAATTTCTCCTAGGTTGGATACTTGCAGGCTAGCTAGGCGTAAACTGAGAGATGGGAGAAATATCCTCGATGTCCAAGGATGGTTAAACTTCCAACAAACAGATGATATGGTTCTCATAGGTGTCGAGTCAATGCCGGTCAAAGATGACCACCTGTGCTACCACTTAGCATAAAAGCAGGACAGTTTCGATTTTGTCTATTTTGATGGATATGATGGAGGATCTCAAGGGTTGCATGTCTTTATTAGTCTTCCAGATTTGTAGCATTTCTAGTTTTTTTTAAAAGATTGTATAAGTGTTTTATTTTACATATGAAAAAGACCCTGCTGGATCATAAACGTATAGTTCTAGAATCAAGACTGTGGATTTGATTACTGTGTATGCCCAATTCGATATGATGAATTCAATTGAAGTTTAGAGCTCTGTGATTTTCTCTACGTGTGTAAACGAAGCATTGGAGGGCCCCCTTTGCCAAGTCTGCACACCTATTTTTATATCGTTGCCAGTGATATGTTTTATTAAATCCTATAGAATTCAATTTCTTCATTTAACTACTCATACATTGCAGAATGAGTTGGATTGTTTGAACAAGGTTAGAAACTCTGTTATTTAATCATTCACATGCTGTAGGAATGGTTCAGACTGCTTATTCAATATTAAATCGATGTACATTGCTTATTCAATGATGAATTATTGAGGACAGTTATACATTGTGAATGTCTTCCTGTAAGGGAAATTAATGTTTGACTGCTTTCAATATTGAGATAATAGGCAGAGTATCGTGATCTATATTTTAGGGTTAGGTTTAATTTGATTTTTTTATCTCAGAACATTTCACATATGAATTGTTGTTTAACTCGGAGATCAAATGAAGTTGCTTATGTAAGGGAGTTTTTGTATTTCAAGTCACTACATTCTAGCTTTCAATAGGTTTGTTTCATAGGTAAACTAGATTTCCAGTTAGGTCTAGCTTTGAGTCTCTATATTTGGGATATGCCTCTAAGTCTACAAACTTCGGATTGACATAAAGTCAAGGTCTAATCTACACTAGTGGATTGGAGCCCAACATTTGGCGCCGTTGCCGTGGAGGCATTTTAGAAGCAGACTTAAGAACTTTAGTTCTCTGATAAGAAGAAAATTTAAAAATACAAAGTAGATTTTAGTTTTATGTCAAGACAAAGAGACGAGAAAGGAATATTTATCAAAACCCCCCCAAAAATAGAAGTAACATGAACTTCTTTATCTGATAAAAAAAGATTCATTACAACAGTTGACAGTTTTAAAATGGCAGAGGAAGAAACATCAAAAGGGCCAACTACAAAACAGAGAAGGGAGTATGAGAGAAGGTTAGAAATGGAAAATAAACTAAGACAATAGACAAGGGAAGAAGAGAGGAGACATGATGGGGAAGAAGAGAGGAGACATGAGAGGGATTAAATAATAGAAGAAGATCAGGAAGCCACCTTTAAATTCCCCATCTTGGACACTAGCATCATCCTAGGGGAAGAGGTGAAGATGAAGAATATTCCACCATCTGTCCTACCAAATTTCTATGGTATGACTTCTGAAGATCTGAATTCTTTCCTATTCGAGTTTGATATCTTGTGTCGAACTTATGGATATACTAATGACACTCACAAACTTTGTCTTTTCCCTGCTACTCTTAAAGCAGCTGCCTTGAAATGGTTCATGGGATTAGGAGAGCATTCTATAACCAGTTGGGATGAGATGAGGAAAAATTTTCTTAGAAAATATCAGGCATATTGTAGATCAAAGGATTTAAAAGATGACATTTTCAGAATGTCTCAACAGGAAGATGAAAGCTTGGAAGAGTATCTAGAAAGATTCTCATACAACCTGTAGAAATCCAATTACAATTCTTTGACACCTGAGATCATTCGGACAATATTTTTAAAAGGAATAAGAGAAGAATATATGGATATTTTGAATGTTATGGGAAAAAGTGACATCTCCTACTTACCCTTTGATGAGATACAAGACTTATGTCAAAAGTATTCAAGAGGAAAGGCTAGAAATGGGAAAATGGATGTAACTTCCAAAGTAACTAAATCTGCAACCAGTGGTATCTCCAGAGCTGAGCTTGGGAGTCTGTTAGAAGATTTTAAGACTGATCTATTGAGTACCTTAGGCACCCGAGTCGAAACATCAAAGACCAAGAAAAAACAAGAACAACAAGATCAACAAGATCAAGCCCTGTCTATCTTTTGCCTGAAATGTAGAAAGAACACCCATTAAAAGAATGTCCTTTAAATATTGTTCAAATTTGTGGCTTATGTACTTCAAATCACAAAACTGATGGTTGCCCTAGATTGAAAGAATTGCAGGCAACTTGAATGGAGGAGAATCAAAGCATGGAGTCTCTCTATTTTATGGGACAACGAATACCTTGGCAGCCACGATTTTCAGGTATGTCTCAAGATCCTATGCAGCAGTTTCATTCAAATTATCAAACTCCTGTTCAAAATTCATGGAGTGCACCCATGCCTTGGAAAACTTGGTCTCCTCAATTAGCTCAATCTGCTCCAAATTGGAGAGGGTATACTCATGGTAACCAGACATATCAACAGGCCTATTTACAGCCCTATCAACAACCTTCTGCATATCCCCAATACCAGTAGAATCAAGCCCCATTTTTCCAACAACCTAATCTTGCTCCTCAACTAGGCCAACAACCTCAACAGCTTCAATTGCCATCCAATCAGCCTTCACCTCGGCCAACACAATTGTCAGCCCAACCAATCCCAAATCTGAATAATAAAATGGATAAACCCATGTATAATGTTGATGATGGAATGACACTCCCCTACTCAATCCTCCCACTTCAAAATATCAACTTAAGATCTGGAAAAACTTTACAAAAAGAATCTCCTGTTATTTTAGAAGAACAAGCCAAAAATGAGAAAACTCCAAAAAAATTAAATATAGAAAAATCACAGTCAGAAAAGTCACAGTCAAAAAATCACAGTAAAAAAGGGAAATCATTAGTACCTTATATACCTCCCTTTCCAGAAAGGTTGGTCAAAGAAAAACTTTCAATCTCCCTACCTGATTTTGATGTTTTGAATGAGTTAACCAGGGTATAAAGGATATTCCAATCTATACTAAAGTAGTTAGGGAATTATGTCTTAATAAAAGAAGGAAGGATCCATAAAAAATTCATGTGGTAGGCAATTTAGCAGGATTAATGTCTAACACTGTTTTTATTGAAAAGTATGTAGATCATGGAATCCCAATGGTCATAATTACTGTTAACGATTTTTCAATTCCAAAAACACTGATTGATCTAGGTGCTGCCAATAATGTCATGACACTGGAGACAATGGAATACCTTCACTTGAAAAATCTCAGACCAACAACTACAGTTTTGGAACTAGCTGACAGGTCTAAAATCACACCTGAAGGGATCTTAGAAGATATCATTGTTTCTTTAGACTCTTGGGAGTATCCTGTAGATTTTATAGTGCTGCAACCAAAGTCTAATCTTGGAGAGCATCCATTGATTCTTGACAGACCCTGGTTGGCAACAACTGATGCTTTCATAGAGTGTAGATCAGGAAGTATGCTCATTTCACATGGGACAGAGAGAAAACAAATTACACTTTATCCTTCTGCCCAACGATCGTCTGCATTAGATCAGTTATCATGGATTAATGAGACCAAAGAATAGGAAGAAGAAGTGATTCAGCCTGTCCTAAGTATCAATCAGTTCTTTGATTTTCAAGAAGAAAACAATGAAGATTTGCTAGATTACTTCATTGCTGAACCTGATATTTCTGAAGAAATAAGAGACATGCAGTATGCTATAGCATATCAGTTTTGGGACAGAATTTTCAGGAAAATTGCACAGTACATTCTCTAGCATTGGCACTTCATGATATTTTTAATGTTCATTCAATCACTGATGTCCAAAGCAAAACGGTTGAAATCAGTCTAGGAAAACAATTTCAATATAAGTGCAGATCTTACTACATCACAGGAAGAACAATTGATTACCTTGCTGAATAAACATTCCCATGCATTTGCTTGGGAATACACTGACATGCTAGGCATTCATCATGAAACATGCACTCACCACATTTACACAGATGATAAAATCAGACCTCTCAGACAACCGCAACGTAGAATGAACCCCATACTAAAAGAGATAGTCAAGGAAGAATTGCAGAAGTTATTAAAAGTAGGATTTATTTACCCTATCTCTGACAACCAATGGGTTTCTCCCTTGGTTGTTGTTCCTAAAAAAAATGGTAAATGGCAGATATGTGTAGATTATAGGGAGTTAAATAAGGCAACATTAAAAGATTATTTTCCATTACCCTTTATTGATCAAGTGTTAGATGCCTTAGTTGGAAAGGACTATTTTTCATTTCTAGATGGTTTCAATGGATATAATCAAATTAGCATTGCAAAAGAGGACCAGGACAAAACCACCTTTACATGTCCCTGGGGCACATATGCCTACAAGGTTTTACCTTTTGGCTTATGTAATGCCCCAGCTACCTTTCAAAGAGCAGTCTTGGCCATTTTTGCAAATCTAATTCATGAATGTGTTGAAGTCTATATGGACGATTTTTCTATGCATGGAAGTGCTTTTGAGGATTCCTTAGCAAACCTAGAGAAATTTTTTAAAAGGTGTGTTGACTCAAATCTTTCCCTTAGCAACGAAAAGTGTTTTATGATGATGACTGAAGGGATAGTTTTAGGACATCGCATTTCTTCATCTAGAATAACAGTAGATCCTGCTAAAATTCAAATCATTGAAAATCTATCTGAACCAACAACTCAAATGGATGTAAGAAGCTTTTTAGGGTATGAAGGCTATTATCGTAGATTTATTGCAAATTTCAGTAAGATAGCTCTGCCATTGTTTAAATTACTTTCAAAGGATGTACATTTCAAATGGGATATTAACTGTCAATCTGCATTTCAGACACTTAAAGAGAAGCTCTCAACTGCTCCCATTTTAAGGGGACCAAATTGGACATTGCCCTTCCATATTTCTACTGATGCATCTGATACTGCAATAGGGGCCTCTTTGGGACAAAGAGAGCATACCATGACTTATGCTATCTATTTTATCAGTAAAAATCTGACACCTGCAGAATTGAATTATACAGTCACTGAAAAGGAGATGTTGGCAGTAGTTCATGTTGTGAACAAATTCTGTCATTACATTACTGGCTACGAAATTTTTGTCCACACAGATCATTCAGCTTTACGATATTTAATGAATAAATCTATCACTAATGGTCGGATAACCAGATGGTTACTATTAATGCAGGAATTCAATATCACTGTTTTAGATCGGCCTGGACGAGAAAATCAAGTGGCAGATTTCCTGTCTCGCTTACACAATACTGGTGAGGTTGTTCCTATTTTAGATAGTTTTCCTGATGAACACTTGTTTGCAATTTCTGTTATCACTCCTTGGTATGTTGATATTGCCAACTATTTATCATCAGGACAGCTACCTCCATCTATGTCATCTAAAGAAAAGAAAAAGATTATTAAACAAAGTGCTAGGCATATATGGGTCAATGGTGATCTCTTTTACACAGGATATGATCTAATTATTAGGAGATGTGTACGACAAGATGAAGTTTTAGATATTTTGAAAGCATGTCATGATGAACCGTGTGGTGGCCATTTTGCAGAGAAAAGAACAGCATACAAGATACTCAATTTGGGGTATTACTGGCCTTCTATTTTCAAGGATTCTAAGAAGTATGTTAGGAGCTATGATACTTGTCAATGGATGGGACGACCAGTCTAATTTGATGAAATGCCACTCCAACCACAAATCCTCATAAAACCATTTGAAAATTGGGCTCTTGATTTCATTGGTCCGATTCATCCACCATCACAAGGGAAGAAGTACATTCTGGTATGTACAGACTATGTTACAAAGTGGGTGGAAGCCAAACCATTACCAAGAGCCACAGAACAGATCGTGGTGAACTTTCTTTTTTAGGAGATATTTGTCAGATTTGGGGTTCCTAGAGAGATTGTCACTAATCAGGGTGCCTAGTTTACTTCCAAACTAGTGCAGGAGATAGCAACAAAGTACAAGATTAAGCACAGAAAATCTACACCTTACCATCCACAAGCCAATGGCCAGGTGGAATCTACAAACAAGACTTTGGAAGGAATCATCACCAAAACTGTCCAGATGCATAGGAAGGATTGGTCAGCTAAGCTTACTAAAGATTTATGGGCATACCGAATCACTTGGAAAAACAATACTGGTTTTTCTCCTTATCAGCTCGTTTATGGTAAGCCAGTCCTCCTACCTATATAATTTCAAATTCATACCTTCAAGTTAGCAGCATATTTGGGGATGAATCTTTCTGAAGCACATCAAGAAAGAATACTTCAATTGAATCAACTAGATGAGATGAGACATGCTGTAATAGAACACAATATTTTGATACAACAATAGAGAGCCCAATGGCATGACAAGTTTATCAAAAAGAAACAATTTCACATCGGTGACTGGGAACTATTGTTTGATTCGAAGTTCAAAGACTTCAAGGCCAAATTCACAACTCATTGGCTTGGTCCATATGAGATTGCAGAGGTATATGATAATGGCTCAGTCAAACTCCAAACAATCAATGATGAAGCACGTACATTTGTGGTCAATGGCCATCGGCTCAAACTCTATACCAAGCCTATTAACAAAGAAGATTTCATACAACAAATTTCACAGCAACGGGAGATGGAAGTGCTGGATAAACACACTGGTGTTTCTCCTTCACTTTCTTCTTAGCTATTTTCTGATTTGATATAAAAACAAAAAAACAAAAAACAAAACATAACATTAGAAAAAAAAAGGAGTTTAGTTGTGAAAACTAGGCCACTGGCACAACATAAACTTGAATTTTCCTTAGAAAACCAGGTTCGCTTGGCCATTGAACATTCATAAAAATATTTTCAAAATTTCATGCCTCTTAGACAGTTTTTTTTTGCATAATAAAGTTTTTTTTTGCACAATATGAATACATACAAACCTTGGAAAGTCAAGAAGAAAATCTAATAAGTGAGATAGGGCAGGTCCATGAAGAAAAATATATCCAAGAAACTGAAAAGATTTCAGATGAAGTGATAAAGCAGACAAAAAAAATCAATATCTTCTTGGAGTAGCAAGAAAAAGAAAAGAAAAAGCATCCAAGAAAGGAAATATTAAATGATCCAGCTTCTCCTTTCTTAGAGCAACAAACTATGGAAGAAGAAAAGAGGGGAGATTCAGTACAAGAGAATGAAGAATTGGGGATGGACACCAATTATGTGCAGCCTCCAATGAAAATGGAAAAGAAGAAAACTTCCAAAAACAGTAAAAAGATTAAGAGATTGAAACTGGAAGTAAAGGAATTGGAACTGAGGAATGAAAAGTTAAAGGAAAGGAACTGGAAGCTTAAAGTTCAAAGGACACGAATCTCCAAGCATGCATATAGATGGTATAAACAAAAGAAGATTTACAGAAACAGTAAAAAGATTAAGAGAAATAGTAAAAAGATTAAGAGATTGAAACTGGAAGTAAACGAATTAGAACTGAGGAATGAAAAGTTAAAGGAAAGGAACTGGAAGCTTAAAGTTCAAAGGACACGAATCTCCAAGCATGCATATAGATGGTATAAACAAAAAAAGATTAAGAGAAAGCCAAGGAAGTATCAGGAAGCTCGAAATAAGTCAGCACTAGAAGAGGATGATGAAAGTCAGTAGAAACAGTATGAATACATACAAACCTTGGAAAGTCAAGAAGAAAATCTAATAGGTGAGATAGGGCAGGTCCATGAAGAAAAAGATATCCAAGAAACTGAAAAGATTTTAGATGAAGTGATAAAGCAGACAAAAAAATCAATATCTTCTTGGAGCAGCAAGAAAAAGAAAAGAAAAAGCATCCAAGACATGAAATATTAAATGATCCAGCTTCTCCTTTCTTAGAGCAACAAACTATGGAAGAAGAAAAGAAGGGAGATTCAGTACAAGAGAATGAAGAATTGGGGATGGACACCAATTCTGTGCAGCCTCCAATGAAGATGGAAAAGAAGAAAACTTCCAAAAATAGTAAAAAGATTAAGAGATTGAAACTGGAAGTAAAGGAATTAGAACCGAGGAATGAAAAGTTAAAGGAAAGGAACTGGAAGCTTAAAGTTCAAAGGACACGAATCTCCAAGCATGCATATAGATGGTATAAACAAAAGAAGATTTACAAAACCAAGCACGAGAAATTGAAAGTCCTTTATGCATCTCGAGCTTCTACAGATGCATCATCTCAGACATGGGATTAAAAGCAGGGGGTTAGCAACAAAATTTTGGTCATGATATAAGCAGGGTCAAATTTTTTGGGATACTTTTTGTGCATGAGGACATGCAATAGCTTCCTCGTGGGGGAGATGTTGGGCACCATTTTGACCTATTTTTGTCATCTAAATACCTTCCAGTTTCCTCCATAAACCTTCATACTGATCCATAAAACCTTAATTTCATTCACAAAACTTTGGTCAAAGGTATAAATGTTGTTGCTTCTTAACAAATTGAATTATGACATTTTAAGGCATTTAAATTAAGGTTTTATTCAAAATTACAGGATGTGCTAACTTCCCGTAATTTCTCCTAGGTTGGATACTTGCAGGCCAGCTAGGAGTAAACTGAGAGATGGGAGAAAGATCCTTGATGTCCAAGGATGGTTAAACTTCCAATGAACAGATGATATGGTTCTCACAGGTGTCGAGTCAATGCTGGTCAAAGATGACCACCTGTGCTACCACTTAGCATAAAGCAGGACAGTTCCGATTTTGTCTATTTTGATGGATCTGATGGAGGATCTCGAGGGTTGCATGTCATTATTAGTCTTCCAGATTTGTAGCATTTCTAGTTTTTTTAAAAGATTGTATAAGTATTTGATTTTACATATGAAAAAGACCCTACTGGATCATAAACATATAGTTCTGGAATCAAGACTATGTATTTGATTATTGTGTATGCCCAATTCGATATGGTGAATGCAATTGAAGTTTAGAGCTCTGTGATTTTCTCTACGTGTGTAAACGAAGCATTGGAGGGCCCCCTTTGCCAAGTCTGCACACCTCTTTTTATATCGTTGCCAGTGATATATTTTATTAAATCCTGTAGAATTCGATTTCTTCATTTAACTACTCATACATTGCAGAACGAGTTGGATTGTTTGAACAAGGTTAGAAACTTTGTTATTTAATCATTCACATGCTGTAGGAATGGTTCAGACTGCTTATTCAATATCAAATCGATGTACATTGCTTATTCAATGATGAATTATTGAGGACAGTTATACATTGTGAATGTCTTCCTGTAAGGGAAATTAATGTTTGACTACTTTCAACATTGAGATAATAGGCAGAGTATCATGATCTATATTTTAGGGTTAGGTTTAATTTGTTTTTTTATCTCAGAACATTTCACATATGAATTGCTGTTTAACTCAGAGATCAAATGAAGTTGCTTCTGTAAGTGATTTTTTGTATTTCAAGTCACAGCATTCTAGCTTTCAATAGGTTTGTTTCATAGGTAAACTAGATTTCCAGTTAGGTCTAGCTTTGAGTCTCTATATTTGGGATATGCCTCTAAGTCTACAAACTCCGGATTGACATAAACTCAAGGTCTAATCTACACTAGTGGATTGGAGCCCAACAGGGCCCTCGTTAGATGGGGTCATTGAAATGTCCATTGTCAGTCTACCATCCAACTTGGGATGTGTAAAGGGGGCTTCATAAGTCCACACAACCCTTACTCGTGATGTAAGACAACATTTCTAAACCATCAAATTCCGAGTTTGAGCAAAATTGCTAAATACTACTATGTTATGTTCCATCAATCTAAAAAGAAGAATAACATAAAAATATCCTAAAATAAGAAATTTGTGTTTAACAACTACCTAAAATAAATTTCATTTTGCTTAGAGAAATATTAATAAAATGTAAAAATTTATTAAAATATAAAAATATCTTAAGATACTAAATTTTGATTTAAGAAATATTAAAAAAACTTTACATTTACTTTCAAAAATATGTAAAAAAATGGCAAGGAACATTATAGAGATATAAATTGAATATAAAAATAATTTACTAAAATGTAAAGATATATTTATAGAAAAAATTTGTGAAAAGAATAGTAAAGATATTCATGCAAGCTGTAAAAAGAAATAAGTCATATTGTAACATTTCCTATGATGATGTGAATTGTTAGTTAAAAGTTCTCTCTTAAAATTAAATTTCAATGGATTATTTAAGGTATATTAATTGCATATACATTTAACATCTTTCAATGTGATATTTTATGTAAATTTAAAATAGTATAATCCTATATAATATAATTTAAGCATCGTGCAATCACTTTTTAATTTTTTTTATTATTAAGAATTAATATTTATAGTTTTATTTACTTTTTAATAAAAAATAGAAATATACAATATTTAATTACTTTATATTGAAATACTAAAATGTAATCTTATTTTTAATATATTTAGTAATCTAATTTTTAATATATAGATTTATTGAAATATTAACAATATAAATGTTAAATAGAAGAAAAATAATTAGATATTTAAAAAATGCTGATCAGTTTTATCTTTAACTAATAAAGATAATTTATAAAATAATTAATTAAAAATAGTAAAAAAAGATTATTAATGTAGAGAAAAAATTGACCCAACATTTCTATGTAAAACATATGTCATATGAAAAAGTATTAAATGAATATTAAAAGTACTGTAATAAAACATTTATAATAACATCTTATTGATTCCAAAGTTTTATAGCTTAAAGCTTATGAAAATAAAATCAAGATGATTTATATATTCTATGTTTGATAGTAATTTCCATATTATAAATTTGAATAATAAAATATATAGAAGACTATCCATATTTGAAATTTGAAGCTTTGTATCCACTTTGTATTCTTACTAATTGAAATTTAGAATTTCTTGAACATGTTTCATTTTTGTTTAATAATAGCCTTATTTTTGTTTAAGTGCTTGAAAGTGGGATGAAATGTTCTCAAACATCTTTGATATAAGAGATAAACTCAATTAGTTGTAGTCAATGTTGTTACACATTTGACTTATTATGTGCCAATACATTTTTGTTTGATATAAAATAACAACTTTATATATTAAAATTATTAAAAAATAAACAAAATAATATGTATCCTTAAAACTTAATCTTATTTTTAATATATTTAGTAATCTTCGTTTTAATATACTATTAAATATTTGAAATCTAAATATTAAATAAAATAAAAATAAATAGATATTGTAAAAATAATGGTTAATTTTATCTTATAATTTCTAAATTAATTAATAAAAAGTAGTAAATAATAAATATTGAGGTATGGAAATATTACATGGAGAAAGATTATTAATCTAAAAGAAAGATTGACTCAACATTTTTAAGTGAAACATGATGTTTAAATAATTATATATATAAAATGAAAAATATTAAATTAATATTAAAATTAGTGTAATAAGACATTTATAATAATTACATCTTATTGATTTCAAGTCAAAGTTTTATAGATCATATCTTATGTAAATAAAATCAAAATGATTCATATATATTTTATCGTTTGAGAATAATAACCTTCTTTTTGTTTAAATGCTTTAAAGTGGAATGAAATGTTTTCAAACATTTTGATATAAAAGAAAATCTAAGTTTTTTTTATGTCAATGAATTTATATTGTATAATGATTATAGTAGCTTCAGCTATATTATTAAGGGCCCTATTGCGTTGTGTTCCAGGACAACCTGTTGATTTGGTATACTACTATGCAACATATAGGAGAAATGTGTCGTCGGGATTCAAATAGGTGCACATTATTAGGATAGGTTGATCCGTTTAGTACGATGAGGATGGTTGGCTAAGGTAAGGGCCAATCATAATTTATAGTTAAGACTGGAAAAAACAAACAACAAAAATTGGGAACAATTAAGATTGAAAGTAGTGAAACAATAGAAATCAAACAATATTGCAAGGAATAAATCCTTAGTCATCCAATATGTTGCTACACTAATCGCTGAAAACATGGTTCAAATTAAGAAGATGCCTTCATCAAATATTAAGCTGGCCAACAAAATCTACTTAATGACGTATACATTTCAACTTAAAGACAAATTGTGGGGAGAATTCAGAGGCTTATTTGTCAAGATTTAACATTTGTTTCAGCACAGTATGAGTATCCCGGGCACGTTTAATCATTTTTTACTACCTTTCCATGTTTAATATTCTAGTTGTTGCTTTTATTATATTTTGATAGCCAAACTATTCTAACAAGCACAAAACTTCTGGCAAATCTCCGTTGTCGCTACAATTTGGAAAATACTGCGCCAGGTTCAAGTTGCTTTCTAATCTAGAGCTTTTAATATAATCAAAATCACGAAAAAAGAAATCCATAACATTTGGTAGTCTAGGGTCGTCCAGGGTCTAGGCGTCAATATCAATTAAGAAATCCATAACATTTGGCTGGGCTAGGCGTCTGTGATTCAATATCAGTTTGATTTGGAAGTGTAGAATCCACTTAAAATGTACATACTGTTTCACTCCATTAACATAGATTTTGCCAAAAAATATCAAAATCTATTTTTGTAATGGGTAGGCTATTCCATCAGAGCTTAGCACACATGAATACACTTTCTTCGAGGTGATTTGCAGTTTTATATATTTTCCTAATAGGTAGGCTATTCCATCATTTTGCAGAGCTTAGCACACCATGAATATGCTTTCTGTGAGGTGATTTGAAGTTTTATCATCAATTTTGTGGAGTTACATCAATTCACTCTGATTCAAAACAAGCTTAAGCTCAAAGATTCAAAATACACTCTAAGAATCTTTTGAATTTATGTAGAGATTAGATATCTCTACAGGACAATGATACGGTCACTATTATCGAAGGAATTACACTCTATTAGTGTTGACTCGACCTTTAATAATGCAATTATTTGATGTTAACGATGCCATCAACCTCTTAGCAATCTATTAGTATTGTCTCTTGTCCTCTGTATGATATCCACGAGACAACGATAAGGTATATAGTCACTATTATGGAAGCAATTACAATCTATTAGTATTGACTCGACCTTTAATAATGCAATTATTTGATGTTAATGAGGCCATCAAAAGCTTAGCACTTGACAAAATGTAGATTCATGGCATGCATAGCACGTGGAAAGAAGGGCAGACACCGCGTTTTGCCACAGTTGTTTTTTTTTAATTTGTGCTTGTGCTTTGACAGGTTACTTCATGTTATCGCTGTGCAGAACACGTTACTTCATGTTATCGTTGTGCACCACAGTTGTTTTTTTTTTTTTAAAATGTGCTTGTGCATTGACACGTTACTCCATGTTATCGCTGTGCAGAACACGTTACTTCAAAGTTCATGCTATCGTTGTGCAGAACATGTTACTTCATGTTACCGCTAGGTGGTTTGCATGCGGTAAAGACTAAAAATCCTAAAAATTAAAGCTAACCTCTTCACTCCCAGCTAACCTCTAAGCTGCAACTTAGTTAGAAAGCCATGATGATCTGTAGCTAACGCTGTGACTTGGGATGGCTGGGGTTGTGCACGACAGGTTTAGATCAGAATACTGAGGTACCATGGAGCTAGAAATAGTGCAGTACGCATGAATAATCTAGATTTTCACACTGGATTATCAAGAGTGTGGGGATACAGGACTGCAACGCACATGCTTAGATATGGAAACTGAAAGCTGTTACTATTCTAATTCATAAAATAAAAAACCTAACATACCCTAACATTCATGGTGAGTAGGCTAGGGAAAATCTTGCAACATGGGACGAGGAATAAAGCCGCGCAAGGTAAAAAGGATTCTTGATTATTGCAGATATTGGTGTTGAGGTAAATGGGTACTGCTTGTAGATATTGGTGCCAAGTGATGAGAAGAGCCACCAAAAGCAGCAAGCTAGATGAGCTGTTGTTTTTTAAAGCACCCACCCTCTAGTTAAAGGAATCAAGCCGCCAGGTAAAACTGATTGTTGTATATTGCAGATATGCCTTATTTCGGCATTATATCAAATCTTGACAAGGGCTGAAATGGTTCAAAATGGTTGTTTTTTTGGTGATGCTATTCAAGGTTAGACTTGGTCTTAGATTGGATATGGCTAGAGATATGAAACTATATAAGAAATAGAAAGGAATATGGGCTATTTTTTCTGGCTTCATGCTAGCTTTATTTGTACCTAAATACTATTTTGTTTGTTACTTTTGTCCTTGTAGTCTGAGGAGGCTGCTATCTTTGCTTGCTTGGTGGGCGAAACGATTGTTTGCAATAGTAGTCTGGTGAAAACAAAGGAAGCGAAACAAGTTTGTTCTTGAATCCCTGTTGCAGTTGGCAAGGGATAGGAAAGATTCTATTATGAATTATCTCTAGTTTGTGCTCAGAAAGGTAGGTGAAGCTTCCGCCTCATACAGGTCTGAGAGATCATAGAGATTCTAAAATTGATGTAAAAGTTACCTAATACTATTTTGTTTGCAGCTACTTTTTGTCTTTGTTCTCTCTGCTGGTGAGGAGGTCGCTATGCCTTTCTTTGGCGCTTTGCAGCTGGTTCAGGTGAGGGTGCAGGTTCAAGTGAGGGTACAGGTGAGGGTGAGGGTAGTGGATAAGCTTTGGGTTCATAGTATACTTTTATAAGTAGCTTACATATTTTGCATAGCTTCTACCCTTGCACTTAGAATCGCTTTGGGTTTACCATATACTTTACTTAGAATCGCTTTGGGTTTACACTATACTTTTATAAGTAGCTTTACATATTTTGCATAGCTTCTTCCCTTGCACTTAGAATTGGTGCTATCCCTGACCAAATTACCAAGATTATAACTCAGGAGCCTATGAGACATTTTATAACATATTATATAAATAGTGCAGAAGGGAAGACCAAATTGTCTGTACCTAGATTTTCAATTCAAAAATAGGGAAGTGTTTAAATAAAAGTTGAAGAGGCCAACCTAAGAGAGTGAAATCTGAAAGTAGCGTCTCCACTGAATTTCCTGCAAATAATTTGGGATAATCTGGGATGAGCTGAGAGATAACCGTCTCCACTCTGAAATTGTTGTAGATAGTCTGAAAATTCTGTAGAGAGTCTAAGCTAGGCGATACCAGGACTGGCCAAGCATCTCAATAAATATATGTATGTCAACTGACCTTAGTCCTGTATGCTGACCTTCCTCTTGTCTTGTCGCCTTGGATTTCATTTAATGCTGGAGGATGAGGATGGAATTAATGTTTAATTATGGGTTGATATCATGTCTTTGTAGATTAACCAACCGATTTACTCTGTGTTGTGGTTTCAGGTGAGTATAAGCTTCACCTTGTGTCCAATCGGTGAATCCAAATGGATGGAGGGTTGCTTTCCAATCTTTTATGGTGTGATTTCCATAAAGAGTCTCATCTGCCTGTCATAAAGAGTCTCAGCGGCCTGTCAGTAACAAGATGGGCCTTCAGTTCTCAAGGATTTCAATTCGCTGGTTACAAGGATTTCAAGGATTGCAGCAGTGACAAATTGGATCGGTACAAGGATTTCAAGGATTGCGGTGGTGATAAATTGGCTCTTGTAACTCTGTGAAGGGATGTCACCAGGTATGGTGCCTAGGCTTTACACAGACCTAGGCTTTATTGGGATTTATGTGTCTTCATGGTTGACAGCCTCTATTTTATTGTTTTCTTTTTATAAAATGGGTTTGGAAATAATTAAAACAAATTTTAGAAAGAAAAATGAAATGACAGATGATGAAGCCTTGAGAAGAACCAACCCCTTAAAAAATGCCTTCGGCTTAAAAATTGAAAAAAAAAACAAAATTGAAATAAAAATGTATATTTAGAAGAAGAAAAAAAGATTAAAATGAAAATTTACAAGAAAATTAAAATAATACAAAAATTGCAATTGTATAACTTCAAATCAAACAAAAATGTTGAAATAATTATTTTATAATTCCATGAAATATTGGTGCATACACAAATAACTCTATTGGTATGTTATTGGTATGTTGGTTGTACATCATCATGCCATATGATTGTCCTCAAGTTGCATCATAATCAAACATTGTTGTGAATTGCCAAATTAGATTACTAGATACCCTACTTTTAAAAAAAAACTTGAAACATACACGGTACAAATAAGACCTTGAAGCATACATAGTACAAATAGTCAAAATGCTTTGAACACAAGGGAAAGTAAGCACAATACAAATTTCCAAGATGCGTTGAACACCAAAGTACAGTACAAATGGCCTGAACTCCAGCCTAGAGTACAAAAGTAGCTGGCCTGAACTCTAGCCTAGAGTACAAAAGCAGCTCTGTCTTCTCTGCAATAATGATGTAGATTGAAAATATTTGGCCTTTTTATCCAAAAGAGTTGGATTTCTCGCCTAAACTACAGCCTAGAGTACATAACTAGCTCTGTCTTCTCTACAATAACGATGTAGATTCAAAATATTTGGCATTTTTATCCAAAAAGAGTTAGATTGAACTGCAACCTAGAGTACATAACCAGCTCTGTCTTGTATGCAATAACCATGTAGATTCAAAATATTTGGCCTTTTTATCCAAAAGAGTTGGATTTATCCCTATATTTGTTTTTAGACGAAAAAAACCTGGCCTTGTTATTCATATATGAATCAAAGGCCATCAAAAAGGCCCCCCCAAGATGGGATTACATACTTCTGTAAGACATATATACTCTCAAGTACAAAAACTGCTAAACATCTAACTAACAATCAATTCAGCCAATATAAGCAAACACCTGAGAAAAATCAGAAACAATCATAAACAGTCCCAGCCAAAGAGAACAACTAGAATTCAGATAGCTAATCCAAAGATAACCCCCCTACTAAAAAATCAAAATACTAACAGATCAGTGCCAAAAAAAAGGAGACTAGCTCCGGCACCATGCTCAAAAGAGCATCAAATTGCCTTCCACACAAATAGTATCGTTCATACACTCCTTGAAGGAAAGGAGCCCCGGGGTAAAAAATAGAGCCTCTTTGGACAAGCTATCTGCACTCTGGTTGTGCTCTCGGTAGACATGTCTCATGTTTATCCATGAAAACCTACTAATGAGTGATCTGATATGATCACACCAATGTAGCAAGTCAAGAGAGGTAAGTAAGGCTTTTTTATTTTCCCAATTGATGATTACAGAAGAATCCCCAAAAATATGCAGACAAGGGAGACCCATTATGTCCGCCACATATAAAAGAACCCATAAGGCCAGGAGTTCAGCTCTAGTGTTGGTCGATGCACCACATCCAAACTTGAAATTAATAATGTGAGAACTGTTGATCATAATTAGGGCACCAACACCACCTCTCAAGTTGGCCACATCTCCATCAAAGAACCCACAGGGATACTCCCTATCTAGAGCAACTTTAATAATTCTGATGTTATGCTTACGATCCTTGAAAGGATAGGTATGCATCTGATTTCGGATCTACTGAATGACATGATAGACTGAAACCTGCAATCCCTCAAATATACAACACTTCCGAGACTTCCAAATACACCAGCAAGCAAAGAACATTAGGTAACCATAATCAGCGAATTTCATCATATTCTTAAGCCAATGCAGAATCAACTGTGAAAAACAATTCCCTGCAAGTAAAAGATCACAATTATATATTCCACAGAGATCAGACCATACCACAGCAGTGAAAGAGCAGTCCATGAATAAGTGCTCTGTATTCTCTTCAGCGTTCTGGCAGAGTGGACATCTGCTAGGACCAATCCAACCACGTTTAACAAGATTTTCCCAGGTCAATATTTTTTTAAAATGAGCCAACCAGATAAAGCATTTTATCTTCAGTGGAATGGGACCATGCCAAATCCGCACTACAGGTGATGCACCATGAGAATCCAGATATTTTTTAGCCAGCGGGTCATAAACAAGAGCAGCAGTCACCGTACCATCCTTTTTATTTTGCATCCACTATAGCTAGTCATCAAAGGGTTTAAATTTGATACCACCACATTTCAGACCTTCGATGTACTCATTCCAACAATGGGCCCAAGAACCCCCTAGCTCTAAATCATCTGCAGACAGCCAATAACAACCAAATTCTAGGAAAGGATTAATAGCAGCCTGAAGAGTTCTTATACCATAATCCTGAAGATAATCAAGAAGTTCTAGAGGCAAGAAAGGATAACTAGACGATCCAATGATAGGATCAACACCAATAATTATACTCCCACCACCCCCACCTTCCATCCCAAGCTTCTGTCGATCCAAGTCAGTGTGTTCATATATCCATTCCAGATGTAAGAAGTACCACTGACCAAGAAATGTTTCGTTCTGAGCCAAACTTCCATTGATTGATTGTTCATATACTTACTCCTGATCACTTTATGCCATAAACGTTTGCCTTGCAGGACCAGCCACAAGCTCTTAAGACGAAGTGATACACTGAACCAATCAAGTTTTTTAATACCCCATCCTCTGCATTCCAAAGGTCTAGCAAGCCACTGCCACTCCACTAGGTGATAATGACGGGTTTCAGCCTTCAGTCCCCATAAAAAAAATTAATTTCCTTAACTTATCAAGAATAGTTTTAGGCACAGGGGCCAGAGCCATCCAATATACAGGCATGCTAGAAAGTACGACCTTGATCAGGACCAATCTGCCTCCCATCAACATAAATTTATTAGCCCAATAATGTATTTTCCTCTCAATTTTTTTTATCAACCACCACCAATCTTTAATCCTATACCCAATGGCTTTAAAAAGTAGCCCAGATACTTGAATCCGATTTGTATAGGCTCCATCTTGTATGGCAGAATTGACTGAATACTTCTTTGAATCCCAATGTCCAACTCACTGAATAAAAAGCTAGATTTTTCTAGACTGCTCATCATGCCCGAGGCAGAGCAGAATGTACCAAGGATGACATTAAAAGCCACCCATTCCTTAGGGGTCCCGACACCAAAAAGGACTACATCATCTACAAACAGAAGGTGAGTCAGTGACATAGAATTTGATATCCTAATACCTTTAATCTTACCCTTTTCTTTAGCATATTTGATCAGTAAACTGAGACCCTCAATAACCAAAATAAATAGAAGAGGTGATAAGGGACAGTCCTATCTTATCCCTCTAGTTGCCCTGAAAAAACCCGAGGGAGTACCATTTATCAAGACCGCAAAGTTAGCTGATGAGATACAACCCATAATCCAGTTTACTCCCTATAGGGGGATGCCAATCTGAAGCAAGATAGAGGATCGTGAAGATACCAAGTGGTTCATGATTGCATACAGACAAGATAGAGGATCGTGAAGCGTTTGAGAAACTGAAAGGTCAGGCGTTTTTGGGGGCAGCCCAAGCGGTCTGCAGTTGTAGTTTAAATATTGGAAAGTAGAACTTAGAAGGGGCTTTTTTCGCTCAAAAATTTGTAAACCATTTTGGCTTGTAAGAGGAACTACTTCGTTTTACAATCAGAAACTGCAATTTTTTCCTGCTGGAGAAAGCGAAATGTGGAATGTATCAACGTGATTAAATGAACAATGTTGAAGGGGAACTATTTCGTTTTCAGCTGTGTTTCATTAACTGTGAGAGTGTTTGATTTCCTGAACCTATGTTCTTGTTGAATATTCTTCAGTATATTTTGTGATGTTTTCCACTGTGAGTAATAAGTGTTGTTCATAAAACGATTGGCTATCTGGTTGTTTAAATATCTGTAATTGTTCATGTGTTTTGAAAGAAGTATCAGCTGTCTGTAACTTTTCATAATGCATATGCAAAATGTGTTACTCACCAATAAATGATAATTCTGCTCCCTAGGGATAGTTTAGGTAGTTAGTTTATTCTCTTGTTATATGTGATTTGGATGCTTGTGGGCCTTAAGATGAGAGGTAAAAACCTGCACATCACATTGTGACTGCTCCATGCATCTCATCATCCTGCATGTTAATTAGGCACTTGCATTTCATAATTTAAGTCAAAATACAAAAACTCGGTGGACTGGGCCACAACCGGTAAAGCCTTTGTTTTGTTACTTGACCTACGGTAGCCGGACCGTAAACCGAATGGATTCCCTATACCAAACAGTCAACGGGCTAGTTGGGAACGTTGATTGGGGAGAATACCTTACTGTTGCTGCCTGCAAATTTCGTGGCCTCAACAGTTTTGGCACTAGAAGGAGGGCCGCCAGTGTATGGCTAGCCGAGGAAACCCGTTTTCCCAAGAATATTCCACCGATAACCGTTCTGAAAGCAGTGGATTTCAAAATCCAATTTCGGAAGAAAGAGAACATCTATATTCTGTTGGCAACGAAATTGTTAATGATCTAATAAGACACACCAGGGCATATGTAAAGAAGATTGGAGGATTGCCAATCATCCCTGAATTGCCCAGAAGAGAGTATAAAAAGAAAGATCGTCCTGAAGTGGAAGGCTCAGTGTTGGTTGGAGACTGGGAAGAACTTGTAGAGACAGCCTTATAGGAAGTTGTGTTGCCGTTGAATCAAGAAGGCCCAGAAACCCCTCACAGTTCTCCTGCTCACACTCCAGTTGGTTCACCTCCTCATTCTCCACCCAGACTCATGGCTAGCGTAAACGCAAACCAACCACCTAACCCACCAAATCCACCACCTGCATGGAGAGCCAGATCACCATTAAACCTGACCCCTCCGTTACATGATTTGCCTCAATCCTTTGAAAAATTGCTGCCTAAATTCGACCCCAATGAGAAGATACAAGTAGATGATCATCTGAAGAGTTTTTACTTGGAGATAGAAGGATTGAGGGCTGGGGAGCATGAAGATGTAGTCTGCGGCGTCATGGTACTTTGGGCTGCCTGCTAACTGTATCCCTGATTGGGATACCTTCGAAAGAATTTTCAGAAGTAAGTATGCAACCCAGAAAACTCATGCGGCTCTCATGAAAGGGCTGGGCGCGTTGAAGAAAGAAAGAAAGGAAAAGGTGCACAACTTCACACAAAGGTTTGCAGCCTATCTCAAGAATTTCTCTGAAACGGATAGGCCTTCAGACAAAGTTCTAATTGAATATTATACTTCAGCTCTAGGCGCTGATCTGGCCATGTTTGCTAAAGGCAGGGCCAAGCCTACTTTGACGGAAACTTATGAAGAAGCAGAAGTGGTGGAAGTTGAAAGAGAGAGCATTGAAGACTATCCAGAACAGTTAAGAGAGAAAGGTGCGGGAAGAAAAGCCTTATTGTTTACTAAGCCTAAGGAAAAAAAGTCGCCAGATTTGGAAAATATGGCCAAAATGATGCAGAAGCTTTCCAACAAAATCATAGATATGGAGAAAGAAAAGCAAGCACAAAAGTTTTATAAGCCATATTATAAGAAAAGAGAGGATAACCATCAGTCTCAACCTCCGCCTCACAATACTGCATCTATGAATTTAACAGAGGTAGGCTTGGACAATTTTTGCACTTTCCACCAACAGCCACACTCTGAAAAGAATTGTCCTCAATGGATTAATTCGATGACGTTGGTCATGAATCAACTGTTAGATTCCAGATTAACAGAAGAGGGAGATGAAGAAAGAAAAGAGAATTCTACTTCTACTTCTACCAAAGAACAGGAAGAGGAAACCATGGCTTTATGGAATTCTGTCTCCTTATTTGATGCTGAAGAGGAAAAGACTCAAGGGTACAAGGACGTTATGGAAACCAACGTAGCCACAAGGAGCCAAGGGACGGTTAAGGAAGACAGTCTTATACTCCCAAAGATTAAGAGGCTGCAAAGAAATGTTAAGAATAAATTTCAAAATAAATCCTTGGCTGATAAGATTCCAGAATTCACCATTACCAGCCAAGATCCTAGGCAGAATGAGACGCGGGCCAAGCCAAGCAAAGAAAATGCTGATAAACCCCATCCCATTGAGCAGCCGATGGATTATGACATAGTGGAGGATTTAAAAAAGGTAAAATCAAATGTGCCACTATTCGAAATGTGTAAAGTGCCACAGCAAAAAGAGAGACTGTTGAAAGCACTTGAAGCGTCGGATGAGAAGTTGCCCGCCAACAATCAACCTCAGGAAGAAGAAGAAATTGGAGAAACCAACGTTGGAGGTAAGTCTAAAAGAAAACATCCACCTTTCCTCCTCACGTTTGAAATTTTCAATCATAATGTACATAATTGCTTGGTAGACTCAGGGGCATCGGTAAATGTTATGCCCATATCAGTTTGTAAAAAGATCAATGGCCAGCCTAAGCCATCCACGTGGAGAGTGGTTCAGTTGGATAGGACAGATGTTAAGGTAATTGGTGAGCTGGAAGATGTCCTAGTTTGTCTGGCATCCAATGACAAAGTTTGCCAAGTTATTAACATCGTGGTGGCTGATATACTAGACGCTTACGGTCTTGTCCTGAGCAGAGATTGGTCGGCCAAATTAAATGGATATTTCGCCTAAGATTGGTCCCATCTCTGGTTGCCATACAAAGGGAGTCCAAACCAGATTAAGATTCTAAGAGAGCCTCACATGAAGTACAATGTTACTCAGCTAGAGGAGAAGAATGTACCAGTGGATTATGTACTGGGAAACTATTTTCTTGAGTTGGAACCAGGAAATTATCAAGCGGAAGAAGCCAGCGACACATCAGAAACTCAGCCTGATCTCCTTCGATTCTCACAGTCTGATGAGATTGACTATAATATAGTAAGCTTAGCAGTAGGATTAGATTCACCTTTAGTAGTTAGTGATTTTTGGATTTTGTTTTTTGATGGCTCTAAGACATTAGAAGGGTCAGGGGCTGGCTATGTCCTAATCGAGCCACAGAAGAATAAACATTTCTTGTCATATAGATTAGAGTTTGAATGTACTAATAATACAGCTGAGTATGAAGCACTGGTGCAAGGACTAAAGAAGGCAATTGAATTAAAGGTAAGCAATCTTAAAGTCTTTGGGGACTCTGAAATTATTGTTAAACAAATCCGGAATTAGATACATTGTGTTTCTCCTCACTTAAAGGCTTACCAGAGTGAGGTATGGGATTTGTTGAAAAGTTTTAATGCATTCAACATTATTTCGATTCCAAGAATTAAAAACGCAACTGCTGATTTGTTGGCCACATCAGCTGCTAGACTCATACCCACTAATAATCGGTGTTCTGTTGAATTGCTTTTCAGGCCTTCAGTACCGGATATGATCACTAACTTTCGAGTGTTCGACGATGATCAACAAATCATAGAATGTTTGAAAAATGACGAGGTGTTTAAAGGAGTGATCATAGACTATGAAGAGCATCAGGCCGAGATGAAATATGACAATTTCATTCCTAAAGGTGTCAGAATGTTAGAAAAAATGTTCGATTTAAATGAAAAGTTCAGAAGACCAGCCAACATGAAGACCCACAGCTCATCTCTATAGTTCGAGCTGATAAATTTAGGGACTGAGACGAATCCCAAATTTGTGAATCTCGGCAAGTGTTGTTCACCAGCAGAAAGAGACAAATTCATCAGTCTGTTTAAACAATATAAAGATGTTTTCGCATGGACATACGAAGATTTGAAAACATACGACACAAGCATCATCAAGCATATTGTTCCCATCAAAGCCGGAGTCAAGCCGTATCAGTATCCTTTGAGAAAAATGCACCCAAAGCTGGAACCACTGATTCAGAGTGAAGTGAAGAAATTATTGGATGCTAGAATCATTTTTAAAGTCAGACACTCTGAGTGGGTATCAAATCTGGTGCCAGTTAGAAAAAAATCTGGAGAGATCAGATTATGCGTTGATTTCAGAACTCTGAACCGAGCTTCTGATAAAGATAATTACCTGGTGCCACCCATGGAGCAATTGCTCCAAATGGTCTCAGGTTCTGAACTGTTTTCGTTATTGGACGGTTTCTCTAGCTACAATCAAGTATTAGTAGCCGAGGAGGATAGGTTGAAGACAACGTTCAGGACCAAATGGGGAACCTTTGCCTACAGAAGGGTGCCTTTTGGGCTTATAAATGCGGGAGCAACATTTCAGAGAGCTATGGACATAGCTTTCCGTGGATTGATCGGCCGTAGCGTTGTAGTGTACCTTGATGATATTACAATATTCTCGAAAAAAAGAGGAGAGCATGCATTTCACTTAAGGCAGATTTTTGAACACTGTCGGAACTATGGCATCTCACTCAATCCTAAGAAATGTGTGTTCGCTGTCACAGAAGGCAAGTTGTTGGGTCACATAGTGTCAAAGCAAGGGATCTCCATTGATCCAGAAAGAATTAAGGCTATTGAACAAATCCCCTTACCTCATAATAAAAAGGGGATGCAATCATTCATGGGAACCATAAATTTCGTACGAAGGTTTGTGCCGGATTTCACTCAGACTGTTAAACCGCTGCAGCAGATGGTTAAACAGAATGCAAAATTCAAGTGGACTGAAATTGAGAAGACACTTTCAGCAAAATTAAAACTGCTGTAGCACACACACCCTCCTTGAAAAGCCCAGACTTTGATAGGGACTTTATTCTATATACATTTGCATCTGATGATTCACTGGCAGCCGTGCTCACCCAAAAGGAAGAAAGGGGGGATGAATTCCCAATCTCCTTTATGAGTACTGGTCTACAAGGGGCTGAATTGAACTACCCAGCCATTGATAAGCAAGCTTATGCAGTGTTTAAGGCAGTAAAGCAATTCAGGCCTTATATATTAAAGAATCGAACCAAGGTAATAGTCCCCTACCCAGCTGTAAGATCCCTTCTCATACAGAAAGAGTTAGGAGAAAGAAGGGGCAACTGGGTAACAACTCTTCAAGAGTACGACCTTGAATTCAAGCCATCCTCTATAATTAAAGGTCAAGGGTTGTGCAAATTGATGACTAAAAGTGGGAACAATGAAGAACAAGCCTGGGAGGATGAGGCCGAATTACATGTAATGGATGTATGTCCTTTGTTTACAGCTCCCGAGTCTTGGTATAGAGACCTTGTACATTACCTACAGGTGGGGCTATTACCTGAACATTGGAATTCCAAGCAAAGAAGAGCGCTACGTCTTAAATCAGCATCTTATCGAATTGTGGAAGGAATATTATTCAGAAAGAATTACGACGGGGTTCTTCTCATATGCTTAGAAAAGGAAGATGCGAAGAAAGTGATGGTAGAATTGCATGATGGTCCCGTTGGAGGACATTACTCAGGGGATACCACAGCCCACAAAATCCTCAGGGCAGGTTACTACTGGCCTACGCTCTTTAGAGATGCACACGCGCATGTCGGGAAGTGTGATATTTTCCAAAGGTGTAGTGGGAGACAGCGTAAAGCAGCAGCACCTCTAAAGACTGTGATGATCACTGAGCCTTTTGAGCAATGGGGGTTGGACATTATTGGAGAAATAAAACCGAACTCCTCTTTGCAACACAAATACATTCTGACTGCTACTGATTATTTCACTCGCTGGGTAGAAGCTATCCCGCTGCGCAAGATAAACGAAGACGAAGTCATCAGCTTCCTGCAAGATCATATCATGACCAGGTTTGGAGTTCCAGTTTCGTTAGTCTTTGATAATGCTAAATACTTTTCATCAATTAAATTGACTGCATTTGCTCATGATAAAGGAATAAAATTGCATTATTCTGCTAATTACTATCCACAAGGAAATGGCCTGGCTGAATCCTCCAACAAAAATCTGATTAGAATTCTAAAGAAGACTGTAGTAGAACATCAGAGGAGTTAGCACTCAGCATTACCAAATGCCCTTTGGGCCGATAGATTCACACCCAAGTCTACAATTGGAGTGTCTCCTTATACCCTTGTCTATGGTAAAGAAGCCATCCTTCCTCCCAATATCATGCTACCATCTTCCATACTAGCTCAAGAGTCTAGGGGGTCGGATGATGAAGTTTTGCAAATAAGAATAAATAATCTGCTGAAAGCAGAAGAGGCTAGATCTAAAGCCCGGGAATGCTTTAAGCAACAGCAAGAGCTAGTGAAGAGATGGTTTGACAAACATAAAGCTGGAACAAAAGACTTTGAAGTAGGAGACTTAGTCCTCAAATGGGATCATCCCCACGACAAGAAAGGAACGCACACTAAATTTCAGCAGTTGTGGGTAGGCCCTTTTTAGATTGCAGCAAAGCTTGGCCCTTCTACTTACAAGTTACAGGATCTCCAGGGGTGGGAAGAGAACTTACCAGTGAATGGTTTGGTTCTCAAGCCTTATTTTTCCTGAGTTTGTTTAATTTCTTCTGTCTTGTATATAAATAATCTGTTTGGCTGTCTTTTGAGTCATGATTTACAGTTTGTTTTAGTTTGTTTTCTTGATTCTAATAAAGGGAATGAACCCGCGGTTGCATGGAGAGCATTAAAATGTTTGAGAATGATAAACTTTTTTGGGTCTCAGACTGTGTGTTTGTATAAAAGAATTTCTTCCAGTTTAGTTGTTTTCTCGAATAATTCTATGTGCATCGAAGTCCTGCTTAATCCCTGTGAAATAAATTGGATTCGAAGAGTCTGGAATACTATGTTGAGGCTCCATCCACATCACACTTAAAATGTTCTAAGGAGCGACAACAAAGGACCCACGAAAAGGAGCAAGGTGAACAGTATATTAAATATAAATGATCCCATGCCAATAAATGGATGCCAAAAGGAAAATAAGGGTCAAAAGAAAACTCCTATGAAAGCATCGTACATCAAAGCAAATGCTGAATCATAAGTACTAAATGGCTGACAGATCCCCTCCGTCCGTGAGCTGAACATGAAGCACACCACTCACACAAAAGGACACTATGGGATAGAGGATCATGAATTAAAATTCAGTAAGAAAGGCATACAGGAGGACTCATATGAAAAAGGACAAAGGTCCCAAAAGCACAAAAGTGCTAAAGTGGCATGGGAACAAGGAACAAACGAATATCTCTGTTTACCATGTGCTGCAATCATGTGGTGTCCAAGCTATCAGCTACCTGAAGACAGAGGTAATAATGAAACTCATCTTCTGGCCTCAACAGAGTTATCTGGACTTGAAAATCTTGGTTTCCACTCTCCCAAATTGGACTGTCATCAATGATTAAGGGTACACACTTCTGTCGTTTGAGAAATCCATATGGCTGGAAGAATGCATTCGTTGTTAAACAGTCTGTCACTCGAGATAAATCGCCCAGAGATCTAGGTTCACCAGGTAATCACCAATTTTTGCAGCTGCAACCGTTCTCCCTAAATTTCCTAAAAATTTTGGGCCCCTCCTCATCATTCAGAGTTGCTTTGATTTCGTTTGATCCATAAATGTTTGGTCTCGTTTTAACTTTGGTTGATTCTGAAGATGAATTTGCAGCTTGTTTTCAGAGGATGCTTGTGTTAAAATTTTGTTTGGATTGCTAGCCTAAAACTCGTCAGATCAATTGCCCTTTGAACAAACCATTGTCTCTGAGGTGAAATAGTTTGACCTTCGCTGATTTTGAGTTTTCTAACACTTAAGTTTTCTTATGATCGGGTGTCATTTTTATGTTGGATCGGAAGCTATAATATTTTTCCTTTCCGCCGTTGCGGCTGCCGAAGCGGTTTGACGTTCGAAGTACAGAATGTTTCGGCTTCTGATTGGGAAGTTTCCCGCCCGAGGGTCGCTCCTCTTAGTTTTTCCTTCCGCCGTTGCGGCTGGCGAAGTCTTTTGTCTTCCAATCTTCAAACCTAGCTGATTTCCGAAGTTTTTCCCGCCCGCGTCGCTTGTCTTCAGCCTTCTCTTTTCCGCCATTGCAACTCTCAAAGTCCTTTAGCTGCCGAAGGGTGAAGCCATCCAATCTCCGATTGAGTTTCCTCCCACCTTCGCTGGCCCGCAGTATTTACCTTTCCGCTGTTGCGGCCGGGAAAGTCTTTCCACTTCCGATGTCTAAACCATCCGACTTCCGATTTTAAAGTTTCCCGCCCTCCCGTCGCATGCCTGGAGCCTTTACTTTTCCGCCGTTGCGGCTGGGAAGGTTGTTTGGATTCCGATGATGGTTTCCTCCCGATTTCCGCCGTTGGTTTTGTTGTTGCAAGCCTATAGGAGGATAAGGGAGTATGGTCGGCTCTTTAAGAATGACGGTGGTGCACCTGGTGATTTCCTTGTGGAATAGTCATTTCAATTGGTAGAATTTGCTGCTTTTGAATGATGCTTGTCGATTGATTGCAGGCGGTTTTGGGAGATCGATCAAACTACTGCGGTGTATAGGAAGATAGACCATTTGACAGAAGTATAACTGAAACCAAAGGGATCGCCAAGAGGACCAAGGGAGTAAAAAAGCGAATCGGGAGCTATAAAGGCGTGGACCCAAAAAACTGATCAGTTACCAAGTGGTTCATGATTGCATACAGACAAGATAGAGGATCGTGAAGCGTTTGAGAAACTGAAAGGTCAGGCGTTTTTGGGGGCAGCCCAAGCGGTCTGCAGTTGTAGTTTAAATATTGGAAAGTAGAACTTAGAAGGGGCTTTTTTCGCTCGAAATTTTGGCTTGTAAGAGGAACTACTTCGTTTTACAATCATAAACTGCAATTTTTGCCTGTTGGAGAAAGCGAAATGTGGAATGTATTAACATGATTAAATGAACAATGTTGAAGGGGAACTATTTCGTTTTCAGCTGTGTTTCATTAACTGTGAGAGTGTTTGATTTCCTGAACATATGTTCTTGTTGAATATTCTTCAGTATATTTTGTGATGTTTTCCACTGTGAGTAATAAGTGTTGTTCATAAAACGATTGGCTATCTGGTTGTTTAAATATCTGTAATTGTTCATGTGTTTTGAAAGAAGTATCAGCTATCTGTAACTTTTCATAATGCATATGCAAAATGTGTTACTCACCAATAAATGATAATTCTGCTCCCTAGGGATAGTTTAGGTAGTTAGTTTATTCTCTTGTTATATGTGATTTGGATGCTTGTGGGCCTTAAGACGAGAGGTAAAAACCTGCGCATCACATTGTGACTGCTCCATGCATCTCATCATCCTACATGTTAATTAGGCACTTGCATTTCATAATTTAAGTCAAAATACAAAAACTCGATGGACCGGGCCACAACCGGTAAAGCCTTTGTTTTGTTACTTGACCTACGGTAGCCGGACCGTAAACCGGACGGATTCCCTATACCAAACAATCAATGGGCTAGTTGGGAACGTTGATTGGGGAGAATCCCTTACTGTTGCTGCCTGCGAATTTCGGGGCCTCAACAGGCAGTTTGGCACCTAAGCAAATTTTTAGTTGGCAATTTTTTTAATGAAACTATAAGCTTTCATAAACTTTTGTCCTTACATCTAAGGAAACTTTTAGTTGGTAAATTTTGTTTTCATTCATATTTTTATTAGTAATTTCTATTATAAATGTTGAAATATTAAATCTAGTTATATTCAATTAATGGAAAACAACGGAAACTAACTGTAAGGACTAATAATAATAATCTGATTATACATTTGTACAATTTTTTTTATTGTTTTATATATCTAAATACATTTATATTAGCACACTCATAAAGTTTGTGGCTCGATCAGGTAGATGAGGATCAAATGGTTAAGGGATAGTTATGGAATGGAAGAAAGTTTAATTTTTTTTTTTAATCCTCATATTTTTCTAGTTAATCAAGTTCAAGTGTGAGTTATCCATGCCTAGCTACATGTTATCACTTACACTCTTCTTGTTATCCATTTATCAACTATCAATTATTTTTTATATTCTTTTTCTTTTTATCTCACAAATTTCTAGTTATTTGCCATGAACTATTGATTATTCATTCATCAACTATGAATTATTCATACATTACTAAATCCATCCTAAATCTTAAATAATAATAATAATATAACAAGTGGAATAAGCAACAAAGTTGCTTAGTACCTGCCTCCTAAGAAGAGATTGAAAATATATAGCAATAGGATAATTTTGCTATAAAAAAATATGATAAAACAAATATAATTACAATTTGAAAGAAATTAAAACAAAAATGAATTAAACAATGAATCACACATAGTATAGACATTTAATAAAAGAGGAAAATATTGTAATCATAAACATGGTTTCTTTATGAATTAGAAAAATGTAAGTTTTGTACGAGTAAGAGGGAGGAACAAGGATCCATAAATAGAAGAGTGAATGGTATTAGAATTAAAGTCACATAGAGTTTGCAAAGAGAGGTCATAATCTTAGCACAACCCTTTGCTAAGCTTTTGAGGTGACATAGAATTGAAGTCACAATACCTTAAAGAAGAGACAAATTAAGGGCATAAGTCTTGATAGTCTTCTATGCCATTTATGGTCCATTCATAGGGTCTCAATAGTTTATTCTACAAGTTAGGGACACAAGTTTTCATAGTTTCTTTTACAATTCATGCTGGACCATATATAGGATCCCAAAACTCCATAATTTTTTTAAA
>LPNX010957376.1:119786-140834 GCA_001517045.1 Pseudotsuga menziesii
TGCTTTGAGCACTGCGCTTTTCAATGATGGGCTCAGCTGTGGAGCCTACTATGAAATGCAACGCAATGACGATCCCCAGTGGTGTTTTCCCGGGACTGTGATGGTCACAGCCACCAACTTCTGCCCACCAAACAACGCTCTCCCTAGTAACAACGGTGGATGGTGCAACCCACCCCTGCAACACTTCGATATGGCGGAGCCCGCTTATCAGAAGATCGCCAAATACAGGAGTGGGATCGTCCCCATCCTCTACAGAAGGTAATTATCATTTGCTTATACAAATTGAATTCAAACTTCGCATTGCAAATTCCTCAGTCTTTATCTCTCGCTACAAATTTCTAAGAGGTTGACAATGCAGGGTCCCCTGCTTGAGGAAGGGAGGAATTCGTTTCACCGTGAATGGTCACTCATACTTCAACCTGGTGCTTATCTCCAATGTTGGAGGAGCTGGAGATGTCCACGCCGTTTCGATAAAAGGGTCGAGGACTGGCTCGCAGCCCATGTCACGCAATTGGGGACAGAACTGGCAAAGCAATTCCTACCTGAACAGGCAGAGCCTTTCGTTCCAGGTAACCACCAGCGATGGCAGGACAGCGGGTAGGTGAAAAGTTACATCAGTTACATATGATGTCATTGTTACCAGGTGTCGACCCAAATCTAGATAGCAAACTTCGAAGATGACATCATGCCTGCTTACCCAATAGCAACACAAATAAATACGATTTTAATAAATTTAAAAATTGCTATTTTTCAAGTTACAAAGTTAAACTTTGGAATAAAGATTTTAATCCTTTAAATATGCATCGATATGCACCGACTAATACCCAAAGTCAACGCTGTTTGAATTCGACCGATTGCAATATACCAGCCGGAGGCAGGTATAATAATAATAATAATTTTATATATCCAAAATCAAAGTCACAAAGTGCAATGTCCCTCCAACCTTATAAACATATGGAAGAAACATTTTTAGCGGTTGCCATAATGTTATGGTATCTTAGATATGCTTAAATGTTATGTTATCTTAAATACGGTTAAATGTTAGAAATTTAATAGAATGTGAGGAGATTCAAATGAAACCATGTTAGCCTAAAAATATCAACAATGCATACAGGGTTTTTTACAAATTTCGTCCGTGTAGTCCATAAAAAAATAAAATAAAATGCATGGTAAAAAGTTATTAGCATATATAATTTTTTCCACCAAATAATTTAAAAATTAAAAAGTTAAAATATATATATATATTACAAATATGTTTGACTATAATAAATTAATATAAATAAAAATAAATATTATTTAAAATTTTAATCTTCCAAACAAAATATAGATAAAATTAATATACTTATATTTAAAATAACAACACTTATAAATTATTTATATTTAGTTCATAATAATAACTTAACTTTATAATACTAGATCTTACCTTTGAAATACTTTTCAAGAATTCAATCATAGAGTAAGTAATGAACCACATTTATAAATTAGATATATTTAAATACATACATGAATATCACAAGTTCATAATACTATTTCTAGACCATGTATATGTTAACACCTTGACTTTGAAATACTCTTACCTTTGAAATCCTTTTCAAGAGTTGAATCGTAGATTAATTATGGTAAGCAAACAAAATTCTCAAATAATATTATAGTTGGAATATGTTTTTGAGAAATATAATGGTAAAAAAAAATGTTTGGTTAGTAAAGGTTAAAGAACTAAACAATGGGAGTAACGTTATTATATTTGGACTTATTTATTTATTTATTTAGTGCAGAATATTAATTTTTGATAGCTAATTATGTAGTTTAGTTACTATGTAACACATCAATTTGGTAAGCTAATTTGGTAAGCTTAATGGAAAATAACCATAAGTACATAAGTACAATCTACAACATAAACTATTTGAATGTTGAAGTGCACAACATTTCACAAAGTGTGACACACAATTTGGAACCAAATATGACATGGAGCATTCTAGAACCACTTGGCACTATATGGTTAGTACACTTCAGTGCCACAATATTGGCTTCACATAGTCCACATTGGTTGTAACTACTAGATCAACAAAAGACACAATTTTGCATCTAGACTCTATGATTCAACGTAGGGTTAGAAAAGGATCTATCTATGAGATATTTGTTAATGAAGGAGCTAATATCAATACTCACTAAATCTTAGAAATAGATCTTCATAGAGTCTAAAAAGGATATATCTATGAGATACTTGTTATATGAATGAGTCGATATCAATATTCACTAAAGCTTAGAAACATAAGGTCTTTTCGGCAATAGATGAAAAACATCAACTATGAAGTGATATAGATAACCAAAAAGTGAAAATGAAATTTGCATAGTTAAAAACATTAAAGTATAAAGATAAGTAGTCTCTTTCTTCAGAATGTTCACTATGTTCATAATGTACACTATTTAACTGAAATAGATGAAACCTACCCAAAACACAATCAATCTTTTCTTTCTTTGAACCATATACTGTAACTTTCTCTGCTCCACCAAGATTATGTTTTTACAAAGCTTGATTGCTTACCTCCCTTTGGCAAAAAAAAAAGTGCCACGTAGTAATTATGCAACAAGATTCTTGAAATCCACAAATGAGACAATTACCCTTGTTATATCCAGTTTTATAGATCCACATGTAATCACTTACAAACCATAGGAAAATAAGGAGAAAATAAGTGTTGCCAACATAGCAATTGATGAAAAAAAAAATAAGTGTTGCCAACATAGCAATTGATGAACAAGAAGAAAATAAGTGTTGCCAACATAGCAATTGATGAACAATTGATATCATGAACTCTTATGCTATAGAGGTATTTAATTGAAACAGATATAACCCACAGATTCAAAGTATCGCAAACATTACAATTATGGCTAAAACTTTATGTAAGAAGCATGTAAAAAATGACACGATGATTTATTTGTAATCATCTATAATGACAAAATAATTGTTATTTGAACTAAAGAGAAAGTGAAAACACAGTTAAACAAAATAAATGTAAATATTCTTAAAAAAAAGTGAGTGACATCTTCCCGTGGAGAAAAATGTTAAATAGCTTTTCAAAATATCATAAATCAATGTCTCGTACAACAATATAAGTCTTTCATATCTAAACAAAAACTATGAAATTGAACCGAAAGCTTTGCAAAGCAAGTAGCAACAACAACATGCAACTTCATAACACAACAAGATAATATTATAATACAATACATCAATAATTCCAGATGCATAAACCATATGCAATGAGACAATACACAGAAAATGCCAAATTTCCAAAATCAAGGTTGAAATAACAAACTATCCCTAAAACAATTTTATATCATTATCCCATGAACAATCTTTATAAAGTGTGTTTATATCTTTTTAAAACAAAATGGATAAAAGGGAAAACCAAACTTAAAAAACCTTTACACATCAAATATGGGTTTAAAGTTGTATTATATCTAAAAGTTGAAAATTAAATATACATCTAGTAAATTATGAATTCAAACCATAATCACCGAATATTATCATTCGGTAAGATGACCAGTTTCAAATTGTATAAAACATATATATAGCCAATAATTGTATAGTTTAAACCCATGTTAGGGATTATGTTAAAAAGTAAATTCTTTGGACTACGTTTGGAATTAAGAGGAAAGAATCCCCTCTGCATACTTAAATCGATCGCAGAAGTATGGGAAAATTTTCACGTTGAGTTCATTCAATCATAATTGGCTGAAATCGAGACAAGACAATATAATTAGTATTACTATTGTAGAAATTGTAAAGATTTATCAAAATCAACCAAAAATCATAATATAATTGAGCTTTTACCAAATGATAAGTTGACCTTGAAGCTGGGCATCGAAGATTCCCAAGTCATGATCTTGAAGCACTTCACTCCAGTCATTGCTTAGTGGAGTTTGATGGGGTGTTCACATTAACAATGGAGTGAGCTATTGACCCGACGATTTGCACCTGGGCCCACCTGGTGCTCTCGAGTCTCTAGGTCACTCCGTTGACCTCCGTGAGACTGAGACCTTATTGACGTTGCTTCTTCTCTGGTGCAAATCGACCCGTCCATTTTGTCGTTCCTCGTCCATGTCAATGGGCTGTCAAGACCAAATCGTCCGTAATCCATGCAGTTAATGCATGGCTAGCTACTCCACTAGGCGTTTGAACGTAGCGCGTCGGCCTCCCCTCCCCTGCTTCCTCATTGCACTCCCACCACACCATCCCACTACAATAGTGCAGTTAATGCATGGCTAGCTACTCCACCATGCGTTTGAATGCAGCGCGTCGGCCTCCCCTCCCTTGCTTCCTCATTGCACTCCCACTACACCATCCCACTACAATAGTGCACTCGACCACATCAGTTCGAGAAATCCATTACAGGAGAATCCAATCGGATTCTCCTGCAATTAAGAGGAAAGACTCCCCTCTGCATACTTAAATCGATTGCAGAAGTATGGGAAAATTTTCACGTTGAGTTCATTGAATCATAATTGGCTGAAATCAAGACAAGACAATATAATTAGTATTACTATTGTAGAAAGTGTAAAGATTTATCAAAATCAACCAAAAATCATAATATAATTGAGCTTTTACCAAATGATAAGTTGACCTTGAAGCTGGGCATTGAAGATTCCCAAGTCATGATCTTGAAGCACTTCACTCCAGTCATTGCTTAGTGGAGTTTGACGGGGTGTTCACATTAACAATGGAGTGAGCTATTGACCCAACGATTTGCACCTGGGCCCACCTAGTGCTCTCGAGTCTCTAGCTCACTCCGTTGACCTCCGTGAGACTGAGACCTTATTGACGTTGCTTCTTCTCTAGCGCAAATCAACCCGTCCACTCTGTCGTTCGTCGTCCATGTCAGTGGGCTGTCAAGACCAAATCGTCCGCGATCCATGCAGTTAATGCATGGCTAGCTACTCCACCAGGCGTTTGAACGTAGCGCGTCGGCCTCCCCTCCCCTGCTTCCTTATTGGACTCCCACCACACCATCCCACTACAATAGTGCAGTTAATGCATGGCTAGCTACTCCACCAGGCGTTTGAACGTAGCGCGTTGGCCTCCCCTCCCCTGCTTCCTCATTGCACTCCCACCACACCATCCCACTACAATAGTGCACTCGACCACATCAGTTCGGGAAATCCATTGCAAGAGAATCCAATCGGTTTCAGCAGCATCTTGACTGCACTCCTACCACACCATCCCACCACAACATTGCGCTCGACCACACCAGTTCAGGAAATCCATTGCAGGAGAATCTAGCTAGTGTCAGTAGCAATCACCTTCAACCTTGATCCATCCACCGGTATTTGCACTTTCTTTGCATATTAAACTGTTTATATAGTTACTACATAATGTTCCATAGCTCCCCAATTATCGGCAAGGAGCCCATAAACCACACTAATTTCCCTTATGCTACCCACGCTGCCATCTCCGTTCAGAGAGAAGCTACGAATAAAATGGTTGAAACAACATTAGAAGTCGTTGGTGTTCAATGTTTTTTTTTAAATTTTGAGATTGCAGTGCGAGATTGTTTTTTTTCTCAGTAGCACCAGATTTTTATGTCCAATTCCTTTCATGTCGTGAAAGCCAGAAGAGGAACGTCGGATACATCTATCTTCGGTCTCTCAATACACTATAGTACTATTATAGTAGATGTACAAATATTAAATGTTGTAATGGACTTGCAGCCTTTTCTTTGTATGCAGTAATGTAGCACTAAGGGATGAATTATTTTTACACAACATAAACAACTTGTAATTTGATTGTAGAATTTGATTTCGTTGCTGCTCTGCTATGACTGCATAGTTTCTCAACTCCTATGCAATTTCCATTTTCATTTTCAGATTCTGCAGTGGGTCATTTTGTTGCATGCCATGTTTTTTTTAACCAGGGGTTGATCATATTGGGGTTAGATCTTACTATATAATTGAACGTAGCTCCAAGATTTTATTTGGAGACTCCAGTGAAATAGAATTATTTTTGGTTTGCCCATGAAGCAATCTCGCGAAGATTTGATTGTTTGTAACCCACCTAGAACTGAAAAATAAATATTTTTATTTATTTGAGAAAACATTATGTTAAAAGTTATTTCAAAGTTTTTATGACAACGGATGGTCAAGGATGATTGTAATTGAATATTTTATTTATTTAAATAATTAAATGAAGAGACACCTATCCAAAGAAGATTGTTGAAGAATGTTCACTGACCCACTAGGAGGAATGAGCAGTTGTAGAAGGCCAAATGACAAGTGGCAGCACTAGCATTTCACTTTCTAGCTGTTGCAGGAGGCAAAATCCCTAAAATTGTGGTCATGTTCCATGAGAAGAGGAACTGAGCATGTGGCTCATTTAATTACAAAACTGACCCAAAGACCTAGGAAATCATACAAATACCATCGAATTGAGTAGGAAGCTAATTACATTCCATTCTAAGTGATTAGAGCCTTGTGAATTGCTGCAAACTGAAAAGTTAGGCACACAAGAGGCATTCGATGAGGGGATAACTAAAGTGAAATTACTCAGAGTTAAGTCTGCTAGTGAGTTGCTAAGTAGCAGAGATTTCTGTGTGGGCTATTACACAACATATTCGTCCTAATGGTTCAGTGAATAGGCTCGGGGTTCCTAAAGCAAGTGATCTTGGCTGCTTTCAGGAGATGGTTGGGAGAAACGATCTTCTTTGGGTGTTTGTCCCCCTTCTACAATTATTCGGGTTATAAGATGTTTTGTTTATTATCTGTGAATTTATTTCATATCTGTATCTAAAAGTTTTTTTTACGAATACTGAGGAATTCTCTTACTAGTAAATATTATGGAATTATAATAGGTTGGAAAGATTTTATTACATTTCTTCTTACAGTTTAGAGGCAAAAATGTAAAATATTGTAATTGTTCCTTAAAAGGAAAGACTGTATAATTATATTTATAATATCATAATTAGTTTCTTAGTATATTTATTTTTATATCATTCTTTATAAGTTCATAGACTTTACATTTTATTGTTAAAGGTTCATTTAGGGTTACTTCAAGATAATTTTTAAACCAAATGAATTATCAAGTTTTCCACCAGAGTTCGAAACCCTTAATAGATAAATCCCATATTTTAGCCAATAGGCTTTATTTCTTTTCAACTAAGCTCATAGCCAAAGGATTTATTTAGGTTACTACAGGAATATAATTAACAAAAAACATAATCTAAATCAATATATCTTATGAATATTTACAAATTTAAACTCTATACTACATAAATAACTACCAGAATTAGCTGAAGTTATTGATTAACAACAACCAATATATATTTCTTTTAAAAATACTTATTACAGTATTATGTATAATAGTATATAGAAATATTATTTACTATAATAAATAAACAAGGAAAGAAATGATCAAGTCAGGGGTTCAAACCCTGTAACCATCTATTTTATGACTTCCCAAAATAGAAAGGCCCTTTAAAACCTACAACAAGGGTTTGGGAAAGACTAAAAACACAGTAAACCATTCATCAACTACTTTTACACAGGATTGCATAATCCATTTTCTTTTTAACCAAAGAACATGAGCTGAATGCTATTGACCGGCTGCAACTCCTTTGTTGCAGGTCGTGAGTAGTTATAGTTTCTAACTGTAACATCCATTAAAAATAAAAGTAACGATAGTTAAACCTTTAAGGAGAAAACGTAACCATGCCTACAACACTGTCGATTTCTCTGTCAACAAAACAACTTTACGGCTTCATCATTTATCCAACTAATGAATTGCTAGTTCATATCTAAACACAGTAAGCATTTACTTAAACAATTTTGAGATTGCAGTGGACTCACGGCCTCAATTTCATTTTTTAACAAATACAGTAAATAAACCACAATATTAGAGAAGTATTCACAATACAAACGATATAACCAGACTAAAGACTAACATTTGTATTACAACAAAAATGTAGTATGTTGTAGGATTATAAACCTCGATGAAACTTGTTCTTTTCATCTTTAAAACCTTTTGTTTACAAAAATATCTAAGAGCTCAAACCCATAATAAAACTAAACATTGTATTACAATACATACCAATCCCTTTCAACTCCATGGTCTGAAGGAGGTTTTATAAAACAACCGAAAATGCCATAGGCAGAACCACTAGAGGGTTTACCATTCCAATGAAAGAAAACGTGGGAATGACTCAAATCTACGAAAACGTTGGCCACAGAGCCACGAAGCCACATAGCCACAACCCATAGTGTCACAAGGAGCAAGGAGTGCGGGGTACAGGTCTTACCGGAACAATGGTTCCTTTCTTCGCAGAGATAGGCTCTTTTCCAATGCAGCAACCACCGGTCGAAACCTCCTGCAAATAAACAATACATAGGTCAAATTTTAGATTTAAAAAAATATACTAAAACAACAAAGAACATCAACACGACCAGAAGGGACTTACCCTACGCAGAAACGACGGTGATGGAAATGACGGTCTTGCAGATAAGCCCATGAAACTAAAGATGAAGAGAAACTCAGCTGTTGTCCAAGGATTCAAACCGTTACAAATAGATTGGTGTAAAAGCAAGGTTTGGGAATGTCGCAGGTTGGGGAAAGGCTGAGAGCCTGAAGGTCAAGAGCCTCAGCTCCTCCACCATCAACTACACAGAGGTAGAGTCTCACTACGACGAGATGAGTGACAAACTACGAGGCACATTAAACCCTTAGGTTTTTTCGAAAGGGCGTAGTGCTGTCCACTTGGAAAGCCATATGCTTCACGTGGCTCCATTAAAGCCACTAAGGTTTTAATTTTGCATCCACACTCTATAGTTTCACGCACCATCATATTTTCTTCACCTTACCTTTGTGTAAAGACCATCAAGTTTACCTTATGCATACTTACTTGTTCCAAGGTAAGTTTAGATTTTTTTTTAGTATCATAATTGTTTGCATAGTATAGTTAGGGCCCTTCCTTGTGTGTCTTAGACTAGACCCTTTGGAGTTTTCCCTAGCAAGGCGAGACCCCCTCCTCAAAGCACCTGCAAATGAAGAAGTAGCTTATGAGTTAGCTTCAAAGCTAAGTAAGACCTGTAAACCCATCCTCCTAACATCATAATAGGGTTAACCAATATTCTAAAACATAACTAGAAAGTACACTAACTATAACTAACATTAAGTAAACATGACTTTCCTTCCACGACTTGACAACAAGTAAACGAGTTCATCATAACAGTAAGTTGCACTGTAAAGGTTGTCGTAACTAAGTAGTCATGTTCAATAGATAAGCGCTAACTCAAGTTACAGTGATATATGAAGGGGTTAGTATGGATTTATTTACATTATGTATTTGCAGTTAGACCTTTAATAAATTTTTATTTTATTTTATGAATTTTGGAGATGTTACATGTGGTATCAGAGCAAGTTTCAAAACACTAGGCCTGGAGATTGACTCAACTCACATACAAAACAAGAAAACAAAAATATTGATCATGTTTTAAAACTATTTATGTACAGAAATATAAAATTGTATTTTGTAGGAAATGGAAGGAGTAGAAGCATCTGCAGAAGATGGATCCCATCATAATAATCTAGATAACATATATGTGGAATTAAATAATCAACCATCAGAACTGCTTCAAATAGTAAAAGATTTAAGAGTTGAATTACAAACTGTAAAGAAAAATAACGAAAGAATTTTAAGAGGTCAAGAGGAACTAAATCATATATTACTAGATAAAATAAACATCAGAGGCAAAGATAAAAGAAAGGAGCATGAAACTGAATATGGAACAATATCATACAAACGTAAAGGTAAGACATTAAATTTTTCTGATAGTGAAAGTGAATCTTCTTCAGGAATTAAAGTAAGGTCGCACAAAGAAAAGTATAAATACTCTAGTAAAAGTAGTGATAGCGACAATGGTCCTAGAAAGAGGAAATATAAACCCTATGAAGAAATCTATAGAGAATTTAAAAAGATAAAACCTCCTATGTTTAATGGAGAAGTGGAAAAGGGTGAAGAAGCCGAGGCATGGCTATCGGGTATGGAAAAGTACTTTCAAATTTATAACTACTCAGATAGAATGAAAGCTTGGATGGCTATCTATAACCTAACCGGAAAGGCTGACATTTGGTGGCAGGATATAAAAAAAATTAAAAACCTTAAAGAAAAATATGTAACCTAGAGAACCTTTAAGAAATACTTCAAAAGAAAATTCTTATGTGAACAATATTATGAAGAAAGAGCTAAAGAGTTTTATGAACTTAGACCAGGCTCAATGTCTATGAAAGAACTAAGTAGTAAATTTTTAAGTTTATTACGATATGTACCCTATATAATTGACGAAAAGCCCAAGATACAGAGGTTTTTGAGCTGTTTGCCTACTAGTTTCAAGGACATAATCCAAAGACCCTTGAAGAGGCAATGAGAAAAGCTAACTTCCGTTACGAACAAAGTAAAAACAAGAGAGAAGGCATACCTAACTGGAAAAATAAAAGAGCATGTAACTTTGATCAAAGAAGGAAAGGTTTTAAGCCTAATAAAAGTTTCAGAAATAATTCTCGGAATTTTTATAAGAATAATTATCAAGGAACAAATTTTAAAGGTAAAACAGAACAAAACATTACAACACCAAAAGGAAGAGACATGCCTAATAATTATGTTAAAAACAATGAACAAAAAGAACCTGTAAAGTATTGGGAATTGCAGGTACCTCACTAAGAAAAGGATTGTTCGAATAGAAGGAGAAACTACATCAATGTACATACCATCCAGGAGGAAGAAATAATTGGTGACATAGCAAATGCAATGACCAGAATTAATGTGGCCTTGGAGAATCGACAAGCTAATCATCAAACATCCATGGTGGAAATACAAGATATGATACAGAACAAGCCTGTTTCTATTTTGATTGACCCAGGTGCTAGTTTAAGCTATGTGTCACCTAATATAGGAGAAAAATGCAAATAACATTTGAAAAAGTTTGAGAAGTCTTGGTTGGTTCAGTTAGCTACAAGAACCAAAAGAAAAGTAGTTAATTATGTTAAAAAATGTGAAATGTTTATGAGTCAATTCAAAAGTCAAGTAAAGTTAAATGTATTATTGTTAGGGTCGTATGATGTTTTAATAGGTATGGAATGGTTTGAAAAAAATAAAGTAGTTTTAAATTGTTTTAAGAAAACATTTACTTGCTTAGATGATAATGATGAATAGTTATAGTCAAAGAGATACCTAAAAAAGTTTATGTTAGACAAATTTTAGCATTACAAATGAAAAAGGTTGTATGGAAGGGTTGTAAAGTATTTGTTGTACATATAATAAATAACAAACACATGGATAAAGAAGATAAGTTGAAATTCGATGATATTCCAATCTTACAAGAATTCTTAGATGTTTTTCCGGAAGAGATTCCAAGATTACCTCTAAAAAAGAGAATCGGATTTTACTATCGAGTTAGTACCAGGAGCTGTACCTAATTCAAAGGCTCCTTATCGGATGAACATATTAGAAATTAATGAATTAAAACTACAACTACAAGAACTAATAGATAAGAATTATATACGACCAAGTGTATCCCCTTAGGGAGCACCTGTCTTATTTCTTAAAAAGAAAGACGGTACATTATGTTTATGTATAGATTACCGTCAGTTAAACAAAATGACAATTAAGAATATATATCCTTTGCCCCACATCGATGATCTGTTTGATCAGATACGTGGAGCAATGCTATTTTCAAAAATAGACTTGAGATCGAGATATCAACAAGTCAGAATTAAAGATGAAGATATTTTTAAAACTACGTTTAGAAATCGATACAAGCATTATGAGATTGTAGTTATGTCCTTTGGGCTAATGAATGCTCCAACAACTTTTATGTGTTTAATGAACAATGTCTTAAGTAAATACTTATATAAATTCGTAGTCGTCTTCATAGTTGACATATTAGTTTATTCAAAAATGAAAGAAGAACATGATGAACACTTGTAGATAATACTACAGGTTCTAAGAGAACATAAACTATATGCTAAATTCAGTAAATGTGAATTCTTTAAAGATAAAATACAGTATTTAGGTCATGTGATTTTCAAAGAATGAATATCAGTAGATCCAGATAAGATAAAGGAAATAATGGAATGGCATGTTCCCAAATATGTATCAGATGTACGATCATTCATAAGAATTACAGGTTATTACCGAAAATTCATAGAAGGATTCTCAAAGATCACGAATCCCATAACATCCTTACAAAAAAAGGGGAAAATATTTGTATGGGATCTAAAGTGTGAAGAAATTTTTAATAAATTAAAGGAATTATTAACTACTGCACCTATATTAAAAATAACAGATCCAAATGAGGACTTCGTTGTGTGCATTGATGCATGCAATGAAGGTTTGGGTGGAGTACTAACATAAGAAGGTCACGTAATAGCTTATGAATCAAGGAAGTTAAAAACACATGAAAATAATTATGCCACTTATGATTTAGAGTTGGTTGCTATAATTCATGCTCTGAAAATGTGGCACCATCATCTAATTGGTAAAATATTTCTATTAATATCTAATAACATAAGCTTGAAATATTTGTTTGATCAACAAAATATGAACGCAAAGCAAGCTGGTTAGCTTTCCTTAAAGAACACGATTTCGAGATCAAACACTTCAAAGGAAAGGAAAACAAAGTGGATGAAGCCTTAAGCAGAAATGCAAGAATGAATTTTATAGATTCCATTAGCAACTACAAAATAGAATTAAATGATAAATTGGATGAAGGGATAAAAATGGACAAGGAATACCAAAATCTAAGAGAAAAAGTAGCAGATAATGAATTTGAAAATGTAAAAACAGATTTCAGTTTAAATGAAAAATGCTTAATGGTGTATAAAAACAGACTTTATGTACATAACATACCATAAATTAAATTGTTGATTTTAAATGAAGTACATAAAAGTCCTTATTCTGTAGATCCGGGGTATCAAAAGATGATAACAATGCTAAGAAAAGATTATTTCTGGCCTAATATGAAGAATGAAGTTGCTGAATATATAGCTAGATGTATAGAATGTCAACAAGTTAAAGCTGAGCATCGACACCCAACAAGTCTTTTACAACCACTACCAATTCTAGATTGGAAATGGGAAATTATCAATCTTGATTTTATAACTGGATTACCTAAAAATCAGAAGCAAAATGATTCTATAATGGTAGTGGTAGACAAACTAAGAAATGAAGCACATTTTATACCTGTTAAAACTACATATAAAGTTGCTAACATTGCTAACATATTTATGAAGGAATTTTTTCGGTTGCACGGGATTTTGCAGGTAATGATTTCTGACAGAGATCCTAAGTTTACTGGTCATTTTTGGAAGTCATTGTTTAAATGACTATATACTAAATTAAATTTCAGTACTGCTTATCATCCACAAACGGATGGACAAAGAAAAAGAGTAAATCAAGTTCTAGAAGACATGTTACAGATGCATGTTAGAGATCATCTAAAGAAATGGGAAGATTATTTGCACTTAGTTGAGTTTGCGTATAATAATCACTATCAGGATTCAACCAAACTTAGTCCTTTTGAAATATTGTATGGTGGGAAATGTAGTACTCCCATTTCATGGAGTAATCCGGTTGATAGATTGATGTTAGGACCTGATTTATTAAAAGAACTGGAACTAACAATGAAACGGGTGCAAAGAAATCTAAAAACTGTACAGGACAGACAAAAGAGTCATGCAGATCTTAAAAGAACTCATAAAGAATTCCAAGTAGGTGAGAATGTATTTGTCAAGGTAAAACCGAGAAAGAGCTCCTTTAAGTTAGGGAGTTGTGCTAAATTAGCACCCAGGTATTGTGGACCGTCTGAAATATTGACAAGAGTTGGACTAGTGGCTTATCAGTTAGTTCTGCCACCTAATCTTAGAATACACAATGTATTTCATATTTCCATATTGAAAAAGTATGTGCATGATGCTACTCATGTGATCGATTGGAATGTTATTCAAGTAGAACTCGAAGGATATTTTCAGGTGGAACCGGACTGTATTCTCGACAAGAGGGAATTTTTTCTCTGAAATCGCACCATTAGACATGTAAAAGTACAATGGAAGCACCTCAGTCCATATGAAACAACCTGGGAATTGGAGAGTCATATACGGGAGGCATATCCAATTCTGTTCCAGGAAGACTTAGAAGAAATTTAAGCAACATCGAGGACGATGTTGAACTTAAGAGGGGGTGTTTATAACCCACCTAGAACTGAAAAATAAATATTTGTATTTATTTGAGAAAACATTATGTTAAAATTCATTGCAAAGTTTTTATGACTAAGGATGGTTAAGGATGACTGCAATTGAATATTTTATTTATTTAAATAATTAAATGAAGAGACACCTATCAGAAGAAGAATGTTGAAGAGTGTTCACTGACAAACTATGAGAATGAGCAATTGTAGAAGGCCAAATGACAAGTGGCAACACTAGCATTTCACTTTCTAGTTGTTGTAGGAGGCAAAATCCCTAAAATTGTGGTCATGTTCCCTAAGAAGAGGAACTGAGTAGGTGGCTCATTTAATTACAAAAGTGACCCAAAGATCTAGGCAATCTTATCAATACCATCAAATCAAGCAGGAGGCTCATTACATTATATTCCAAGTGATTAGAGCCTTGTGAATTGCTGCAAACTGAAAAGTAAGGCACACAAGAGGAATTCAATGAGGGGATAACTAAAGTGAAATTGTTGAGAATTAAGTCTGCTTATGAGTTTCTAAGTTGCAGAGATTTTTGTGTGGGTTGTTACACAACATCTTCGTCCTAGTGGTTCAGTGAACAAGCTCAGGGGTCCTAAAGCAAGTGATATTGGCTGCTTTCAGGAGACGCATGGGAGGAACAGTCTTCTTTGGGTGTTTGTACCCCTTCTACAGTTATTCAGGTTCTAATATGTTTTGTTTATTATTTGTGAATTTATTTCATATCTATATCTAAAAGTTTTTTGTACAAATACTGGGGAATTATCTAACTAGTATATATTACTGAATTAGAATAGGTTAGAAATATTTTATTTGCATTTCTTCATACAAAGTTTAGAGGCAAAAATGTAAAATATTGTAACTGTTCCTTAAAAGGAAAGACTCTATAATTATATTTATAATAACATAATTAGTTTCTTAGTATATTCCTTTCAATATCATTCTTTATAATTTGATAGACTTTACATTTTACTGTTAAAGGTTCATTTAGGGTTACTTCGGGATAATCTTTAAACCAAATGAATTATCAAGTTTTCCAACAGAGTTCGAAACCCTTATTACATAAATCCCATATTTTAGCCAATAGGCTTTATTTCTTTTCAACTAAGCTCACAACCAAAGGATTTACTTAGGTTACTACAGGAATATAATTAACGAAAAACATAATACGAATCAATATATCTGATGAAGATTTACAAATTAAAGTTCTATACTACATAAACAACTGGCATATTTAGGTGCGTTATCGATTAACAACAACCAATATATATTTCTTTTAAAAATACTTATTATAGTACTATGTATAATAGTATATAGAATTTTTTTTTTTAACAGAAACTGTAAAAGGGGTAGTATTAAATAGGCTGTGCACAACCATACATTACAAAAAAGCGGTAACTGAGAGTTCTTACTGTTCAAAAAAGGAAAAACCAAAATTGGTCCAGAAGGGAGACCAAAGAACTCCACAGAGACTTTTTACATAGATTCTAAGGACTAAGGTAGTATATACCCTGATAAACTGTTGATTAAGGAACAAACAAAAAAACATTAACTAAGAAAACCATTTAAAATTTGCATGGGTGCTTCATTGGCTGAACTACTGACTCCTCCTCCATAGGATGGGCTGCTGCTGCAGGAGTTTCGTGAGCCTGACTGCCTTGGTTCATGCTTACCAAACGATGAAGGTCTTCTTGGATTCTGTCCTCCTTGCCCATGATTTCCTTGAGGTTCATCTCTGTATCATCAATCCTGGAGTCGTGGTTGCTTATCTGATAAGAGGTGTAATTGACCACCTTCCCCATATTCTTTGCCTCTTGAGCAACTTCCTTGTTATCCATGATACCAATAGCCATCATTTCCTACAAATTCCTAAGATTTTTCTTCAGGTCTGCAATCCCTGCATTCTCATTCGCTAGGTCCATTTTTCCTTGTATAGGATTGTGAAAGTCAAGAGCTATTCTAGAGAAGCTGTTATGGAGATCCTGTACTGCACCTTCAAAATCTTGAGCCTGAACTCCACAATAAAAATAAAAGAAATTATACAATTTAATTGATTTTCAATTGTATCAGTTTGGGCATAGCATGTCTAAAGGTAATCCTTATCTGTAGCTGCCAACAATACTAAAGGATCTATCATAATCTGCTCATTATAAGCAAGTATGATTACTTCTGTAAAAATCTTTAGCATTTAGGATTACAAATTCTATTTCAAAAATCAACAAGAGAGACTGAAAGGTGAGGCATACAATAGAGAATTTCTTCAAAGCTAGAAGTTAAAGCATTCGTCAGATAAAGGGAAGGTGGTGAGTGCAGACTGATATAAGACAAGTTTAAATGGTCATACCATTAGACAAATTAATATAATGTTTTATTTTGTAAGACTTATATCCTAAGGTTGTCAACTGGGTATAGCTTGGGTGGTTAAAAGGACAAGTCGTTATCCTCCCCACCCAGGTTCAAATCCCACTTATGATATGTTTGCCCCTTATGGGCTGATTGGGCTGGCAAGGTACCAGCAATTTACTCTTACATAAGAGCTTCAAGTGGGATGAGATGTTGCTTGTTAAAAAAAAGATAGATAGCTAAGGAAAAGAGAAATTTTCCTGCCTAAGAGATATAGGTTAACTCATGTCACAACCTCGTCATGAACCTTTCATTCAGCTCACACTAGAGGAGACTCCTCTGAAATTCAAAACTCTCAACAATATTATTAATCTTACACCATTGAATCTCTTCACTACTTATTAACGTCATCCACAGAATATGCTGCTAAAAGTATAATATTTTAAGGCTTTTGACAACAAGCTTCAAGAGGGAAGCAGGGAAGTTGCAACATTGGTTCGAGAACTAGGGAAAAACTCAACCATATGCAATAATGCAATTTACCCAAATTGTTGCAGGAGAGGGTGCACTTTGGGTCAGAGCATCCCATTAAGGCAAATCATCATCGGACAACAAAAATGATGTTGAATATCACCTCTCTTTAACTATCAAACCCATCCACAATAGATTTTACTATCACACCAAGACCCTATTGTCAGATGATACTCATTTCTAGAATAATTATTATAAACCCAATCTATTGGCATGAACAATGCAACCAAAACTTTGCTAATTTTTAGATATGAACTGTTGAGTAATATTGATTATGCTAAACAATATTGAGAGTGGGTCTTCCAGAAACCGGCTATTTTGAAAAACCTCTTTAGGTCGGGTAATATTAAATAACAACCATATTATCAATGTCCCACAAACCTACCTACCCCACCAAATCAAGGACTTGGACATCTTCATTGTGAGAAGGCACAGTTCTCAAAATAAACCTTATGAATGCTCTGTTAGTAGACCCCATGTTATGACAGCATTAAAGTAGAAGTCAGCACATGATGCAACAAGGATGTCCACCTTAAGCCAACTGTGATCCATGCTTTTCCTATTGAACATATCATACCTCTAACAAGCTTCAAAGTATCATCCACTAATATTCATCATTGCTTCCTGTATTCTGCTATATATTCTAACCTTGTGATGCACCATTGCAGCTTGACAACGACTACTAACTTTGTGAAAAAAACATTGCAAATTACTTATATACCACTATTGCAAACCCATCGCTACCTTCAACACTTCCTTTAAAATAAACTTGCAGAGTAACTTATGCACTTTGACTCGGATCTCTGTGGAACAAGATCTTTCTAGAACAAATCTACAAATGTCCTAGCAGATATGATCACACAACTAGGTTGACCAACTTTGTCACCCATGAATATTTGACAGTATTGTCATGTTGGAGGCTATTTTTCAACAAGGTAGCAATGCTTCTCAAGTCACTTTCCAAAATCTTCTGTTAAACATATGAAATGCAAAACCTGCATTCGAGGTGGAACCTACTCATGTGAAGACAGATTCCTTTATGTTTTGTGAAGAACAATACACATTTTAAACATCAATGCATTTTTACAACTAACAATTTGGCCACATTGCATGGTAAAAATATGAATCTGTTAAACATACACAACAATTTGGACAAACTATTACAACTTGATGAAGAAGTCTTCTAATACCCATCCTATGGACATGCCTTTGCACCTTCTGGCACAACTCCTTGTTTAAAGCTTATGCACCCTTGACCTGATCCCTGTCTTGAACTTACTGACAGCCATCCTCGGGTCTTGCTCAGTTCAATAAGGCTTTGAGTGAGTTCATTGCTATACCACAAAATGTGGATAACATGGTTGATGGCAAGTGTTCACGAGTTTAAACTTTATAGCCACCAATAATCACAGGGATACAGGGATTGTTGCAATTGCTATAGCTGCATAGAATTTTGCTCTTGAAATTCTTGCAAATCGAATTCAAGGAACAAATAATTCCATGGACTAACTGACCTTTCAACATAATAGTTGTTTTCACCCTCGAAGGAAAACCTGTAGTTATTTTCAGGGCATTTGTTTTATTTTCTCTGAGAAATACAATTTAACCAAGATTGGAAGTAGATCCAAAGGTCACTGATGATGGTGGTTGACGATAGCCATGGTGTAATTGCAAAATAATTCAAATATATCTTATACAAAGACTTTGAACCTATATTGCTGAGCAATGAGCACAATATGCATTAGGTCACCTGGAAGGTTTAATAGTATTCCTTCAAGTACTACGTCACTGCCCAATTGACAAGACCCCTGTGAATTGCTCTATGGCTTCTTATGTTGTTATGAATACAGCAATGAATGGATTATATGCATAATGTGTGTTGGAATACCATAAACAAACTTAAAAACAAAATATCATGTAGAAATCTTATATTTGTTATAATAAATACTAAATAGGATCCAAATTTTGTCTGAAATTTAATGCTTATGGAATGAGTGACATTAGGATTGGCTACTGACATGAGGATCGGCTACAAGTAATAATAACAAATAGTGCGTAGGGAATCTCCTCCATAAAAGAGAAAAAACGGCCTGCTGATTTTGCTTGTATTTCTGGACCAAAATTTTTCTATCTAAATTTGAATTGAAGTCTCAATTCCATATCAATTGGTAGCTCTTATGTCCCATTTGAGAAGCATACTGTTTTTTGTGTTTTTTAGTTACCAGTAGATTACATAGGTGAGCAGGGTTTCCTGCCTAAAATCTGTGATTAAAAACTGTGCTTGCAAAACGTTAAGCCTTAAAATCAAATGGACGATACAAATATATACTATGCAAATACAATACCTGGTGAAAAACACTCAGTCCAAAATCAGAAACCATCAAATTGCCTTTCCCATCCAAGAGTAGATTTTGAGGTTGCTCATCAAATCCAAAACCAATTTGACATCAAATCTTATCTTAGTACAGAGCATTAGCTAAACAGTAAACTCACATAAATGATAATTCCACATGGGATCCACATATAAAGAGTAATTTTCATTAATGTTATAGGTCAAGCTGCATACCTTGAGGTCTCTGTGGTATACATCTCTACCATGACAATAATCTACAGCATCTATAAGCTGATGAAAATACTTCTTAGCCTCTTCTTCAGTTATTTTCTGAAGATACGACTATACAAAATCCGGCAATTCCTCGATCAGTTTGTATTCTCCAGGTCAAGATAATATTATTTCTATATAACCTGGTCATGTTTATGTATCTCTAATTTCTTAAATGCCAAATGAAAACAACACACTACTATGTCCAACAGCCTTGTCCAGTATGAATTATCTAATTTCTGAAATGCCAAATGAAAACAACAAACTACTATGTCCAACAGCCTTGTCCAGTATGAGTTATCAAAATAGGGAAGTTCCAAATTATATGACTTCCATACAAACACATTCCATACAAACACAGATTAGATCCATATGAGGGTCCAGTATACTTTATTGCTCTGAAATTAGTCACAAGTTACAACACATAAAATTGGTAAACATCGGCCGTGATAGCAACTCACAATTTTGTCAGACAGGTCACCCCCTGTTATGTATTCCATGACTAGATAAATCCTCTTCTTGTTGGCTAAAACCTGCATTTTACCACTAAAACCAATGGTCAGAATCTCAATTAGCATTCCCCATGTCACTCATTCCATAAGCATGGTATCTACTCCATGATATTAAACAAGCAATTCATAATAGGCGAGAAAAATTGAAGCTAACAGAAACACCTAATTAACTCATATAAAAGCTTACAAGCTAAGATGTAACTCCAAGAATATAGCCTCTATAATGGAAGGGATAGCTACGTACCTTTCCCACTTAATCTTAACTGGATACAAATACCTTAGCTTGGAAAAGCTTGGCCAATGCCTCAACATGTAGACTTTGAAGATCTTCCAAACCAGAAATCTCCAGCCCATCAAGATTCTCACTCTGCAGTATAAAGAAAATGCATGTCTATAGTTAGCTGGAAGAAAGAAACAACGTATCTGGTCATAAGAAATAAACATTGTAATAATGCATGCATTTTACCTTATTGAGCTCCTCTCTGTTTCGAGAATAGTTGAATATTCTCTACTAAACAGGGCCAACCACATGAAGGTGGAAGCTCATATGGCCCCTCCCCCCCCTCACATCACTCTCAATTCCCCATACCCAATGTAGGTGCTTGGAAATAAATGATATTTTGTGCGAACATCGTAAGTTTCTTGTCTTAAAGGAATTACATGCATTCGATTATTAATTAGTTTATAGCATTCATTAATTAACTCATTCATTCATTCATACATAGAAAAGAAAAATAGTTGAAGACATTACTCCATAATATCAAAAATAATATCCAAGGACAATGCATAAAAAAATAATGTAATAGTGTACTTATTACAATCACTACTTTT
>LPNX010957383.1:4517-35739 GCA_001517045.1 Pseudotsuga menziesii
TCGCAAGCAACAACAACAAGGGATTCTCCCCAATCAACGTTCCCAACTAGCCCGTGACTGTTTGGTATAGGAAATCCATTCAGTCTGCGGTCTGGCTACCGTAGGTCAAGTGACAAAAATAAAAGGTTTTACCGGTTGCGGCCCGGTCCACCGTGTATATTTTTGTATTTTTTGACTTTAAGTATGGTATGCAAGTGCCTATCTAAGATGCAGGTTGATTGATAATGCAAGGAGTGTTCACAATGTGATGCATAGGTTATTACCTCTCATCTTAGACTCTCATGCATCTAAATCACACACACAACAAGAAATTAAAACTAACTACCTAACCTATCCCTAGGGAGCAAGATTATCACTTATTAATGAGTAATGTATTTTGTGCATGCATTATAAAAAAGAAATCACAGATAGCTGATACTTCTTTCAAACATATGAACATTTAAAGATATTTGAACAACCAGATAGCCAATTGTCTACGAACAACATTCATTACTCATAGTGGAAGTTTTCTTAAAACAAACCAGAGATCATTTGTACAAGAACATAGGTTCAAAGAGTTAGAACGATCTCACAGTTAATGGACACAAAGCTGAAAATGAAATAGTTCCTCTTCAACAAATCCATAGCAAAACATTTGAACATTCCACCAAGCTTTCTCCAACAAACAAACTGTAATTATTTATTGCAAAAGGAAATAGTTCTTCTTACAATATGTCTTCCAATCTAACTGGGAAAAAGTCCCTTTTCTTATCTAAATCTTCTATATTTATAAAAAAAGAACCAAACTGTTGGGATACCCACAAATGACTCTTGGGATCCCCAAAACCGTTTAGAGATCTTATGAATACTTCATATAACGAGACCAACTTAGTAACTGACAAGCCTTTTCCAAGTCTAGGCTTCTGTTGCCACCAATTTTGCCTTGTCTTTTATTTGTCCTTTCTTAGATCCCGTTGATTTTAGAACAAAACTCTGCTTATCACTTTCAGCCAACTTTTCTCAGCTTTATCCTTCAGCTATTTCTCCTCACAGCAGTAATCTAAGGAATCTTCTGAGTCCATATGCAGTTAAAACAAAATTCAACATTAATTAGGACTGCATCCTTTCAACAAACTTAAACAACACTAACAATAAAACTGATCATCAAATGAGGTCCTGTACTGCACTTTTGTCGCAAAACCCTTAACACGAATCAGAAACCACCGCTGCCCATAGAAAGGTTAAAAACTCACAAAATGGTGGGAAAAACCTTATTGGCAGCTCAAACCATTAAACATCGGGAGGATAGTTTAAATAACATCCACAATGGAGGGCTTCAGATGGACAACGAGTTCCGTAGGACCATTAAGCCCATCGGCATCCGAAAGACTAAACACTAAAGCATCAGGCTGAAAATCCTTGTCGGCGAATAGGGCGACATAACGTCGGGAGGTTAGTGTAGTATGCAACCGCAATGGTGGAAGATGAAAATACTACGGGCTCCGTGGAAAACAAACATATTAGCGAAAACCGTAACAAAACATCGGTGAGTGGAGCGGTTGCAATGGTGGACACTCAATTTACTCGGGAGCCGCAATGGCGGAAGGAAATCAGACTATCACCCTTGATCAAAGTTATAAATCCTCCCGATATGGTACAGAAAAATCATGAAAACGTTAAGTGCTTGGACAACTTAAAGTTGTACAGCAGTCCAAAAAGCTTGACCTATCTTCAAAACATCGGCTATCCATTAGAAAAAATCATCGTTCAGCTTCCGCAACAGCAGCCCCGAAGGGAGATATGGCTCCGATGCATGGTTAAATGACTTCCGAACGACCAAACTAAAACGTTAAGTTCCAACAGACTCTCGGCTGGGAAGTGACAAGAAAGCTTCTTTCACCTCCAAAACAGCGATGAAAACAATGAAATAGACTTCCGATATCAAAGAAAGAAATCGCAGATCAAATGGGCAACATCTGAAATCCAATCTTCAAATTTCACAGCTCAAATAGTTTCAGACATAAGCAATTTTCCGAAAAGCACGAAAACAGTTGACCTCAAAACAATCCAAACAAGTAGCAGAGGGGAAACAAAAACAGAGTTCATGGATCCAGACAATTTTAGGCAAGATAAAAGTTAAGAGGAGGGTCCAAAAATTTTAAAAATTTGGGAAAACAATTGCAGCTGCAACAAGTGATGACTACCTAGTGAACCTAGACCTCTGGACCATTTCTTCCTTAAGTGACAGACTATTTGACAATAAAACCAACATGTTGAATTCTTCTAGATGTATGGATTTCCCAAATGGAAAATATATGTACTTTTAATCATTGATGATAGTCCAATTTAGGAGAAAGGAAACCAAGACTTCCTAGTCAAGATAACTCTTTCGAGGCCAGGAGATGAGTTTCATTTATTACTTCTATCTTCAGGTGGCTTCCAGCTCGGACACCACAGGATTGTGACATGTGGTAAACAGAAATATTAATTTGTTCCTCATTCCCATGTCATTTTGCACTTTTTGTGCTTTTGAACTTTTGTTCTTTGCATATGAGTCCTCCTGCATGCCTTTCTTTTTGAAATTTTATATTCAGGCTCTTCTATCCATAGTGTCCTTTTGTGTGCGAGATGTATTTAACTTTCAGCTCACGGATGGAGAAGAAATTTGGCAATTTTGTACTTAAATGATTTAGCACTTTTTTTTGGTACCTATTGCTTTCATAGCAGTTTGTGACTCTTATCTGCCTTTTGGATTTCAATTCTTAACACGGGATCATTTATATATAATATACTGTTTACCTTGCTTCCTTTCTGTGGGTCTTTTGCTGTCACTCCCTAGGACATTTTTAAATGCGAGATGGATGGAGCCTCAAAATAGTATTCCAGACCTTTTGATCCTGGTTTATTTTACAAGGATTAAGCAGGACTTCAATGTGTTCATAGCCATTCGGGAAAACTGCTAAACTAGAAGAAATTCTTTCAGATAAAACAATAGTACATAGTCTTACACTAAAGGACTTTAATTACTCCAGGATTCTGATACTCTCCATGCAACCAAAATTTTGCCTCTTGCTTATTTAAATCAATCAAGATCTAACTACAACAAAATAGAAATAAAACAAATCAAAATAAACTGCCAAATCAAATTATTTATGTACAAGACAAAAGAACAAGACAAAACTCAGGAAAAATAAGGTTTGAGAACTACACCATTTACTGGTAAGTTCTCTTCCCACCCCTGTAGATCCTATAATTTATAGGTTGAGGGGCCAAGATTTGCCACAATCTGGAAAGGGCCTACCCATAGCTGTTGGAATTTCGTGTGTTTTCCTTTTTCATCATGGGGGTGGTCCCATTTGAGAACCAAATCTCCCACCTCGAATTCTTTTGTTCCAGCTTTGTGTTTATCAAACCATCTCTTTACTACTTCCTGTTGTTGTTTAAAATGTTCTCTAGCCTTGGATCTAGACTCTTCTTCCTTCAAAAGATTATGTATCCTCATTTGCAAGACTTCATTACTTGATCCTCTGGATTCTTGGGCGATTATGGAAGAGGGCAGTATGATATTAGGGGGTAGAATGGCCTCTTTTCCATAAACAAGGGTATACGGGGATACACCTAACATAGTCTTGGGGGTGACCCTGTTAGCCCAAAGAGCATTTGGTAATGCTGAGTGCCAACTCCTCTGATTTTCTATCCCCGTCTTTTTTAAAATCCTAATCAAATTCTTGTTCGTAGATTCAGCCAAACCATTTCCCTGTGGATAGTAATTAGCAGAGTAATGCAACTTAATTCCTTTTTCATGAGAAAATGCAGTTAATCTAATCGAGGAAAAGTAAGTAGCATTATCGAAAACTAAAGAAATTGGAACTCCAAACCTGGTCATAATATGATCTTGTAAGAAGTTCATGATCGCATCTTCATTTACTTTACGCAATGGAATGGCTTCAACACAATGAGTGAAGTAGTCGGTTGCTGTCAGAATATATTTGTGTTGCAAAGAAGAATTTGGCTTTATCTCTCCAATGATTTCCATCCCCCACTGGTCAAAAGGTTCTATTATCATAACAGGCTTTAATGGTCCTGCTGCTTTAACTTGTCTTCCACCACACCTTTGGCAGATGTCGCACTTTCTGACATGGGCGTGTGCATCTTTGACCAGTGTGGGCCAATAGTATCCGGCTCTGATAGTTTTATGAGTTGTAGTATCTCCATAGAAATGTCCTCCAGCAGGCCCATCATGTAAATCTATCATTACCTTTTTTGCATCTTCTTTCTCTAAGCATCTAAGGAGAACTCCATCATAATTCTCTCTGAATAATATTCCTTCAACAATCTGATATGAGGCTGATTTAAGACATAATGCTCTTCTTTGCTTGGAATTCCAATGTTCCAATAATAATCCCATCTGAAGGTAATGCACAAGGTCTCGATACCAGGAGTCTGGAGCTGTGAAAAGAGGACATACATCCATCAAATGTAACTCAGCTTCATCTTCCGAATCATGTTCTTCATTGTCTTTACTTTCAGTCATCAGTCTGCACAATCCTTTCCCTTTGACTATAGAAGCTAGCTTGAATTCGAGGTCATACTCCTGTAGATTTGTTACCTAGTTGCCTCTTCTTTCTCCCAACTCCTTTTGTACGAAAAAGAGACCTCACAGCTGGGTGTGGAACTATTACCTTTGTCTGGTTCTTAAGTATATATGGTATGAATTGTTTCACTGCTTTGAACACGGCATAAGTTTGTTTATCCACAGCTAGGTAATTCAATTCGGCCCCCTGCAGACCAATTCTCATAAATGATATGGGGAATTCATCTCCCCCGTCTTCCTTTTGGGTAAGCATAGCTGCTAGTGAATCATCAGACATGAAGGTGTACAAAATAAAATCTTTCTCAAAATCCAGAATTTTGAGGGAGGGTGTGTGCGCAACAGCTGTTTTGATTTTGCTAAATGTGTTGTTCTCTACATCAGTCCATTTGAATTGTACACTTTGCTTTACCATTTGCTGCAAAGGTTTAACAATTTGCGCGAAATCTGGCACAAACATTCGCACGAAGTTTATTGTCCCCATAAATGACTACATTCCCTTTTTATTATAGGGTAGAGGAATCTGTTCGATAGCTCTGATCCTTTCTGGGTCTATGGAGATCCCCTTCTTAGAAACCACGTGACCCAACAATTTACCTTCTGTAACGGCAAACACGCACTTCTTAGGGTTCAGTGAGATACCATATTTTCGGCAGCATTCAAAAATATGCTTTAGATGGAATGCGTGTTCCTCTCTTTTCTTTGAAAATATCGTGATGTCATCGAGGTATACTACAGTACTGCGGCCAATCAAACCGCAAAAAGCTATGTCCATCGCCCTCTGGAAAGTTGCTCCAGCGTTTATGAGTCCAAAGGGCATCCTTCTGTAAGAAAAATTTCCCCACCTAGTTCTAAACATCATTTTAAGTCTGTCTTCTTCAGCTACTAATACTTGATTGTATCCTGAGAATCCATCTAATAAAGAGAATAGTTGAGAACCCGAAACCATTTGAAATATCTGCTCCATGGGTGGAATAGGATAATTGTCTTTATCTGAAGCACGATTTAAGTTTATGAAATCCACACATAACCTGATTTCTCCGGATTTCTTCCTTACCAGAACCAGATTTGAAACCCATTCAGAGTGTCTAACCTTGAAGATAATCCTAGCATCCAATAGTTTCTTAACTTCACTCTGGATTAAAGGTTCCAATTTTGGATGCATTTTCCTTAAAGGCTGCTGATATGGTTTGATTCCAGATGTGATGGGAATAACATGCTGGATAATATGGGTGTCATATGTCTTCATATCTTCATACGTCCAAGCAAAAACATCTTTGTATTGTTTGAAAAGACTGATAAACTTATTCCTTTCACCTGGGGAGCAACACTTTCCCAAACTCACATATTTAGGCTCCATCTCAATCCCCAAGTTAATCAACTCGAACTATAGAGATGAGCTATGATTATTCACATTCGTTGGTCTTCTAAATTTCTCGTTTAAATCAAACATTCGTTCTAAAGTCCTGAATCCTTTAGGAATGAAGTTATTGAATTTAAACTTGGCTTGATGTTCTTCATCATCAATAATTGCCCCTTTGAAAGTCTCGTCATTTGTCAAGTATTCTATAATCTGCTGATCATCATCGAACACTCATAGATTGGTTATCATGTCTGGAACTGAAGGCCTGAAAAGCAATTCAACAGAGCATCGATTATTAGAGGGAACAAGCCTCGCAGCTGAGGTGGCCAACAAGTCAGCTGCTGCATTCTTAAGTCTCGGAATCAATACAATGTTAAATGCATTAAAACCTTTAAGTAAATCCCATACTTCATTTTGATAAGCTTTTAAATGGGGAGAAATGCAATGTATTTGATTTCGAATTTGCTTTATAATTAATTCAGAGTCCCCAAACACCTTCAGATTTTTTACCTTTAATTTAATTGCTTTCGTTATTCCCTGAACTAATGCCTCATATTCAGCTGTGTTATTGGTACATTCAAACTCTAACCTACATGCAAGAAAATGTTTGTTTTTCCTAGGGTCAATCAGGACATAGCCGACTCCCGACCCTTCTAAAGTTTTAGAACCATCAAAAAAAGGTGTCCAAAAATTGCTAACTACCGTGCAAGAATTAACATCTACTTCTACTGCTAAGTATACTATTTTACAATCAATTTCATCAGCTTGTGAAAACAAAAGGAGATCAGGCTGAGCGTCTGATGTGTTGCTAGCTTCTTTCGCTTGATAGTTTCCTGGTTCTAGCTCAATAAAGTAGTTTCCCAAAATAGAATCCACTGGTTCATTTTTACCTTCGAACTAAGTGACATTGTGTTTCATGTGGGGCTCCCTCAAAACTTTAATTTGATTTGGGCTTCCTTTATATGGTAGCCACAGATGTGACCGGTCTGAGGAAAAATATCCATTCAGCTTCACCGACCAATCCTTGCTCAAAACAAGCCCATAAGCTTATGGTATGTCAGCCACCACAATATCAATGAATTGACACACCTTATCATTCAAAGATAAACGAACAAGAACATCCTCCATTTCCCCAATTACTTTCATGTTCGTTCTATCCAATTGAACGACCCTCCAGGTAGATGGTTTAGGCTTCCCATTTATCTTTTTGCAGACTGACAGTGGCATGATGTTGACTGATGCCCCTGAGTCTACTAGGCAGTTATGTACATTGTGGTTGAAAATTTCAAAAATGAGGAGAAAAGGTGGATTCTTGATTTTAGGCTTACCTCCCATACTTGCTTCACCAATTTCTTCTTCCTGGGGCTGGTTGTTAGTAGGCAGGCTCTCCTCTAATACTTCAAGTGCTTTCAATAGCTTTTCTTTCTGCTGCGACACATTGCACATTTCAAATAATGAGATGTTTTCCCTTACCCTTTTGATATCCTCCACAATGTCGTAATTCATCTTATTTTCTGTGAGATTTGATTTAACATTGTTTATTTTTTCTTCATTGGTCTTAGTAGACATGTTGGTCTATCTAGGATTTTGACTGGTGATGGTAAATTCCGGAATTTTATTAGTTGGGGAGTTGTTCTGAAATTTCTTAACATTCTTTTGAAGTCTTTTGATCTTCAGGAGCATAAGATTGTTTTCCTTAATCAACCCTGGCTTCTCGTTGTTACGCTTGCTTCCAGGATTCCCTCATGTCTCAGATCCTTTTCCTCCTCGGCATTAAACAACGAAACACAGTCCCATAAAACCATGGCCTCATCCTCTTATTTTTTCGTTGATGTATTGTTGTCTTTCCCTTCTTCATCATTATCTTCTGTTAATTTGGAATCCAACAGCTGATTCATAACCAACGTCATTGAATTTATCCATTGAGGACAATTCTTTTCAGAATGGGGTTGTTGGTGGAAAGTGCAAAAGTTATCCATTCCTACCTCCGTTAAGTTCATAGATGCAGGGCTGTGCGGAGGGGTTTGGGATTGATTGTTGTCTTCCCTTTTCATGTAATAAGGTTTATAGAAATTTTGGGCTTCCTTGTCCTTTTCCAAGTCTATGATTCTGTTAGAGAGCTTCTGCATCATTTTTTTCATTCCCTCGAAATCTGATAATTGCTCCTCCCTAGGCTTAGTAAATAACAAAGCTTTTCTCCCAACATTTTTTTCTCCTGACCGTTCAAGATAATCCTCAATGCTTTCTTTCTCAGCCTCTACCTTCTCTGCTTCTTCATAAGTCTCTGCTAGCGTAGGCTTGGCCTTCATTTTGGAAAACATGGCCAACTCAGGTCCCAGAGCTGAGGTATAATATTCAATCAGGACCTTATCTGAGGGTTTGTCAGCTTCAAAAAAATTCTTAAGATATGCCGCGAATCTTTGGGTAAAACTATGCACATTCTCTTTTCTTTCTTTCTTTAAGGCGCACAGTCCTTTCATGAGAGCTGCATGAGTTTTTTGGGTTGCATACTTACTTCTAAAAATCCTTTCAAAAGTATCCCTGTCTAGGATAGAGTTCGCAGGCAAACCGAAATACCATGATGTTGTTGCTCCTTTAAGGGTGTGTGGTAAAAGTCTACAAACTACATCCTCATGCTCCCCAGCCCTTGATCCTCCTACTGCCAAATAAAAACTTTGTAAATGGTCATCTACTAGCATCTTCTCACTTGGATCAAACTTAGGCAACATCTTCTCAAAGGCTTGAGGTAAGTCGTCCAACGAAGGTGTTAAGTTCAAAGGCGACCTAGCTTTCCAAGCAGGTGGTGGATTCGGTGGGTTGGGCGGCTGATTTGTGTTTACACCTACCATGAGTCTGGGTGGAGAGTGAGGTGGTGAATGAATAGGAGTATGAACAGGTGAACAATAAGTTGTATTTGGTCCCACTTGATTTAAAGGCTGAACTACCTCTTGTAACTCTGTTTCTACAAGTTATTCCAAATCTCCAACCAACACTGAGTCTTCCAAGATAGGACGGTCTTTCCTTTTAATTTCTCTTTTGGGAAAGTCAGGGATAATTGGTAATCCTCCAATCTTCTTCACATATTCCCTAGTGTGTCTTCTCAGATCATTAACTACTTCGTGGTCCATAGAATACAAATTCTCTTTACCCTCCTGTTTAGGAATTGGATTGGGAAACAAACTGCTTTATGAACTGTCACCGGTGAAATAATCTCGAGAAAATGGGTTTCCTCGGCCAGCCATGCACTGGAGGCCCTCCTTCTAGCGCCAGAAATTGTTAAGGCCTGGAAATTCGCAGGCAACAATAGCAAGGGATTCTCCCCAATCAACGTTCCCAACTAGCCCGTGACTGTTTGGTATAGGGAATCCGTCTGATTTCCAGTTCGACTACCGTAGGTCAAGTGATCCAGATGGAGATCGGTGACCACCCACCTATTCCACTGGCTCAAAACAATTGTTCATTATGGCAGTTTCCTAGTTATTTTTTGGCAGTTTTTCGAGTCCTAAACTTCCGGGGCCATTTTGAGGCCTTAAACGACGTTTTTTGGAGATTCGGGGCCAAATAGTTGCCATAGGCATGCATTTGGACGACCAAAAGTTGTAAAGCTTAGACAGACCTTTCCAACAAGCTTTCAAACACCCAAATCGGAGATCGTATGCAAAAGTTATGACCCCGGGAAGTTGACTGTTCAACTTACCACCGTGGAGCCGCAAACTTTATGACGGTTCATCTTCTAGGGTTTCGTTTCAGACTTTTGGGGTTCTCACCCTCATTATTATTATAAATAGGCCCCTTTGGCCTCATTTTGTATGAAGCTTGGCACGAATGAGCGTAGCGGCCACATCTCTTCTCAGAGATAGCTACCACCATTCTAGCAATTGTATTACAGTCTGTTCTATTTCCGCCATTTAATAGAATATGTGTTTACTGTATCTCTGTTATCTTTGCAAAATGTCTATTATAATGACTCTGTATATGTTCTTTCATTTCGTTCACGCATAAATCCGGATCATCAAGTGACAAAAATAAAAGGTTTTACCGGTTGTGGCCCGGTCCACCATCTATATTTTTGTATTTTTTGACTTTAAGTATGATATGCAAGTGCCTATCTAAGATGTAGGTTGATTGAGAATGCAAGGAGTGTTCGTAATGTGATGCATAGGTTCTTACCTCTCGTCTTAGACTCTCATGCATCTAAATTACACACACAGCAAAAAATTAAAACTAACTACCTAACCGATCCCTAGGGAGCAAGATTATCACTTATTAATGAGTAATGTATTTTGTGCATGCATTATAAAAAAGAAATCACAGATAGTTGATACTTCTTTCAAACACATGAACATTTAAAGATATTTGAACAACCAGATAGCCAATTGTCTACAAACAACATTCATTACTCATAGTGGAAGTTTTCTTAAAACAAACCAAAGATCATTCGTACAAGAACATAGGTTCAAAGAGTTAGAACGATCTCACAGTTAATGGACACAAAGTTGAAAATGAAATAGTTCCTCTTCAACAATTCCATAGCAAAACATTTGAACATTCCACCAAGCTTTCTCCAACAGGAAAACTGTAATTATTTATTGCAAAAGGAAATAGTTCTTCTTACAATATGTCTTCCAATCTAACTAGGAAAAAGTCCCCTTTCTTATCTAAATCTTCTATATTTATACAAAAAGAACCAAACTTTTGGGCTTCCCACAAATGACTCTTGGGCTCCCCAAAACCGTTTAATCTCACAATTTTGTCCTTTTGTGCGTGCTCATGATTTAGGCAATACGTTACGTTTCCGATTTAATCTTATGAATACTTCATATAACGGGACCAGATTAGTAACTAACGGGCCTTTTCCAAGCCTAGGCTTCTGTTGCCACCGATTCTGCCTTGTCTTTTATTTGTCCTTTCTTAGATCCCGTTGATTTCAGAACAAAACTTTGCTTATCACTTTCAACCAACTTTTCTCTGCTTTATCCTTTAGCTATGTCTCCTTGCAGCAGTAATCTAAGGAATCTTCTGAGTCCGTCTACAGTTAAAACAAAATTCAACATTAATTAGGAATGCATCCTTTCAACAAACTTAAACCACACTAACAATAAAACTGATCATTAAATGAGGCCTTCTACTGCACTTTTGTCGCATAACCATTAACACGAATCAGAAACCACCGCCGCCCATAGAAAGGTTAAAAACACACAAAATGGCGGGAAAAACCTTATTGGCAGCTCGAACCATTAAACATTGGGAGGATAGTTTAAATAACATCCGCAATGGAGGGCTTTAGATGGACAACGAGTTCCGTAGGACCATTAAGCCCATTGGTTTCCGAAAGACTAAACACTAAAGCATCGGGCGGAAAATCCTTGTCAGCGAACAGGGCGACATAACGTCAAGAGGTTAGTGCAGTACGTAGCCGCATTGGTGGAAGATGAGAAGACTACGGGCTCCACGGAAAACAAACATATTAGCAAAAACCATAACAAAACATCGACGAGTGGAGCGGTTACAATGGCGGACACTTAGTTTACTCGGGAGCCGCAATGGCGGAAGGCAATCATACTACCACCCTCGATCAAATTTATAAATCCTCCCGATATGGCGCAGAAAAATCGTGAAAACGTTAAGTGCTCGGACAACTTAAAGTTGTACATCGGTCCAAAAAGCTTGACCTATCTTCAAAACAGTGGCTATTCGTAAAAAAAAATCATCGTTCAGCTTCCGCAACAGCGGCCCCGAAGGGAAATATGGCTCCGATGCATGGTTAAATGACTTCTGAATGACCAAACTAAAATGTTAAGTTCCAACATACTCTCGGCCAGGCAGCAACAAGAAAGCTTGTTTCATCTCCAAAACAGCGGCGAAAACAATGAAATAGACTTCCGATATCAAAGAAAGAAATCGCAGATCAAACGAGCAACATCTGAAATCCAATCTTCAAATTTCACAACTCAAACAGTTTCAGACATAAGCAATTTTCCGAAAAGCACGAAAACAGTTGACCTCAAAACAATCCAAACAAGTAGCAGAGGGGAAACAAAAACATAGTTCATGGATCCAAACAATTTTAGGCAAGATAAAAGTTAAGAGGAGGTTCCAAAATTTTAAAAAATTTGGGAAAACAATTGCAGCTACAACATAATGATATATGTTATTTAAGAACGATGATACATTTCCTTAATTTAATTGAAATTAATAAAGTGGAAGATATAAAAGAAGCAACATGAGGTGCTAAAATGGAAGCAAAATGTGGCATGAAATTGGAAGCCAAACTAGGTGCTATTTGTGGCTCTAAATAGGAAGCAAACATGGAAGCTATAATGGACGCAATACCAAAAGAAAAAATTGAAGCTAGAATGGATGCAATGTTGGAAGCAAAAATGGAATCTATAAGGGAAGTAATACTAGAAGCAAAAAAGGAAGCAATAATGGAAACCATAATGGAATCAAAATTGGTGTTAAAATGGAAGTAAAACCTGACACTAAAAGGAACCAATCCATGGTGCTAAAAAGGAAGCGAAACCAGGCACTAAATAAGAAGCATAATTCGATGCCAAATAAGAAGAAAAACCCAACATCACATAGGAAGGAAACATGGAAGCTATAATGGAAGCAATAACACAAGCAAAATGGAAGCTATAATGGAATCAATGTTGGAAGAAGAAAAGGAATATATAAGGAAGCAATATTAGAAGCAAAAAAGGAACCAATAATGGAATCCATATTGGAAGCAAATATGGATGCAAAACTTGGTGTTAAAAAGGAAGTAAAACCTAGAACTAAAAGGAAGCAACACTTGACACTACAAGAAGCACCACTGTGGGCTAACAAGGAAATCAAAATGGAAGAAAACTTAGAATTCTTACCCAATAGTAACAGGGAAGACAAACCTAACGCTAAACAAGGTGCAAAACAAACTTAGTGCTAAACTCAGCACATAAGTCGACGCAAATTCAAAATGTCATGTACCATTGTATTTAGTGCCAATTGATGAGGCCAGAGTTGAAAAAAATACATTAAAAAGCGAAGCAAAATCTGGTGCTATTGCCCTATTTTGTTGTAGTGTTGCTCCCTCAACCTTGACTTCCTTTCTCAGAGGTTAGGTTGCTTGTTTAGTGTTTTCCTTGACTTTTTCAAAGACTACAAAGGCAAGTCCAAATACCATGCAAGATGAGGGTGGAGGAGATTCTTCCTCAATAGGAATATCCAAACGTGTCAAGATATTTCCCAACCTAATGCCAATAAATTATGGAGATTCCACTAGTTTAAAATGTCTTTATGAGTGTGATTAAGTAAAGAACTTGACTTTATCATGGCTTTGTTCTTCTCTTGATGCTCTAGTATTCAATTCTCCTACCATTCATTTAGCCAATGCTATCATTTCATAGACACAATCCTTACAACTTCCCTAGTTTCTTCCAATTCCATCTCACATTGCTTGAGCCCTCTTTTAAGCTAGAGAAAGTCATAGGGTACATAACAACTATGAATGTAATGGAAATGTGCCATTATATTCTAGAATCCATGAATTAGGGAGATATGTAGGAACCTTTGATCCTTAAATAGGTTTGTCCTTCGACCTAAATAAAGACAAGACTTAGCTCCCAACTAAAACTATAGCCTCACTTCCAATAAGTAGAGTGAAAACTCACATGCATACAAAATGGATCATATCTTGAGCCTTTATGATATCAAAATATGGTACAATGATTGATATGGAGCATGTGAAATATAATTCCCTTATCTTTTTAGCTAGTATGCATTTTCACTTTTAAGTGGTGTGATGCCTCAAACTTCGATCACAATGTTCATGGGATTGATTTGTAGCTTATGTCCCCATACTATTTGTTTAAGGTGCATGATCTATAATGCAAGTACAATTTCGTTGGCTTGAATATCTACCTTTTTGTCTTGTGATCAATACTCTTGATAGAATCCTATGCTTGCAAAATATTTGGCTATGTCTAGGGATCTTTGAATAACTCTAGCCAGTGTTGTGTTCCTTGGGATAATTCAGGGTGAAAATGCTCTAATAATAATGGAATAGTCCCCAAGGGAGTAAGGCGGGAGTGCTAGGGTTTGTAGGATTTTTCTGCTAAGTCTTCGGCCGACGCTGCCTGGCCGCTGGGGCCTTTGGTTCGCAGAAGCTGGCTGGTTCACCGAGCGGTTTGGCCTCTCTGGGTGAACCCCTGATGGATTCGGGCTCTTCGAGACCTGGTGGGCACAATGAGGTAGTTCCAGCCACAAAGGTTCAGTAAAAGGGTTCGACCATCGGCCAAAAGCCCAGTGTGGGGGGCTACCTGCCAAAATCCCCCACCATCCCAACAATCTATGTTAGATCAGAGAAGGTGAGGGGCACGATAGAGCTCTAGAAGGAGAAGGCTCTGATTGGAAATTTCATGGGAATTTGGTCCAAGGAAAAGGATCTAGTTAAATGGATCAGTAGCGTTTGGAACCCTAAAGGCTACTATGACCTGCAGCTCGGTTCTAAGGGTTTCTTCACTATTGTTTTTTTCAATCAGGAGGACCATGACCATATCTTGGAGGGAGGCCCTTATTTCTTCTTTTCTACTGGCCTTTATCTCCGCCCATGGAAGGAAAGATTCAACCCTGAAACAGAGGACATGACTATGGCCCCAGTCTGGATCCACCTCTTCTCTCTTCTAGGGGAATATTGGGATTTGGAAACCCTGAGGGATATTGGAAATACCCTAGGAGAGTTTATTAAGGTGGCTGAGCGAACCAAGGCCCAGAGTTATACTTCCTTCGTGAGGATTTGTGTTTACCTGGATCTCTCCAAAGAGCTACCAGAAGCCATAAACCTAAATTGGGAAGATGAAGAATGGATCCAACCCATCGACTATGAGGAGATCCCCTTCATGTGTAGACACTGTCATGAATACGGTCACTTGGGAAGGAACTGTCCCATAATGGTTGCAAAGCCTGTCCCAACTGACTATTGTCCAGAGGGAGCTGGGCTTCTTTCTGATGGCTTCACCTAGGTTAAGAACCGTAAAATAAGCAGGGCCAGCTGGACATCAAAAGCCAAAAAAGACACAGAGACGTGGGAGATCCGGTCCAAGAATGCTTTCATGGTCCTTGGGGACATGGCAAAGGATGGAATTCATAAGGAAAAAGAGGAAGTAGCCCAGCCCACCAAGGACATCAATGCCCCGGACATGATGGAAATCCAATAGATGGAAATAGTGGAGGAAGCCGAGGACAAAGAAATGGAACTAGGTGAACTAGATTTGGACGTAATAGAAGCAAAATGTGGAAAAAAGGGGAAATGTTACGTACCCAGAAGGCAAATCAAGCTCCTCCAGAAAGCAATCATCAAGGCTGGGGCTCACCTGAACCTAGGGATTGACCCAGACCCTCAAATAGGATATAAGCGGAAGCCTCCAGAGGAGGAGCGACACAAAGGAAGGAAATCAAACAAGCAACGCATTGCCGAAGTAGGTGTCAAGCTCATAGAATTAGGCCAATACCCTATGATCAAGGCGGACTTCTCTGAAGTCTCCAAAGTTATCCAATGAAGCTAATCTCCTGGAATATAAGTGGGTGTGGTAACCCCAGGAAGTGGAGGACTCTCAACAAGAAAATAAAGCAAGAAAACCCTAATATCCTCTTTCTCCAGGAAACTAAATGCAGTTTTGAAGGCTTGGAAAAAATCAGAAGTAAAATATGGAAAGGTAGCCAAGTGATGGCCCTGGATGCTGCTGGGAAATCAGGGGGAATTGCAATCTTCTGGCTCCCTCAGGTGGTAGATCTCACAAACTGGAGCGCTAATAAGTTTTCCCTCATGGCAGACTTCCATCACCTTGTTTCAGGGGTGAAGGGCGCTCTGGTGAACATTTATGGCCCCAGCAGCTTCCCTGAAAAGTAGGCCTTCATTGACTTCTTAGAATGGTCCAACTGCCAAGTGGAGGGAGCCAGATGGGTGATGGGAGGGGATTTCAACCTCATTGCCAACCTTGGGGGAAAAAAGGGAGGCCGAAGAACTCTGGACAAATTTCAAGAGGCTTTTGGATTTTTTCAGGCTGAAAGCTCATTCGTGGATATGGAAACTGGTAATGGCTGGTATACGTGGAACAACAAATGCGGGGGTGAACACTTGGTTTCCTCTCGCTTAGACAGGTTTTTGTTCTTGGAGACTATAATCCATGATACGGGAGAAATCATGGCAGAGGTGCTCCCAGCAGCAGGTTCTGATCATTGGCCCATCAGCCTTCGTTGGGATTGGACCTGTTCCACTTTGAGGAAACCATTCCGATTTGAACAGTTCTGGAGAAAGGAAAAGGACTTCAAAGATCTTGTTCAGTAGTGGTGGATGGAGCTGGTCCCCCCTTCAAGCAATGCCATGTACTGCTTCCAACAGAAACTTAAAATGCTCAAATCCAAAATCAGTACCTGGAACAAGGAAGAGTTTGGAAACATTTTTGAAGACAAGAAAAGATTGATTTATGAACTCAATCAACTCAATCAGAAAGGTATGACAGATGGATGGGACGAGGACATGCAGAAAAAAGAAAAATACCTATGGGGGCAGCTGGAGGCAAGGGAAAAACAAGAAGGAATCTACTGGAAACAAAAATCCAAGGTCAGATGGCTGCAGGATGGGGAAAAGAACACCAAGTTCTTCCATAATTTGGTCATTCAGAACAAGAACTCATTGAGAATTCAGAAACTCAAAAAAATGGATGGTAGTCGGATTGAAACATGCAACGAGATATAAGAGGAACTCAACCACTATTTTGCGGAGATCCTCAATGAAGACATCCATGAAAGGGAGAGAGACATTGTCCAAATCACTTGCCTAATCCCACCCTCTGTCACTAGGGAAGATAATGAGATGCTCATAAAACCGGTAACTCTGCAAGAAGTTGAAGAGGCTGTCAACCAGATGGCTCTAGGAAAAGCCCCTGTCCCGGATGGGTTTACCTCTAACTTCTTCCACTATTTCTGGGATATGGTTAAGGAAGAGGCAATGGAAATAGTGGAAGAATCGAGACAAAAAAAGGTGGTGTTAAAATATTTCAATGCAACGTTCCTTTCTCTCATCCCTAAGGAAATGGGTGTCAATCAACCAGATAAGTTCAGGCCTATAGCCCTCTACCATGTGGTCTACAAGATCATATCCAAAGTTATTTCCAATCGTATGAAGACTCTTCTCCCCTCTCTGATCTGCCCAGAACAATCTGGTTTTGTTGAAGGGCACCAAATCCTGGATGGGGTCATCCTTGTTCATGAAGTCCTCCATTCCCTGCAAAGCTTGAGACAACAAGGTATGTTGATCAAACTAGATATTTCTAAGGCCTACGATAAATTAAGTTGGAAATTCATCTGCAGAATGTTGGAAGCCTATGGGTTCTGCCATGACTGGGTTAAATGGGTAATGGGTCTCATCTCCACTCCTTTCTTCAGTATTCTCCTGAACGGAGCCTCGACTCATCCCTTTCAACCTTCCAGGGGTATCAGGCAGTGGGATCCCCTCTCTCCCTTCATCTTTATCTTAATGGAAGAGGGCCTGAGTCGTCTCCTTCAGACCAAGGCAGAAAATGGAGAGCTGAGAGGTATTCGTCGATACCATGGATGCTCAAACCCATCAACAATTCATAGATGATACCATGCTCATGGGGCACCCTTCAGTCCAAGAAGCGAGAAGCTTTAAAAATTGCCTGACTCTCCTTGCCAAGGCCTCTATTCTTGATGTAAACCAGGCCAAGTCCCAAGTCTTCTTCCTCAATACCGCTCCTGCCACTCAAAGGAATATCCTCTGTATCTTGGATTTTTCGAAGGGATCATTCCCTTCAAAATACTTAGGCATTCCCCTTGGCCCACGCAAACTGAAACGTACCTCTTGGCTTGAACTCCTTGACCGAATGAAACAAAAACTCATGAACTAGACCCTAAGACCTCTAAACTTACCCAATAGGTTGGTCTTGTTAAAATCTGTCTTACAAGCGATGCCCATATACCTGTTTTTTGTACTCTTTGCTTCGAAGTCCATTCTCCGCGAGATTCGGTGCATTCAGCGCAATTTCCTGTGGGGAGGCCAAGAGGATAAAGCTAAATTTGCCCTGGTAAGCTAGGACAGCATCTGCCAGCCCAAGTTGAAGGCAGGGTTGGGTTTGAGAGATTCGAAAATCATGGCTGAAGTCCAAGGAGCCAAAGTCTGGTGGAGATGGGTCTCCCACACCTCTGAACCATGGGCCCGTTTTTGGCTCTCTAAATATGGTCGTGACAGACCCCCATCTCAGCTAATCCGTTTCAATGAAGAACAGTAGGGAACCCCCATATGGATGAAGGCCAAAGGCGACAGACACTTGCTTCAACAACATAGTTTTTGGGAAATTTGTGATGGGAGGAACGCGAGGTTCTAGGAAGACTCATGGAACCAACTTCCCCGTTTAGGTGACAACCCAAGATGGACTTCAATTCAGGAATTGGCTCAGGCAGAGGGTTGAACTCTTGTTCGCCACTTCTGGTAAGAGCAAATCATCAATGAGTGGTGATGCTGGAACTTCATTAACAGGCCAGACCAGATTGAGGTGGAGGATTGGGAGACTTTCCAAGAGGAAATGCACAGGCATTGCATCAGACCCATAGAGGGGCAGGATGTGCTGAGATGGGGATATTCAGACAAAGGAATGTTTAACATTAAGGAGGCATACAACATTCGAATCGGGAACCATGCCAAGGAAGTGGAAACATGGAAGAAGATATGGACCCTAAACGTATGGCCCAAGGTCGCCCTGTTTGCTTGGCTGATTGTTAAAGGCCGCATCCTCACCTGTGAAAATATTCGGAAGCATGGTATCCATGGACATTCACAATGCTGCTTATGCTCTCAAGCGGAGGAAACCACAAGCCATCTCCTGGATAGCTACCCTTTTGCCGTGGCCATTTGGGATAAAGGAGCTCCAGGTTTCCAGAAAAGTGATAGGAAAAGAGCCCAGCCGGCTAGAACTTTGACGGAATGGAACCAAAAAACCTTCAAAAATAGAATTATCAGGACCATTTGGAATGCTTTACCTAGTATGATCATGTGGTGCATTTGGAAGGAAAGGAATGGCCGGATCTTCCAGGACAAACGTACTAGCATCAAAAAGGTTTGGCAGACGGTGAGGGACAATCTTCTCTCCTCCATCAGATGCATGCAATGGCACAACGAAGACAAGCTTATTCCCGCTGATGAAATTCATATTGGAGAATATTGGGGTTTGGACAAATCTCAGTTGGATGGGCTTCGCAAGCGCGACGAGCTCCTTCAACCTTCCAGCCCCAATACGTGGTCTCCTCCCCCTCCTCATGTATTCAAGCTTAACTTCGATGGGGCCTCCACGGGGAACTCTGGTGATGCAGGTTATAGAGGATTATGCAGAGATTCGCAAGGAAGGGTTATTTTCATCTTTCTGGGAACCATGGGTCGAGACACCAATAACTCTGCAGAGCTCGAAGGGATACTTCAAGGTTTGAACTACCTGGTGCACAGCAACTGTTTCCCGACGATAATTAAGGGCGATTCCAGTATCATGGTTCAGATGGCAAGGCGGTTAGTGTATGGCCAAGTTAGCGGCCAAGTGTCCACTCGCTGGAGGTTAGCTAGTCGCTTGGATGATCTTCATGGCATGATCCACGCCCACCCTGCGATTTCGTTCTGTCACATAAGACGCGACGCCAACAAGGCAGCAGACCTCCTTGTGAATGCAGGGGTCGAGGGTGAGATGGCTCACCAATGGGGCCCTCTTGAGACCTTTGAAGCGAATGACTGGGCTCATCATTGCAGACAATTGGCTGCGCAAGATCTCGTGGGTCGTTCGCAGATGGCACGCCCGAACACTGCGGTGGATATAGGTGACAGACAACGCGAGCATGCCATGACAGACCATCATCAAGATGCCTGATCGATTTAATGAGGTAAGCTAACGGATTCAGAGGTGGTTGTCCTTGGCCATTATTTTTCTCATTGGAACCGCAGACGAAAAGATGGACAGGACGGAGAGTGACGGCCAAAACAACTGGGCTTTCATTCTTAACAGAGGTTTAGCCATGGTTAAGGGTACGAGGGAGATGGTCTGCACCAGAGCAAATGACGTTGTCCAGGTACAATCCACATGGGGTAATGATGATGCCTTTTCCTTTTTATTGTTTGTCCCTCTGTTCGATCCATTCTCATCGTTCAATCTTGCTCCTTGCTTTTCGGGTCCTTTGGTTTTCCTCATGGCTCTCTAGTCTAGTCTGGGTGAGGCTCTCTGCCTTCTCTCTTCCCTATGCCTTAGCTCGTAATTCTCCCTTGCTGGAAATCGCCCCGCATCGTCTGTTGGTTAAGGGCAAAGCCCTCGACGAATCCCCGACTGAGCAAGGTGTTGCAAAACTCCCTCGCAGGGCCACAAGAGCGCAAATTTAGGCCCAAGAAGAAGCCGAATTTTTCAAGGACAATATTCCCCTGAAAATTTGTTGGGAAGTGGAGGGCAAGGTCGAGGAACTCTGGCATACTGTGAAAAATATGCCTAACGAAGAACTCCACCAAGAGGTGACAGACTGGGTTCTGGATCCTGGTTCCACTGCGGGGTGTGCTGCAGCTTATGACCACCTCCTCATGCAACATTGGGTGAACATGAAGCTGGTAGGACACTCCTACATGGAGCGGGAAGCAAAAATGGTGGGGGATGAGGAAGTGGTAAGAGAATGGAAGCACCATAATGGAGAATGCCACCTCATACACCAGATGGTTGATGTTATTGCTTCCAAGCTTGGTGTCTCTTTCTTCGCTACGGGTAAATATCTTGACGAGGTGGCTCGCCTGAGGGACAGTTACGGAAAATGTGGTAAGAAGCAAAGAAGAATCTTATCTCCCTCTCAGCCTGTTCCAAACTCCCCTGGTGCAGTTCCTGCTTCGGCTCAACTAATGGTGTCATGCCTGCCCTCGGCCTTCCAGAAAATGGCATGACTGCCTGTGTTTGTTGTTTATTTTGTAGCCCGGTAATTCGACCTGTCAAGTTTTTTAAGTTTCCTCCAATGCTTTCTTGGTATGTAATGTGGGTTCTCCCAAAGACCAGTTTTTTGTGAATGCCTGACCTGGAAAAGGGTTTAATCCCATCTCTGTTTTTGAAGGATAGGGCCTGCGTGCCCACTACTAGTTTAGGTCTCAGTTCTTTCCTTGGTTTTTGGCTTCTATGGCCCAGGTCTAGTACTGTGCAGTGTTTCAATATACTAGTGAACTGTTAGACCTGTTTTTGTATCCCTGCTTTGTAATGGCTTCTATTTGATGTAATATAATGTCTTTATTTACAAAAAAAATAATGGAATACTCCCCTACTATTGTTGTAAACATGATGTTTTTTTCATTATCAACATAAAAGACCTTTATATACAACATTTCTTGTTGCCTTTATGGTGTCTATTCCCAAACTCTAAGCGTGCTTTTCTTCTTTTTGTCTCTCAAGATTATAAACATCCTCTAACTTACCACTCTTAATTAAATTTAATAATTAAAAATATAATATAGTTTTAACTAGAAAAAAAAATATTAATATATTTTTAAAAATCTAAAATAATTAAGATTTCTATTTAAGATTTAATTTATGAGATATATTTTGGAGTATGTAAAATTGTAATACTTTAAAATTAAATATAAAGGTAAAGGAGTTGTTTGGGTTCTATAAACATTTTAGACAAGAATATAAAAGTGAAATGAATCATTTAAAAAAACATAAAAATAAAGAAGGTAAAGATGGGTGGGTTTAGCTTTTATAAGTTAGATATAATTTTTATGTAGTGAATATTTTTAGTTATAAATAGAATGTAATTTTTTATTTGGAAAAAATTAAGATATAAGTTTGAATAGTTGATATATGTTAAAAAGTGTTCATTGTCTACATTTTCTTTTTCTAACTAAAATATCTTGGTTTCTAATTTATTTTACACTCTTTTTTTTCTAACTAAGGTATCTTGGTTTCTAATTTATTTTGTAGAGTTAAGAAACAATGCTCTTAGATACATTTTCCTTAGTAGGTTTATGTCACACTTGATTAATGGGATCGTGGGACACTTGTTCAAGGTAATACCTTTAAATTTCTATATTATAGAAAACATTATGCATACCAAATTTATTTTTCAACATGATGTGTATTTTACCTTTTACCATATACATATATATATACATTAAATGTAGTTTTATAGAAAATAAACATTTGAAAAAGTAAATATATTGTTTTTTAATGTTTTTGTAAGGAAATATAGTAATGGGTTAATTGTAACATCTTGAATATAAAATGCAATAATTTGTTCTAATACCAATGACTAACATACTCTTGGAGTTTTGGTGTGAAAATAAATTTTGAAATCAATTTTGTATTTGTTATGTGATTGTATTTGTTATGTTGATTTCCATCCTTGAGCTCCATGCAAAGCATGTTATGTGTGTTGACCTCAATATTTATAACTAACTTAGTGCATGGTAAAATCATTGTGGTGCAAGAGAACAATTGTAATTTAAAATAGCATTGCTAGCTATTACTGATGGAATGCAACGTTCTAATATTTGGCCATATCATAACTTTTCATTATTTAGAATCTACAAAAATAGATTCAATTCCTTAAAACCCTTATTCCGTCATAATTACGATATCTCAACACCTTATATCTATGATTCCAACAAGTCCACTTAGTTTTTTGGGGGAAATGGTTCTAAAACAAATAAGGAAAAAAGTCCAAATATTTGGCCATATCATAACTTTTCATTATTTAGAATCTACAAAAATAGATTCAATTCCTTAAAACCCTTATTCCGTCATAATTACGCTATCTCAACACCTTATATCTATGATTCCAACAAGTCCACTTAGTTTTTTGGGGGAAATGGTTCTAAAACAAATAAGGAAAAAAGTCCAAATTGGTCTAATCATGAGACTACTTGATTTAAAACATTGAAATATGAAATTTATGATTTCAGTCTCATCCCATAGATATGCCATCACAAGGTGTATGCAGGTTACAGGTTATAGGCACCTTGTTTACCATCAATAATAGAGTCCAAGGAATTCATGGAATCGAAACTGCACTTGGTATCCAAAAAAGTAAGAAGAGTTCAACGAATCCAAAATGAGCAAAGTTGTTTAAAACCTTCTCTCAAAGCTTTTCAAATGGCTCTTATAAAAATTGAATTGGTTTGGGCACCCAAAAAATAGATGGAGATCAAGATATTTGCTAATAGGCATTGATAGGGCACCCGTTTATCACTTGACACCTACAAATGGTTCATATGTAGGTTTTCCTGTCGAAAATAGATAATTTTTTAAAATTTCCTTGGTATGACATGTGACGGTTTCATACATGAATGTTGGTGAAAACTACCTGATACCATGCCCAAAACATATACCATGTCAACAAATTGTACATTCCTTTATTATTTTAAATATCTTTGTAGAGGAATCCACACTTTTTTTTTCATAGACTAAATGTTTGATGATTTTGCTAGTTTTCGAGAGCATTTTCCTACATGAATAATAATGATCAAAAAAATTGAGATTCCAAATAACAGTGTTTAAATTTGGTTAAGGAGGGTGTCCTATGGTATTTGAGGGTGTTGAATCCATATATGCATTTAGAAACACAATTTGAACAACATAGAATTTAGATTAAAAAAAATAAATTGTCGGATTTTGATAAAAAAAACCTATGTTGCACAAGTTTCCGGAACGTGGGTACCAGTGTCGGATACGTCTAGAAGTTTCCTTCAAATTTGCAGGAAACGGTAGGTTGGGAACGCCAATAATATATATTAAAAAAATATACAAAATAAAAATAAAAAAACATGAGAAGAGAAGAAACATTAACACAAATCAAATGAAATATAAAAAAAAAAAATTTAAAAAAACATGAGAAGAGAAGAAACATGGAGAAAAAAAGAAACATTAGCACAAATGAGATTACTCAACTTATCCCTTGTATAATGGTTGTAACTAAAACCTCTTAGCAGATGGAAATGACAATAAAATCAAGATTACCATCCACATCATTGATTATATAAGGTAGACTCTTTCTAAAGTGGAGACTTTTAGAAGTTATAGTCCCTATATTTGTAGCTATATGTATAGAGTAGGTTTTTAGTTTTGTGTCAACTATGATTAAAATGTATTAGAATATTATATGTTTACAAAACATTCTATGTCAAGGTATTTGCAAAGGTATATAATTATTCAAATTTAAATTATTATAAAATAAAAACAAAGATATTTTTTATTTAAATGTAATATATGAATTTAGTTTTAAAGTAAGATTTAAAACCATTTCCAATTAGTTAAAAGTTTACTTTTATTCATAAAGTAAATAGTAAAATAAATAAATTTATTTTATTTTATTTCATAATATAAAAACTCAAAATAGATTTACTAGCACGAGCATTAAATAGAGATCAGTGCAACAACTCCAAAAAATAGCATGAAAAAAACTTTTATTGCAACTTAGTTTTCAAGAGAGTTTTTTGAGTCAACCATGTATATGTAAGGTCGCAAAGAATTGGTGGAGCGAGGGTTTCACAGCAGTATTCTCTAGGGTTTCCATGTTATTTGGTGGAGGGTTGCGCTTGGCTCTCTGCATTATAACTGTGCTCTATGTCTTCGATGCGGTTTATAGCTGGGTTCTTGTCAGGGGTTCTTTTTGTATTGAATCTGGGTTTGCTGCTGGTCATGACGAGTTTTTTCCTTGGACTGGCTACCACCCCAGGGGTCGTTCCATGCACGTTTATGCCCTCCTGATTATGCACGGTACCTCGCCACCTTTTTGGACTAGAACTTGAACTGTCACCTCGGACTGTTCAGTGGAGTCTTTCGTGGTCTGCATTGGGGAGCTCATCATTTGTTCTACTTACGGATTTGATGGGTCTTGTGTTATCTAGTTGAATTTGGTGACGACGGTCAGGATCATGGGTTTTGTGGCTCTATAGTGACCAGGTATTCTCTAACATTGTTGTTTAATTATTGTTTTATTTGTATCAGGTCTTGGGGTTGGTTTAAGCTCCTCTATGTAGAGTTTATAGGTATTTTTAAATACCAGCCTCCCCACATGGAGTTCACTCTCTACCCTGAGAGTTAGTACCAACCATGTGCAAAAAAGTGGGAACCTGTTAAGCTCTGTCGGGTGTGTTGGCGGGACTCTTTGTCTTTAGCTGGCTTGGTTTTGTCGTTACCTCTTTTGTTTATGGTCTATTAGCTATCCTAGCTTCCTTTGTTGTGGTTGTCTTCCTATGCTATGGGTGAACCTAACTTGAGTTAGACTCTGGTGGGGCTCCTGTTTTTTGTTTGAACCCTTGATTTGATTATTGTCGAACCATCGGTCCCTAACCCTAGTTGTATTGACGAGGTTTTTAGTGATGTTGACCTATGGTAACCTTAATGCTCTGTCGGTGGGCGGTGCGGGCTCCAAGTTCTCTCACTCTCTTCCCTCGAGCCATGCTCGCCAGAAGGAAAAGACCCTTAAGGCACTGGAGGAGAAGCATAGTTTTGTGTTGGGGCACGATGTATTCATTGACAAAGTAGAAACCCTTTGCCACAGAGCCATCATTTGGAGATTAGAGTATGATTCGATTTCAAAGGAAGAATGGGTGTTGTGGGCGACTGCCCATTGGAAACCCATCATCAACTATGTGCCCACTATCATCCTCCTTGCCAATAACGGGTTGGTGTTTGTATTCATTGAAGAAATTGATGCTACCCATATCCTTGAGACTCTGTGGACTATTCAGCAGGGTTCCTTGGTCCTTCGTTGTTAGCATTCGGGATTTGACCCCCTCAAAGAAAGAGCCATTATCCGCCACCTTTGGGTTCTTCTACCAGCCCTGCCCTTCCCCCTGTGGAATAAATATATTCTCATAGGGTTAGCAAACTCAATCAAACATTTTGTGGCACTAGAAAAGGACTTTGACTCGATCTTTGACAAGAGGGTTGCGAAGGTGCTGGTTGAACTGGACATATCAAAGGGCCTTCTCCTTGAAATTGACATTGTCTGTGGAAATAGGGTCATTACCCAGAAACTTGATTACCTAAACATGCCTTTCCGTTGTAACTATTGTCATGAGACCGATCATTTATGCAGTTCTTGCACACTTCTCCATAGGGGTTGTCCAGCAGAAAAGGGTTTTGACCTTAGCTCTGGTTATGATTCTCCTTTCCCTGAAAGTTGTTCTTCCCCTGGAGAGCCATCAAAACCCATTCCTGAAGCTATATATGTGTCCTCCTCCCCTACACCGTATGAAGGTCTGTCTAAGGGAGAACTTAATTATATTGAAGATATTGAGGTTTGTGCTCTACTCTCTCGTTCGTTGGCTTCAGTCACTCCAGTTCCCTTGCCTGTGCCTCATCCCCTACATGATGCCCAACTTGTTCTAGGCCCTCTTCCATTCACACTGGAACACTGTCCTGCTCTCCCTACCTCATCATCCACCTCTCATGATACCTCACCTAATACGGGTCTGTCACCCAACTTATAGGCCTCTAGTCCCACAGATGAACCTGCTTTCCAGGATCCCTCTCTCCTAAATTCTCTCTCCATCGTTTCCGATAAAGAACCTATCTCACCTTCCACTCTCCCTCTGGACTCCATTCCTTTTAAAATGTAACAATCCGCAAAGCTAAGAAGAACCCTACTGAGACCCCCTCTGAGTCGGTGGGAAATTTGGGGTCCTACACTCCTATCTCAACCAGGCTAAAGAATGCAGCAAGACAGTCTCAATCTTCTTCTTCCCCATCACAGGTCCTTAGAGCAAGCACACCTGAAGTGATAGGTTACCCATGAATATTTTATCCATGAATATTCAGGGGTTTGGAGGGCTATCCAAACAAAAAGCCCTCAACTCTATGTTTTCTAACTTAAACCTTGATATGATTTTACTACAAGAGACTGTGTGTACTTCTTACCAATCCCTTATTATGTTCTCCAAATTCAAACTAGGGTGAGAGTTTTGTGCTGTAGATGCTTCTGGGCTCTCTGGAGGTCTCCTTGTTGGTTGGAACCCCCTTTGTGTCTGTTGTCAAGCTTTCTCCTCTTTTGCGAGCATCTTTCTCAAATCCCACATTAAAGGGCTCTCAAAGATTCTCACTATTTTTAACTGTTATGGTCCTTATTCTCAGAGAACTACTTTTTGGGATAATGTTTAGCTTGGAGGCCATCTTGCCCTACCAAATTTTCTCCTGGCTGGTGACCTAAAATTTACCTTATCCTCCTCTGAAATATGGGGTCAAAAAGCTAGAATTGATCCCTTGCCTTCCTACTTCTCCCCGCTGATTGCTAGTAATAATTTAGTTGATCTCTACATGAACTGCCCTAGCCCTACTTGGAGGAATGGTCGGGTTGGGGAGGAAGGAATTAGTAAAATACTTGATCGCTTCTTATCATCATCCCTTCTTATTCCCGGTCTCGCCTATTTCGGGTCTTGGGCTACTCCCTCTGATGTTTCAGACCATTACCCTATTTGTCTGGAGTGGGGTCAAAGACTTGTATTGCAATGCTACCCCTTTAAATTTAACAAAGCTTGGCTCATGGAAGATGACTTCACCCCTCTGGTTGAGTCATCCTGGAAGGCTCCCTTGGATTTTGGACCTTCAAACACCTTGGATTCTCTCTCAGGGAAGTTAAAACGCCTCAAAGTTTCAGTTAAAGGTTGGGAGAGGAAGAAAATTTGTGAAAGGAAACAATTGCTCTCGGACTTAAATTAAGAGATCACTCACATTCTATTGAAGGACTCCGAGATTCTATCAACTGCAAATGCAAGCAGACTAAAATATCTGCATGATAAAAAATGCATTTTCTTGGCTCAGGAGGTCACTACCCAAAGACTTAAAAGCAGAGTCCTCTGGCTAAGAGAAGGCGACGCCAACACCAAATTATTTCATGCTTATGCTTCAACAAGAAGGAATTCAAATGATATCTGGTCCCTCAAAGATATAAATGGTAACCTAGTATATGAGGATACAACCTTAAAGAAGATGGGGAAAAAACACTTTAGTGATGTATTCATGGATGATAAGTCCACAAATATTGTTGATCAACTTAAGGTAATAAGGCTGCTTTCGACTTTTACTCAAACTGAGGAGGTAAACTGTTTCTTAGAGCCTGTGACTATACATGAAGTAGAAGCTGTTCTAAATGGATTCAAGAAAGACAAAAGCCCCGACCCTGATGGCTGACCGGTTGAGTTCTTCCTGGTTTTTTTGACCTGATTGGCAAGGAGCTTACCTCTGCAGTGGAACAAGCAAGAGTAGAGGGGTACGTCCCGGGTTCTGTGAACTCCACTTTTTTTACCCTGATATCTAAGTGTGAAAAGCCCTCCACGTTTGCAGACTTTCGTCCTATATCCTTATGTAACCTTATCTATAAGATCATCTCTAAAATTGTTGCGATCCGCCTAAAACGTATACTGAACAAAGCTATCTCCTCACAACAATTTGGTTTTTAAAAGGACTGTCAGATCACTGAACCAGTAAGCATTACCCATGAAGTTTTACACTCCATCAAAGCCAAAAATTCAAGTGTCCTTGCACTGAAGCTGGATTTAGTCAAAGCCTTTGATAGAGTCAATTGGACCTTTCTGAGACTCTTGCTCCTACAAATAGGTATCCCTTTGTTTGGTGTTAACTGGATAATGGGATGTGTCACAAACTCTTGTTTTGTTGTTTTAATCAATGGGACACCTTCGGATGTTTTCCCTGCCTTAAGGGGAATTCGACAGGGTTGTCCCCTATTGCCACTTTTATCCATTCTTATTATTGAGAGCCTCAGCATAATCATTACTGATGCCCAGCGGAAAGGACTTATTAAAGGTTTCCAGTTCTCTCTTAGCATGTCAATAACTCACTTACTTTTTGTTGATGATGTAATTCTTTTTGGAATTGGAACTGTCCAAGAATGGGGGGCATACAAAGAAGTATTGGACTTGTTTTTTTCAGCCACTAGTATGATTGTCAGTATGGAAAAATCCTCTTTTCTGTATAATAATGTGGATGAAGAGACTAAAAGGAAAATTGCTCTGCTTCTCCCACACAGCATGGCCCGTATAAACTCAAGGTTTAAACACTTGGGGTATCGATTAAAACCTCTAGGATATTAGGCATCAGATTGATAATGGATGGTGGTGATGTTTGAAAATAAGATAAACAATTGGACTTTTAGATTGCGCTCCTTGGGAGGAAGATTAATTCTCATCAAATCCATACTTACAGGGATTGGAGTGTACTGGTTTTCTCTGGCAAGATGTCCCAGCTCTATACTGAATGCCTTGAGATGTTTAATTTTTAACTTCCTATGGGGAAGAACAGATGGTTATCATTGTTTTCATTTGATGAACTGGAAATCAATTTCTGTTCTTGTTGAATATAGTTTTTGGGACATAAAGAACCTAGAGTGGTTCAGGATCTCCCTCCGACTGAAGAGTTTGTGGCAGGTATTAAAGGGAAATGGTATTTGGAGACAAATTATTTTTCATAAATATCTTAAGGATAGACCCTTGGAGGACTGGATTCGTGCCTGGAAATTCACTGTTAATGGCACCTCATATTTTTGGAACGGGTTTGTTAGAATCCTGGCTTGGATTACATACAAGCTCGGTTGGAAAGTGGGTGACGGACTAAAAATAAGCCTTGGCGTGGATCCAATTGCAGGTTTGGAAATCTCATACATACTCCCGGTGGATCTCAGAGAATATCTAGGTGACTATGGGATATCGTGTCTGGCCCAGGCACAGAAATTGGATGGACTCTCTGATGGTTATCAGCCTATGATCTGGACCTAGGAGGTGAATGGGCGGAACAGTGGACATCTTTTGTAAAAGGTTTCTCTCATGGTGGAATAAGAATTGGGGATTTGGAAGATTCCCTTCTCTGGTTGTATGATAAGGATTCGGACATGGTTTCTGCAAAAAAAGCATATGAGCTTATCATATCGGATTTTTTGCCTTCTCCTTCTGGATGTATCATCTCTCAGATTTGGAACTTCAACATCCCACAAAAGTTGAAGTGCTTCACTTGGTTGGCTTTCTTTAATAAAATCAATACTTGGGATAATCTCTGCAATAGGGGCTGGCTCGATCCAAACAGGTGCTTCCTTTGTAATAAAGAAGTTGAATCAATCGACCATATGTTTGTAAATTGTTCCTTTGCTCGCGAGGTTCTTGTTTGCTTGAATAATCTAGCTGACATACGGGTGGACTGGTCTAAACCGACTCTTACAGGGAACCTTATCAACTAGATGGAAAAAGAAAGGATGCTTTCATATCTGCCTATTTTGTTCATCTGAAACATTTGGAAGACTAGGAACAACCACATTTTTTAGAACAAAGAGCCAAATATCCCCTGTCCCTGTCATAAGATTATATCTAAAGATTTATTTTTTCTTGTCCCTCAAGCCAAAAGACCTAAAGCCAAGAATATTGGGGATCCTCCATTAAAACAATTTCCCATGGCTTTCTTTGATGGAGCTGCAGTGGATTCTAAAGGTGGAGCACGGGTATGCATATGGATTAACCACGACATTTAACGCATGCGTGTTAAAAAACGATTAAAGATTTTAATAGAGTGGTGTCATCTCTTTTGACGGCAGACGGACTTGGAGCGGTCAATGGTCGGCCACTATGAAAACGCGTGTTCATTTTTAGCTGGCCGCCTGTCCTTCGGATCCGTTCCTTCAATTTTCTTTTAGCTGGCTGCCTGTCCTTCTGACCCGTCCCTTCAATATTCCTTTGGCTAGACGCAGTCCACGTGGTTATTGATCCTTTGGACTCTTCACAATTTCCTTTTGACTCGGGAGTCGGTACATTGTCAGCCACAACGAAAACGCGTTCAGACCTGAGCATCAGCGAGTCGGTACATTGTCGGCCACAACGAAAAAGTTTGTTGTTTATTGCTATATTGATATTCATCGCATCAGTGTGTTTTCCACAATTTCTGCAGGGCCTAAGAGAGTGCTACCTCATCTCCTCCTCTGTAATCTCAGTCCGAGTTTGAGTCTGTGTCTATTGATCTCCCTAGTGCACAGCATCGGATCACCAAAATTTCTCCAGGGCTTAAGAAAGTGCCAACTCACCCATCTCCTTCCCTGCAGTGCAGTCTGAGGCTTAACTAAACAAAACGCCAATCTTTCATATCTCCCCTGTTTCTGTGTCTATTTTCCAGTTGGCAATGGCTGTATCCTCCTCCACCGCTGCCTCTACCTCCTCTGATTCTAACAGCAACAGCAACAGCTCGTTTGATGTGTTTATAAACCACCATGGTCTCGATGTCAAGAAAACCTTC
>LPNX010957413.1:0-11162 GCA_001517045.1 Pseudotsuga menziesii
AAGCCGAAAAGGCTGGACGGAAGGTTAAACAAACCGTCACATGAATGTATAAATGCATGCTTAGCCATGAATAGAATAATCGAATCGGGAGTTATACCTAACAGAAAGATTTGAAGTTGTTTCTGTCAACCGAGATGAGTGAAGAAATGAGTAATTTGGCCCAACATGACAAAAATTTTAAAGAGCGATTTGCACTGAAGAAGGGGATATTCTCAACTTCACATCTCAACACCTTTAACATAAAGCCTAGGTATTTTATACCATCCTGAAAAACTATATTATGGTGTCGAGGGGATTCACATTTGATATACACTTATAAGCCATTGCACGGGGGTTATGCTAGCGGTTAGCTATATTTGTTTGAATGACCAGGGTTGGGCGAACACAACCACGACTTTATCTCGCTACTGGTGTCCCCCGTGAATGAGTCTTTATAATTGTTTATAGCGCTGTGGTAATAAGATTATTGATTATTGTTTATAATTTTATTTTTATGATAATGGTATGGTAAAACCCTAATCAAACATTTTGGACATTGAAACTCGGTGGTAAATAAAATCTTATGGTTGATACAATAATTTAAAACATTATATTCTTCACATAATTGGCCATTACATTATCAGAATTTCAAAAGTAATCATGAAAAATATTTTCCTCTCATCGAAATGACAATGAATTGTTAGTTTTTGTAGTTCATTGTAGATGCAAAAATTTTAAGCATCTATCTACTAAATAAACAAAAATAATTCATTAATGATAAAGGCAACACATCCATGTAATGATGTTTCTTTAACATTAATACTCTTCCCATTCCTTAAGTAATTTATATTTACTTGCCATGAGATTTACCTAACCACATGTACTCACTTAAAGTTTGGCTCAACCCTAGATTCTAAAGAGTATTTATGTTAGGACTAAGCATAAAAAAGGATAAAATAATGACAAGAATGCACATAAATGGACATATGAGAGTTACCTTAGAAACCCAAACCCAGAAGTCCATCCGTCATGTGTAAGAGGTATTCATTCACCTTGGTCTATTTGGCTAAGCTAGAAAAATGAACCCAACATCAACCACTTAACATTTTACAGTGGACTTCTTAAAGTCTTTAAATGAGCTTAATCACATAATATAATATAATGATACAATTTGTGATTCAACATTTCAAATTCTCTTTCTTGTTGTATATATCCACATCTCCTTGCTTAGCTTGCAACACGGAGTTCTTTTATTGCACCCCTAGGTACAATTGCTAGTTATTAGAAAATCCATATTTTGAGAGTTTGATAGAACTAGGGAGGTTGTTATCTTTTGAAATACCAAAAATCTATACCTACGAAGCCCTTTTCGATGGTCTTTTGAAGTAAAATAAGAAATCAAATATTTTATTGCTTCCTTCCAAAACTTCAAGGTGGGAACCACCTTAATCATATTGGCCTTTTCTATCTAGTGTTTTTGAGACTTTGAAAAATGAAAAAGCAGGAAAGGGACAAAGGCACTAAAGATGGCCCACAATGATGGTAGTGAAAAGTAGAAAAAGGGACAATGGTAGTGACGATGGCCCACATTGATATCAAGCTTTGTGAGGGACTCCCTAAATTTTAAATGTAAAGTGAACAATGCCCTACAAAGGACCATTCTATCAAAACTTCGTGAAGGGTAGGACCAACCCCACAAGTTGGCTTTCAAGCATAGGATACCTTCGAAGTTTGAGATAAGTTATGAAGGGACTGAACAAGGTGAAATTTATACACGTTTCACAAATCAATTCAAAGGTGAAAAAGCTAAACTTGCCATCGAACTATGCTAAAAGATTGATCAATGCCCTACCACGGACCATTCTATCAAAGCTTTGTGAAGGGTAAGACCAACCCCACAAGCATAGGATACTTTCGAAGTTTGAAATAAGTTATGAAGGATACTTTCGAAGTTAATAATTAGTATAGATTTATCTTAAAAAATGATTTACCAAGCGTTTAGAAAGATCAAATCTCTGGAAGTACAAACCGTTTTTTAAAGTGGAACTTTTAAAGTAGTGTATAATGCAATATTTATGATTTTAATTAATCTAATTTGTGTAGTTATATATATGTTATTAAAAATATTCTAAATATTTGTGATTTTAATTTGTGTGGTTGTATATATATATAAGATTTTAAGTATTTTAAATCTAATTTGAGATGACATGTTACTGTATAATGCCCCTATTAGATGCATTTAAAATTATAACAAAATAATTTATATTATTTTGATATTAAATAATTTATATTATTTTATTTTATTATAAATAACTGTAAATTAACAGTTAAAGTAAATTCATTATCAAATATTGTCAAATACAAAACAACCTTAATAATAAATTTATAAAAAAATTTAACCATTGTACTCGGTGTTTTTTATGATGTGATCAAAGTATATTAGCACAACCACTTAATTTGTGGTTGGTGAAGGCCATACACCACAACTTAAGTATCAGGAAATTATAGGATATCAATGTGTCAACTATTAGTCCATCCTATATTATAAGTTATCCATACATTCATGCATCGAACTCTCAGTTATCTCGCATTGTTGGTTATCCATTCATAAGCTACTAGTTATCCATAGTCAATTACAAATTAGCAATTCATAAGGTACCAATTATTTTTTATATTTGTTTTTATTAGACCAATAAACATTAATTATTAAACTCATAAACATTAATTATTATAAAATAAAATAAAATAAAATCTAAGATTATAAAATAAAACCTATCAACTTAATTACATTAATTTTTTTATTAAATTAAATTTAAAATTTTATAAAATAATTTCTATAATCATATTAATTTAATAATATTCCATTCTTTTTAAATATTTTGAGAAAGCGTACAAGTTTTTCAAGATGTTAAATTATATTTTAAAAAACTAATTAAAATATTATTTCACATTGTGTTTTTAAATTAAAAATTTGCAATGGAAAATAGATTACATCATCTTTATTTTATCCAATAAAAAAATTCAAATATTAATATTTAATATGTTAAAATTTAAAAAACATTCAAAAGGGAAAAACAAAAAAGCAATGATTGCTGTCATTAAGTACAAATGGAAGTAAAGTGAAACACGCAACTAACCCTAAGAAAAAGTGAAAGAAACCATATTTAATTAAAAAAACCATATTTAATTTTTAACGAAGACATACATTGAAGAGAGACAAATCTATTGAATAACCCAAATCATCACGTTTTTAATTCCAATATGTTTTAAATCTAATTAATGTCCCTTCGTAAACCTGATTGTGCATCAGAGGGAGTGGGTGGAGCACCATAAGGGCTAACCAAAATGCTTTAAACTAGTCAGAATTAATTTACTAATTAAATGGACTATTTTGAACTACCCAAATTGTCAAAATCAAAACTTGAGCAACCAAAAATGCATTTTTAACCATTATTTTTCCAGAGGAAAATATCAGTTCCTTGTTATTTCATTGAAATGAAAGGTAACTTGGTTACAACTTCAGCTAAAGCTGTACACATGGCATAAAAACAGTGATGTTCATCATCAGCAAACAGAAACAGTAGATCAGCTTGGCAGGAGTAGTGGTCTAAACCTTCAAAGGTATCTCATATAATCTGAGAATCTCCACTACATCCACACCACGATCATTCAACCATTATTATGTTACCTAGATTAAAAGGATCTAAGAATTTTGGTTGCAGCTGCAGCGCTGTGGGTCATTGGATCTCAAATGGCGAAAAATACTCTACATGTCGCCATCTCAAATGACCCACAATGCTGTGGCCATAGCATTAAATAACCTATAGCATGTTTTATATTAATAGCCATAAACCCTCTGATAAACTGCTCCTCTGGCTGCTGAGGGAATGGGGGACAGTGGACTAACGTCTCTTTTTTCGCGTGTCGTACTTCCCTCTCCGATGTGATTTGTCGTAAATGCGCCATCGGTCAATGTTTTGATGACTTACTCACTCTTTTGGTGCCTTAGCACCTGCAAACAAACAGTGTTCAGGGCAATGATATATCAGCACCACCTGGGCAGGGCACTGATAAATCAGTAGCAACTTCTCTTCCTGAATGTTCTCCGCCAACCGAACATGGGAGACTCCTTGCAGGTTCCAATTCTGGGTGTCGAGAGAAATCTTTTTCACGAGGCGTGCTGGAGAGGATTTTGGGAGGAATCAAAAAAGCTATGGAGCATTGCGGGGCCTGCCATCTTCAGTCGAATAGCCATGTATGGGATGAATGTTATTACTCTAGCGTTTGCAGGGCATTTGGGAGACTTAGAGTTAGCTGCCATTTCCATTGCCAGCACTGTTGTAGTTGGTCTGAATTTTGGGCTTTTTGTAAGTATTTATTATAGCTTTCTTCATTTTCTTATTTTAGAATTTGGAGTTGAGTTGTAGCATGTTGTTTTCGATTTCATTTTCTTAACTTAGAATTTGGAATTGAATTGGGAGTTGAGTTGCATTATGTTTTTTTAAGATGATAGAGAATGAAACAAGTGTAATGTTTATAAAAATATAAATAAAAAATATAAAAAGTAAGTTATAGTTGATGTATGGATAATTGGTGACTGATGCATGAATAGCTAGTTGTGATAGAAAAAGGGATTACAGGTTCAGAGCATTTAATGGGAAGTCCATTTTGACAATTTGGATAGTACCCTCATGTTTTGATGAGGTATTTTATTTTGTAAAACGTAAATAAATGTGTTTTAATCAAGATTTTTATGGTAAAAATAGATTAAACAGCCTTAAACCACCCAAATTCCAACACACATTTCTCAAAATCATAACTTACAAATCAACTATTTCAACTCATCCACTTGCCAGAAACCACCATTCCCTATTATTTATCACCCATGCATATGTCATTATGGTTGTGTGTATTTGTCAGAAAGATCTAAGAGTGAAAATCAGTCAAAACTTAAAAGTCATTACCCTTTGCCTTTGCTTTGGTTTTCCTAGCAGACATCTAAGAAGTTTCAAGATTCTTGAGAAGCACAAAAAGACTCAATTTTTTTTATCAGGCACAAATTAACTAATTAATCTAACCTATACAAATCTGAGTTTCTAAATGAACATTTTAGATTTACTTTTCTCGTCATTTTTTCCAGCCTTTTTGTCCAGTTCGAATCGTCGCACTTACATATACAAGTGTTTACATTGCATAATCTTAAATCCAAAATCCTACTAAAAATAGTTACCAGAAAACATCCAAAGTGTAAAACTTCTAGACAACTCCTTTTGGAATGATCATTTGATAGTGTCCACTAATTATTTTGCCCTTTAATTGAATGGGTTCGCGCTTGCGCTGTATCAGCAGTTTGCAGTATGTTTTTGGATAAGTCTCATAGATACCCAGCTTGTCAACTGTCTTAACATGGAAACTTTGCTCATGTAGTTTCGTCTTGTATTTAAAAACGGCAGTTAGGTATGGGCAGTGCGCTGGAAACTCTGTGCGGCCAAGCTTTTGGAGCTAAGCAGTACAGCATGCTGGGAGTATATATGCAACGCTCGTGGATTGTGCTCTTTCTTGTTGCAATCTTCCTCTTACCAATCTATATTTTTGCCACTCCCATTTTGAAGATGATGGGTCAGCCAGATGACGTTGCTGAACTATCTGGATCAGTTTCAATTTGGTTCATCCCTCAGCACTTTGCATTTGTATTTATGTTCCCGATTCAGAGATTCCTACAGTCACAGTCGAAAAACATGGTAGTTGCCTGGCTTTCTGCAGCTTCATTGGTGCTTCATATTGCCCTAAGCTGGCTGTTTATCACTAAATTGAAACTAGGACTTGTCGGAGCAGCGATTACATTGGATTTAGCGTGGTGGGTGCCTGCAATTGGCCAGTTTCTCTATGTTACTTGTGGAGGTTGTCCCCATACGTGGACTGGTTTGTCAAGAAAGGCATTCAAAGATTTGTGGCCTTTTTTCAAGCTATCCGTCGCATCGGGTATTATGTTATGGTGTGTTAAACATAACTCGATTTTCTAAGGATTTTCTTTTTCAATCGATTCTAATTTCAGAACAAAGGGAGCTGACATTATTTCTCCTTTCTTCAGTTTGGAGAATTGGTATTACAGAGCGTTGGTACTCCTGACAGGGAATCTCCCAAATCCTCAAGTTGCAGTGGATTCCCTTTCTATCTGGTAAAACCTGTCTTCGCTGTTTCATTTTTTTAACAATACAGGATAATTTAATCCACATTTTAAAATTTTGATACTTATCTTCATTCCTTTCAGCATGAACATCAATGGCTGGGAGATGATGATACCACTTGGATTTTTTGTTGCAGTTGGGTATGTTCAGTATACAAGTATTTTGGATGGCACTTAATATCATTGTTTTGATTTTCTGTTGAGTCTAAGTTGTAATTTGAACGTGCAAGTGATTCATTCTGTCTTTCATAATATTTTCTGTTTAGTCTTAGTTGTAATTTGAATGTGCAAGTGATTCATTCTATCTTTCTTAATATTTTCTATTTAGACTTGGTTGTAATTTGAAGCTGATGAATGCAGCGTGAGGGTTGCCAATGAGTTAGGAGCTGGAAATGGCAGAGGAGCTAAATTTGCAATAGTAGTTTCCACAACTACTTCAAGTGCAATAGGTGTTGTGTTTTGTGTTCTCATTGTTATACTCCGCCAGGATTTCGCTCTACTGTTCACAAGTAGTTCAATCGTTAAAGACGCTGTTTCTCCATTGGCAATTTTGTTGGCGTTTACTATTCTCTTCAACAGTGTTCAGCCCGTACTTTCAGGCAATGCATTTGATTCTCTCCTTGATTTTGCCAAACTTTCATTATAACTTAAATTTGCTTTTCCATTATAGGCATGCTTGCTTTTCCAATTAGAACGGTATCTCACTTGATATTTGATGATAGGCTTTTAAACTAAATTCCACTTTTTAACATATCACAAGAACAGTATTTAACACAGTATGTATTCAGAAGTTTTAGAAAATTCAAGAAAAGTATAAGGAAGTTCAAACCATGTTTGGAATAAGAGAACAAAACATTGTGGCCTATGTAAATCTGAGTTGCCTAACAGAAATTTTGAAGAGAAAAAAATTATTTACAAGTTTAAGATAGTCAAATGTTTACAGCTTTTTAGATTTTCTTTTTGTTAAAAGGTGAAGAGTATTTGGCCATTCTGATCCCCTGAAACACTCTATACAGATATATGATAGCACCAAAGATGTAACTTGCCAATACAGCTATCAGCATAAATCCATTTAAACTCCGACTTCTTAAAGTTCAGTTTAAAATACTATTAGAAAAGGTCAGATGCAACTTGTGAGTATTTAAAAGTTCTTGGTTAAAGAATGAAAACTTCAAATCTTTCTTTGACCCAGATTGAGATAAGCAGATCTGCAAAAAAATGCCATTGCTAGGTCACATTCATTGAAAAGTTAAAATCTCTTCCATCCATAATTGTAATAGTAGCTCCTTTTCGTGTAAACTTTTTTTTATGTAATGATGTAAACAAAGATTAATCTTTAGATAAAATGAACCCATTACAAAGACTTGTTATCTGGAGTTAAAATTAAAATTGAGCCGAAAGTTTATGTCAAATTCAGTTAAAAAGAAAGTCGAAATCTCTTCCAAAGCAGCTCCATTCTCTTGATGCAATGATGCATATGTCAAATTCAGTAAAAGTAAGCAGCTCCATTCTCTTGATGCAATGATGCATATGTCAAATTCAGTAAAAGTAAGCAGCTCCATTCTCTTGATGCAATGATGCATATGTCAAATTCAATAAAAAGTAGAAATCTCTTCAAAAGCAGCTCCATTCTCTTGATGTCAAATTCAGTAAAAGCAGCTCCATTCTCTTCATGCAATGATGCATATGTCAAATTCAGTAAAAAGTCGAAATCTCTTCAAAAGCAGCTCCATTCTCTTGATGCAATGATGCATATGTCAAATTCAGTTAAAAGTCGAAATCTCTTCAAAAGCAGTCCCATTCTCTTGATGCAATGATGCAAAAGGTTGTGAGGCCATATATCTTTTGGAAATAGGCACCTCAAAAAGTGTTTGTCAAACTGGGTTATCACAAATTTAAAAACAATTTTGAAGTTCTTTCTAGAACATAAATTTCTGATTCTAAGTAGATCAATTCCATGGGAATGACTGCACAGACTCAAATATTCCACCCGTATTGATCCTTAACATGATGGAAAAAGAATCTAACTATATGGTACAGATTTGCCATATTTAAAATCATAGGCCAATAGCAACTAGATTCAATTTTATTGTATTGGATGTTCATTTCTGGTTTGAAATGATTTTCAGGGGTAGCTGTTGGAGCAGGATGGCAATCTTATGTTGCGTGGATTAACATTGGCTGTTACTACGTCATTGGAGTTCCATTTGGTGTGTTGCTTGGTTGGGTATTCAATTTAGGAGTCTTGGTGAGCATAAATTCCTTTTATTTGTACCCCAACTTTGGAGAAAAAAGTCTATGGCATTGAAGGCCTACTGCAATGATACAATATTGCTAATAACAGACCCATTTACACTGCAGGGAATATGGACAGGAATGATATGCGGGACAGCAGTGCAGACTTTAATACTAGCTTATATTACATGTCGTTGTGACTGGGATCTAGAGGTGAAATCAAATCATATGGGATCATAAATCCTTGTTTTGATGAAATATATCTAGAGGAAGTAACTGATATTGTTCTTTATTTATTCAATTGCAGGCCGATAAAGCTCTAAAGCATGTTAACACATGGTCTTCTGACGATTCTACTCGAATTTTATTTTCCAAGGAGATAAATAACACTGCATTTCAACCTGAATGAAGGAGAAGATTGATGGGTCTTTTCCAATGGTCTGGTTAAGGTGGTACTGTGACTTTTTTTTAAGTTCTCTGAAGCTGACCAGGGGTAGGTAGGAAATCTTTCTTTGTGATCAGAATTTGCAACCTTGCTTCTCAGGCTATGGCCATTTGAATTTACAATTTCGCTTGGTTAATAATTTATTGTCTGGAAACAATTTTTAATATTTACTTTCATTTATTAAAAACTTTCAATCTTATCCATTAAAATATTTCATCCAGCAGTTCAATAAGGATTATCTAAAAGTTCCTTTAAAAAATATATATATATTTTTGTTTCCTAATGAATATAAAGAAAACCTAACCTAATGAACACCAAAAATTCTGTACTTCACAGGAAAGAATATGGTATGAAATTATTTTTATTCATAGGAGAATATCACCAGTTCACTATAATCTAAAGATTATCCCATTTCACCATAATCAAAAGATTAGCACTGATCCCTGAACATCTCGTGAATCGTGACTCGTCTATATTAACGCCCCAGTACGAGAGTTTGCAGAAAAAGTTACATTTGAAAAGTCGATTATCCCATTTCACGATAATCAAAAGATTAGCACTGAAAATCTGGTGAATCGTCGATATTAACGCGAGTACCAGAGTTTGCAGAAAAAGTCACATCTGAAAAGTCGCCAACTTGCAGGGACGTGGACTGCTGCTCCTTTACTCTTTCTTTGCTATTTTCTGGCGATTTTGTTGGGTAGTTATCATACTTTTTGTACCATTTGCTGTATCTTGGTTGCAACAAGATTGTTGGGTAATTATCATATAATAGCTGTATCTTGGTTGTAACAAGAGATTGAAGTAATTTTTTTTTTTGGTTTATAGTGGGCACAAAAACTTGTGGTTATTTTTTGCAAAATGCATTTGGAGTTATGATTTTTTTTTAGAATTTGGTTGAATTTTGTTGTAATTTTAAGTAAAATTTTAGTTGAAAAAATCATCCATAAATAAATGCAAATTGTATAAAATTTAACTTATTGTATTAAGAAGTTCTCATATCTTTCTCCAACTTTTTTGTTAAGTCTGGTTTCCAATTGTAATCTCAATGGACCACTATCAATTGTGCATTAATTAGTTAGTTAGTTGATTAGTTGAGTTGGTTACATTATGTAGAATTTGTGACCCATAGTATTCTCTGACCCATGGTATTCTCTGTATTATCTCTGTCTTTAATCTTTAACATGGTATCAGAAGGTATGGCTTGATCCTTGTCTTGGGTAAGCCTTTTCACATAGTGGAAAGCACATGCACATGGAAGTTGTGTTTTTCGTCCTTTATTCGATTGCCCCACGCAATCAATATGCCCATTGTGTGTTTCATCATATTTTTTGCTTTATTTATGTCTTCAATCTTTAACACCAATCTCATCCTGTACTTTTATGATGAGGTATCACATCAGCGTCATCTGTAGCTTGCATTATGGTTAGCAGTGATCAAATTTGAAGGTCATATGTTTCTTGCATTATGGTGAGTAGTGATCAAATTTGAAGGGGGTCTTAATTTTAATTTGAAGGGTATATATTCTTCCAATCCTTTAAATATGAAAGGTGATATAAATAATTGTACTCCAATTGACAAGTATAAATTAACTTAACACTTAAAATAATGCAAAAATAAATATTGCTAATACTGACCACTGAGCCTTGCTAAAAAGTTTATGAAGTTCTCCCTGAGGTCATTGAGTTTCATATAAGGAAGTATTATTGTGGTACTTGAAAAGTTTGCATTGTGTTATTGTTAAATTTATTTCAATGGAAAATTTGCATTTCTCTATGTTGAAATTAATACACCGATCCAATATTTTTAACATCGTTTTCTTACTTAATGCACTAACGCAACTACTTGATTGCTCTAAATCATTTTTATATGTATCATCAATGCACCATATTGTTTTGTGTTATATCATTATTGAAATCAATGCAACTAATTAATTAAACATAATCTCTTATGTCTCTTAAGAATATACCCTTCCCACTCAACATGGCCAAATTTCTTATGTTTCCTTGGGAATATACCCTTCCCACTCAACATGGCCAAATTTCTTATGTTTCCTTGGGAATATACCCTTCCCACTAAACATGGCTCTTACTCGCTCTTACTCAACGAATAATTAGGCCTTGAAACATCATGTAGAAGCATTAATGGTGTACTATAAAATTATGTTTCATTCATGGTTACAATGAGAAATATTTGACGATCAATATATATTATGCAGCGCAGCATTCAATGCGGCGGCGGCTGCGCTGCATACCGTCGGATGTCAGACATACTGAGATCCGACGATATGCAGCGCAGCCGCCACCGCATTGAATG
>LPNX010957413.1:13530-66030 GCA_001517045.1 Pseudotsuga menziesii
AAATAGGCTAGGGATAGAAGATAGCAGAAGTTCAGACAAGGACTGTGAGATCGATCCCCAGAGGCATAGAAGAGGAAGGACCCCAAAGGACAAGGAATAAGAGGAAGTGTAGCTAGAAGGAGGCAGTTGGATGACTGATGTAGAGACCACACAACTGGATTTATCATCTCTTGGATTCAACATTACGAGAAAGAATGTTCCTAGAAGAAACCTACTCTTCATCCCAACGCCCTTGTGCCCTTTAGGCAATCAAGAAGGAAATTTGTTGCCTTAGTTTGAGTAGGAAGCAAGCCCTAAATCAGAATAAATTAGAGGAATAGAAGGCAATTCTACTCTAGAGGCTCGTTTATAAGATTTGAACATGTATAGATCTAGGTGCATAACCTAAATAGATATGCAATGAGAATCAAGTAAACCATCAAAACATTATGGAATGAATGGATAACCTAAATTATTACATAAGAAACTCTAAAGAGGAGAGAATAAGAATGATCAAGTTCATTGAATTACATGAGAGGTGGAGTACAATATTTATAAACCAACAATTTAGCATGGCACAAACAATTCTAATCGCCTCTAACCCTAACTCGAATTGCTGGTCTATAAATATTGTACTCCACCTCTCATTTAATTCCATGAACTTGATCATTCTTATTCTCTCATGTCCCAAGTTTATTATGTAGAAATTTATGTTATCTATTTATTACATAATGTTTTGATAGCTGATTTTATTCTCATTGCATATCTATTTAGTTTATATACCTAGATCTATACATGTTCAAATATTTTAGGATTTTTATTCCAAGTTTGATCAATGTTTTATCAAAGCTCAATGGAAAAGTGTTGCCATCAAACTTTGGATTGACTTGTGAAACGTTTACACTTACTTCCATAGAACATTGATCAAACCTCAATGGAAAAGTGTTGCCATAAAACTTTGAATTGATTTGTGAAACATTTACATTTCCTTCCAGAGTTATCTCAAACTCTAAAACTATCCTAATGCTTGAAGACCAAGTTGTGGGGTTGGTCTTACCCTTCACGAAGTTTTGATAGAAGGGTGCGGGGTAGGGCATTCTTTACTTTACATTTTGAATTCGGGGAATGCCTCAAAATTTAAACTTCCATTAAAGCTTGATATCAGTGTGGGACAACCTCACTACCATTGTCCCTTTTCATTTTTTCAGTCTTAAAAAGGCTCAATATTCACATTCTCTCACAAGGTCTGTATGATTAAGGTGGTTCCCACCTTGAAATTTTTGAAGGAAGCAAAAATTCCATTTGATTGGTAGTTTTACTTCACAATAACATCATAAAGGGGCTTTGTAGGTATAAATTTATGTAGTTCAAATGATAGCAAGCTCCCTAGTTCTATCAAACTCTCGAAATAAATACATATGGATTTTCTAATTAATATGATATCTAATTCAACTCTCCACTATCATTCACTTGACTAGCATCGGGCACTTTCATGCGAGTTATGACAGTATCCTTTGAAGCTCCTAATAATATATAATCCAGTGAATCCCAAAGGAGGATTTTGGATCATCTAAGCTTATGAAAGAGTGGGGTTAGAGCTATAAGTTCAACTTTTGAACAATTTTTTTTAAATTCCTTGATAGATGAGATCAAGGTAAGAGCCACATCTTGCATCATGTTATTTGTTAATATTGCAAGCTTTCAAATATCTTCTTTAGATAAAAGAATCTTAAACCTCGATGACTTATTCATCATGTTGTCAACCACTTATTCATTTTTCAAAATATATGTTATAGTTTTCACCAACCCCATCAATATGAATTTTCAAATGAGCATTTACAATGCACGTTTGATGTAAATAAGGTGGGTAACCTTCTTGTTGTGTATAGGTATAGGTTTCAAGTAGTGCCATCTTTTATACCCGATCTTAACTTTGTGTATAAATCCAACTTTGGTTGAGTCTCTAGTCTAAGGTTTTTTCAAAGGTATCTCGTTTCAAACTAGTATACATGGTGGTAATAAAGTCATATCTCAAGCCTTATGATAGATTACTGTTTTAGGTACTATGTCAGAGGCATTTAAAATCTAGATCCCCAACCTTGCTGCTCTAGCCATTCAAACCTCTTTAGGAATTTAGAAAGGTTAATGCTTTTGTTTCACAAACAATAGTGAGCATAAGAGATGGTTCTGATAGTTGAGTTGATATTTAAATTCCTCCTCCTCAACCTTCATTAATTGATAATCCTTCAAATGGGAAGCATTTGAATGAACTCCATGACATTGCTAATATGACAAAATACAGGTCATTCGACTAAAATTTGGCCATTTGGTAAGAACATTGAAAATTATTATATCTTGAGTACTACAAAGCTTGATTAGCTTAGAACCAAAGAAATTTTCCCCTAAATATTTAGCACTTCTTTTATAGTTGTTGGCTAAAGGAAGGTCTTCATCTAACAATATATGATTAGGGTTGGAATAATTGCTTAAGAGGATGGATTGGTTACTTCTTGTTTGAGCATTAAAGTCACCCGTTAAGAGGATATTGCCTTCATTTCTTAAGCTAGAAATATCATGTTCAAAGCTATTATAAGGATAAGTTTAATCTAAATTGTTCTTATAAAAGTTAGAATTAATAGGTGCATAATAACATATTGGTATATAGGTTTTTAGAATTAATTTCTATAATCTTAATCCTAATGTACTGGTTGAAAGGGTCTTTCTTATAAAGCCTAACATGAGGGGATATGTTCTTTCTAATGTTACATGACATGGTTCCAATTCTCCTAGGATAGGATCTCTTGTTCCATATCAAACATAGGACAAATACTTCTATGTTAAATACTTTAGATTCTTCATTCTCCCAAGTTTCAACGAATAGTATAATATCAATTTCATTAGAGTGCCATCTTAACTTGGGACTTTTATTCCTTTGAAATGCCCAAGAATTCCAAGGGAGGATCGAGAGCATGCCAAATTCCTATTTATTATTATCTTTTTTGTCTCTATCCGAGGTAATAAACTCTTTATTTATAATTAATACCCATTTTCGTTCCTTCCTAGCTTCTTTTACCTTTTGAACCTACTTTCTTAATTCAACTTGATCTTCTGGAATGTGATATTCATTTATAAATATTCTTGATTTTTTCAGATTTAGGGTTCTTTTGAGTATTCCAATTTATGGTAATTAAAGATAACCTTAATGTGGATCAACCTATCATTATTCTCAATTAGTTTTCCTAGCCTCTTTGCTTTTGTGAGACAAAGAGTCCTCAATTTGTAACTTATAATGTAGTTCATCCTTTATTAGTGCTAACATATCCACCTCTTCTTTCAAACAAAAAATTATGAAGTTTAAGGTTCTTTTGTTACGCTCATGATCTAATTTTATTAGCTTATTCATTTCCTCTTTGATGGGTTTGATATTCAATTTATCTTGGAGACCATTTAGGTTAGATTGTTATTTATCTTTTATTCCGTCCCTTTAATATTGTTCTGACTCTCCATCTTAAGATTTTCTAAATGATCAACATCTCCTTGTTGTGTTGGCTGTTTCATTTCTTACCTTTTCTTTTCCATTTCTTGTAATCTAATTTCCATTGTCTATAACTTATTCTCCAACATTGTTTTCTTTTTGTATATTTGTTTTTGAATCTTATCCTCAAAGAATGCAAATTATTATCAAGCATAACCTCTAATTTTGTTTGAAGTTTAGCTTCTATTTCTTCCCCACGTTACTGTGTTAGGTCTCCCTTTGATCATGTTTGGTAAATTTGGTGAATTGTCCACGCTCACAAAAAATATGTGTAATAAATAAGGACTAGAAGAATGAAAAGGAACTTGTGCACTTAATTTAATTGCGAATCTACAATTTTGGATTTACTTTGTGGTAGTTTGTTTAGATAATATCACCGTGGAAACCTTTAGAAATGCTTCAGATCACCTCCGATATGTTTGAATAATATAAAAAAAAAATCTGATAAATTGAATCTTGGACGTGTTATTTGAACTGGTGACCTCATTTACAATATATGACTTCATATCAAGTAAATCACCAATAAATCACACCCATACCCGCTAACTTTCTATAATAACATTAATTTACACATCTATTTATACTTTTATAAAAAAGAAATTTCCAATTTCCACTTACAAAAGAGATTTCAACTTTTCATAGTTTAACCTCGAGTGTTTTAATTGCTCACAAGTTTGCATCTAATATATTTTTTAATTTTCTTGAGCTTAATAGATCTGATTATAAATGGGTTTATGCTAATAGCTATACTATAATTATATGCCATCGTATTTGGAGAATTGTTGCCATCATATATGTTGATGCAGTGTTTCTACTCTTCACCATTTGGCCCAAAGGAAAATCCAAAACCTTTCGAGAAAAGCCTCAAACAAATCTCAAAAAGCTGTAGAAGTTTTATATCTTAAACTTGCAAATAATTTTATTTCTTTTTCAAGTTTGCTTTCTGTTACGTAACTCAAGTTTACGTGAGAGACAATGTTCTATATATTATACACTTATCATACTATGTTAAATGTAGTTCCAATACCCAACATCAAATATAAAATGAAATGCAGTTCTAATTAGAGAAGAAGCCCATCATGTGCTGGAAAAGTTTAAGAAAACAAGTGTAGTATAAATATTCTTTGTTTTAAAATATTTTTTAACATTTTATTTATTTATTTGGTTTTAATTTTAAAAAAAACAAATATAATAACTTTGAAAATTTCATAATTTAGATGTTATGGAAGTATTTTGAGAGTGTTGACTTTATTTATGGATTCAAAATTATAATTTAAACATTTCTAAATTTAGATTTTATCAAAACATAATTTAATGGATTCTGCTAAAACTCAAAGTAAAGTGAAAAACTTAAAATAAATAAACTACTAAAAAAAACTGCATTCATTATTAACATAAATATATCAACCATTGAATTGAGTATTGCATTTATTATTGAGATAGATATATTAACTATTAGATTAAACAATAATGTATTTATTGTTATTGGAATAATAACATTTACACTTAGCAACAATGCATTTATTATTATGCTGTATATCAATAATAAATGTATTGCTGCTAAATGTCTTTGTGTGGAAAAAAGATATTATGCTGTATATCAATAATAAATGTATTGCTTCTAAATGTCTTTGTGTGGAAAAAAGATAAGCAAAAAGCATCAAACAGCAATGCATTTATGGCTGATAAAACAACAATCTCTGCACAGTTCAAGACGCAATCAATTGATATCTATGCAACAATAATGCATTGTTATTACAATGGTTGATATCTATGCAACAGTAGTAATAAATGCATTGTTATTGATGTTTATGTTTTGCTAACAAAAATTTAAATTACTTATATAATAATAATAATAATAATACAACACTCCTTGTATAGAAGCAGAATCCAACCTCGATCAATGATGGAAAACACATTACTTGAGCACTGATTGACCAAAGATCATTAAATATAATTAAGAGATTAAATTAATGGGATTGCAGAATTTTACTGTAACAAAGGTATTTCAACATAAAGTAGCGAGGTGGTCTCCAACCTAGTATAGAGAGATTTCTAAAAAAATAAAATAAAATATTTGCCAAAAAATTCTATATCAACCAAAATAAAAAGCTTTGTCTTTTATTTGGAGATGTTGTTGTTCCTAATAGAATAAAAAAATAATTTAAGTATCTAAAAATTAAAAGAGTTTGTCTTTTCTTTGGAGATGTTGTCACGTTTCCAACAAAATTAAAAAATAATTTAAATATCCACCAAAAAAATTATATGTCCTCCAGTATTAAAAGGGTTTGTCTTTTTTTTAAAAAATGTTGTTACGTTGGTAACCAAATAAAAAAAAATTTAAATATCCAAAAAAAAATAAAAATTATAAATTAAAAAATACATATATTTAAAATTTAAAATTATAAAAATATGTGAATTATAAATAAAATATTGTCTTTTTCCTTTCGAGTTGTTGTCATTTTCCTTAAAAAAAAACTTAAATTTAAAATTTCTATAAGTTTTATGTCATAACATTATGCTACAAGAAATAAAAAAATAATTAAAAAGCTCTAAAAAAAGTTTAACAAAATAAAAATTTAAAACCAAATAAAAAGTTATTAAAAAAATCTATAATCACATTAAAAATAAATTAAAATTAAAAAGACAGATCATTACTATCAAACTCTAAAAAAAAGTTTAATAAAATAAAAATTTAAAACCAAATAAAACGTTATTAAAAAATCTATGATCTCATTAAAAATTAAATAAATTAAAGAATAGATCATTATTATCAAGGATCTATCAAGCACTACACCTTAATAATTTGAAGATGGAACTATGTTGGTTTTACTTAAAGTGTTTCACTAAATTCCACTCATGATTGCATCAAGAGTACCGAGGTGCCCTATAACCCAGTATGGGGGAGATGTTGTCATGTTGTTAACAAATTTTTTTAATTTTAAATGTTTACCAAAAAATTATTACACGGAGAGTAGCAAGGTGGAGATGTTGTTATGTTCCTAACAATTAAAAAATATATTTGCCAAAAAAAATTATGTCGACCAAAAATAAAATGATTTGTTTTTTCTTTGGAGATATTTGCGTGTACCTAACAAAATAAAATAAAATAAAATCTAAATATCTAACAAAAAAAATTATATGTTTACCGAAACCAAATTAAAAAAGAATTTAAATATCCACCCAAAAATTATATATTGGTCCTAAATAAAGGGGTTGTCTTAGGGGTTGTCTTTAATTTGGAGATGGTGTCACGTTCCTAACAAACAAAAGAATCTAAATATCCACCAAAAAAATTATATGTCAGCCATAAATAAAAGGTTTTTTTCTTTTCTTTGGAGATGTTGTCATGTTTGAAAAAAAAAAAAATTTAAAATTATAAAAAAAATTAAATACATGTGAGCAAAAATAAAATGCTATGTTTTTTTTGGAGTTGTTGTCATGTTCTTAACAAAAATAAATAAAAATAAAAATCTTTGTAACATTTACACCATTAAATTATGTTACCAAAAATAAAAAGTAAAAAATAAAAAATGATTAAAAAATCCACATCCATTCATTAAAAAAAAAAGTAAGTTCATAAAATAAAAATATAAAACCAAATAAAAAATTATAAAAAAAATCATGATCTCATAAAAAAAGATTAAAATCATAGATCATTCTTAAACATAGATCTATCAAACACTACACCTCAAGAAAATGGATCCTTCTTGGTGCTCGATATATCCGAGTTTAAGATGGATCTAAGCTAGTTTTATCTAAATGTTTCACTAAATTCCACTCATGATTGCAACGAGAGTAGTGAGGTGCTGTCATGTTCCTAACAAAAAAAAATTAAATATTCATCAAAAAAATTGTTACATTGAGAGTAGCAAGTTGCTCTACAGGCTAGTGTGGAGGAGATCTTGTCACATTGCTAACAAAAAAAAGATTTCAAATATTCACCAAAAAAATTATATGTCGGCTAGAAGTTTTTTTTTTTTTTTTTTATCTGGAGATGTTGTTACGTTCCTAACAAAATAAAAATATAATAATTTAAATGTTTACCAAAAAATTATATGTCGGCCATAAATAAAAGGTTTTGTCTTTTCTTTGGAGATGTTATCACGTTCCTAACAAAAAGAAAAATTAAATATCCACAAAAAAATTATATGTTAGTAAAAAATAAAAGGGTTTGTATTTTCTGTGGAGATGTTGTCACGCTAGTAACAAAATAAAAATAAAAATTAAATATTCATCAAAAAAGTTATATGTTGGCCATAAATAAAAAGGTTTGTCTTTTCTTTGGAGATGTTGTCAAGTTCCAAAAATAAATGAAAAATAAAAAAAATTAGAATTTAGAATTTATATTTAAGATTTATACGATGATATAATGCTACCAAAAATAAAAAAAAAAATAAAAAAATAAAAAATTCATGTCGGTTCATAAAAAAAAATTCATAAAATTAAAAGTTAAAACCAACCAAAAAGTTATTAAAAAATCCATGATATCATAAAATAAAAATATTTCAAAATTAAAAGCATAGATCATTGTTAAACAAAGATCTATCAAGTACTACACCTCAACAAATTGGATCCATCTCGGTGCTTGATAGATCTGGGTTTAAGATGGATTTATGTTGGTTTTACCTAAAATGTTTCACTAAATTCCGCTCATGATTACACCGAGAGTAGCGAGGTGCTCTACAACCTAGTATGAGGGAGATGTTGCCACGTTCTTAACAAAAAAAATAAAATTTAAATAGTCGCCAAAAAAATATTACACCGAGAGTAGCGAGGTGCTTTACATCCCAGTATGGAGGAGATGATGTCATGTTCCTAACAAAATAAAAAATAAAAAAATAAATATTCACAAAAAAAAGATTATATGTCGGCTAGAAATAAAAGGGTTTGACTTTTCTTTAAAGATGTTGTCACGTTCCTAACAAAATAAAAAAAATATTTAAATATCTGCCAAAAAATTATACGTTGATTAGAAATAAAAATGTTTGTCTTTTCTTTGGAGATATTGTCACATTCCTAATAAAACAAAAAAAAAAGAATATATATATATATATATGTTGGCCAAAAATAAAAGGGTTTGTCTTTTCTGAAATTTTTTCTCAATTTCAACCATCTGTTTAAATGTAAAAAATATATTTCTATTTAATGTCCAACCCATAAATAATAAAGGCTGGAAATTGCATAAAATTTCAGACTGATAAAAACACTGTTGTAACTCAAATTTAATGACAGAAAATCAAATATTAAATGCATTCCATGAAATTTCAGACTCGGGAATTTTTGGCAACTTGCCTAGGAAAAACCCACAAGGGGAAAACCTGTTAGGAGAGAGAGATTTTTGCTTTCCAAGAAAAATATTACAACAAAACTCATAAATTTTCAAACCAACTTATCTCAACCCAGAAGAGAAAATTTTTGTCTTGTTTTCCGTGTTGAACAGTAAAAAAATCAAAGTCAGAAATTTTTCCTAGAAGGCTTCCTTGAAAAACGTGTTGCTGTATGACCAGTCTCAAAATTCGTGCTGCAAAAAATTCCTTGGGATTCATGCTTGCTGGTTTTCCTCAGGATTCATGCCCAAAAAACCTCCTCGAAATTTGTGTTGAAAACCCACCTCGAAATTCGTGTTGTACTTCCTTCCTCAATTTGAGTGCTACAATTTTTCCCTTTTTCTCCAAAAAGGAAACTTTCTTCTCTTTCAACTCTCTCCTTCACTTCAATCTGCAAAAGTGAGTGAATATGCCTTTCCTTGACTTTTTGGCGAGAACCCTAGGAATCATCTAATCCAACAGTGGAGATTAGATGAAATGAGTGGATGAGATTAAATGCTCATTAAATCTCATTTAAAAAATTAAATTCACTCACCTCAAATTTTCCAAAAAGTGACTATTCTCTAAAGTCAAATTAAATGCTCGTCTCAAGTCATTTAAAGTAAGGGTCACTTTATTTCCCCCTTTTAAGTGATTAAGGCTAAAGTCACCTAGGGGAATTCCTAGGTACAAAAAATCAACACTCCCTCTTACTGAGGAAGGTGTTCTACACCACTCTCAATTTGTCTCTGAAGAAGACAAACTTGCCCCTCCCCAAATATTTCGTTAGAATATCTGCAACCTGCTCATAAGTGGAAATGTACTGCAATGTCACTTCTCCTCTCTGAACATAATCTCGAATGAAATTATACTTGATCTCAATACGCTTTGACCGGTCATGAAATACTGGATTCTTAGAGAGCTGGATGCAACTTTGATTGTGACAGTAGATAACCGTAGGCGTCAACTCTTGATCAAATAATGTAACACCCTGGTTTTGACCCCAAGGGGAAGGGGAATGTGTGCCTCGGTTTCGACCCCATGGTATTGAATTGCACATGATGTAAATATTTTTATTTGATCATGGTGTGGAGCTCAAGGAAAAGGCCCCACCATCGATTTAATGTCTTATGTATTGACGATTAAAATTGATGTCGATGGTTTATGTGCTAGCCAGGCACAATATATTTTGAGACACCATGTAAAAATGCAAATTCATAAAAAAACCACAACTTGCTATTCGCTGCAATGTGAAAGAGATGGTGGTATGATTTCACAAGGAACAGGGAGGGGAAACATTCAAACCCTTGAGCCAATGGGGAAAAGCCAAATGTCAAAGGGAAAACCCATGAAGTTGTCAACCACCCATTTTGTCTTTTTCCCCAATCATTTATTTCTGCCAGAAATTGGTTGAGGAAGTTATTTCCTTGGGATGGGAAAGGTATGGAGGTCAAATTCGAATTGGGAAGACCAACCATTTTTTGGAAAAATGTGTTTAGGCTTATTGGGAAAGTAAGAGCTTAGAAATTCATTCCTCACCCATTCTCTCATTCACGTTTGGCTCCCTCAAGCAGCTGAAGGTGGATGAGTTCTATCTTTCATGATTTTTCTTGCCGTTTTCTTCACTTCTCCATGCCCAAAATTTGTTTTCTGTGTTGCTGGGAAAATGGGAAGAAGGAGAACCACGATTTTGGGGTTTGAAGAGGCCATTTTTCCCATGTGAGAAATATGGGAGTTTCCCTCACCTTCTTCTACTGTTTCCTCAATTTCGCCAAGCTAGGAAGTGGTTTTTGTGCTGCTGAGTGAATGTGCAGCAGAGATTCTCATTTTGGGTGTTTGTTGAGGCCAGATTTGCTCCCGAAATTCCCATAGGTGTTTTCTGATTTTGGGATTCACAATTTGGGTGTGAATGATGGTCGTTTTTTCCCACGTGAAGCCATAGACGTCTCTGAAATCGAATTTTCTATCAGAGGGTTGTTTTCCCCTTGTTTCCATTTTCGTTTTGGATTCCCAGGACGGTTTTGTCCATACCCAGAACTTGTATTGGCTGTGAAGTGTATCCTTGTGTTGACTTGGTTGAGTAAGTCCAAGGAACCCATATGTTAGAGGGTTGACTGTGTTTGGATGTGATTAGAATTAGATGAGAAATTCCAAAGAACTTATGTGCTATTGGCTTATTTCCTTAGTAGCCAGTGAAACCCAATTGTTTATTGGTTGGGATTGATAGTCTGTGAAACCCAACTGTGTGTGTATGGTCTTGCTGTGTGTAAGTCTGTTGTTCCCTAGTTCCTTGTGGTAATCATGCCTTGCTCGGGGGTGGCAGTGATGCTGATAGATTGATGAACACACTAGCCTATGGTTGGGTGGAATGTTGCAACGACATAGCTAGTTGCGGGGAAGATTCTTCTCAATATACGTATTCTTTGTGTATTTAATTTATGCAACTGTATTTGTTTATGAATTAATATGAACATGTTGAATGTGTTGAATAAGTTTTACTTACATTGTATATTTCATGTATGAGGAATCTGTACATGTATTTTACTTTAATGCATTTTATTTTATGTTCATGGGGCTAGATTGCCCATTTGACAGCAACAACAGTGAAGGTCGCTTCCTCTCCATCATCGGGATGAGGGGAGGGGACATGAGAGTGTGGTATGAGAGCACTGGTTGTAACATTGGGCCTCAATGAGCCAAGATGAATAGTTGACTGAGGAAGATTCACCCTATGTGGTCAGCAAGAAAAGCAACAGACAGAGAAATTTCTAAAAATTTCTTTAAGTGTTGGAAATTTTCTATGTTGGCTCAGTTTGTTGAGTTCTGCCAATACATGTCGGTTGAACTGGTTGAGTTGTGTCGATTGCGTTGCTGAGAAAGGCTGGGTTGGGCCGATGTAGGAGAAAAAAAAATTCAAGAATTTTTCTAAGTGTTGGAATATTTTCCATGTCGACAGGAGTGGCCGAGTTGTGCCGATAACATGTCGGCTGAAATGTCCGAGTTGCAGCGATACGTGTCAGAGTGAAAGGTTGAGCTTCGCCGAAGTCGAAAGGAAGGCATAATTTTTTTCTAAATTTTTCTAAGTATGATTGTGTGGGTTGAGTTAACCGAGTTGAACCGACACATGTCGGCTGAGTTAGCCGAGTTGAGTCGACGATGCTTGCAGCGACTGTGTTGGCATGAACGACTAAGATGAGCCGATGAGAAAGAGGAAGGAAGGAAAAATTTTCAAATTTTTTTCTAAGTTTTCAAAGTTGCAGTGTCAGCTGAGTTTTCCGAGTTTTGTTGATACACGTCGGTTGAGTTGGTTGAGTTGTGTCGATGTGTGTCGGGAAAACTCGACGAGTTTCATCGATGTCAGAGAAAAGACAGAAAATAATTTTTCGAATTTTCTAAGTATGGACATGTTGGCCAAACTTGGGGAGTTTAGCCGATATATGTTAGGTGGAAAAGTTAAGTTTCACCGATGTGTGTCAGGTGGAAAAGTAAATTTTTGTCGATCCATCTCGGCAAGGGTTGCCGAGATTGCCTGTCAGAAGAAATTGGTAAGTTTGTTGAGGAAGAAAGAAAGAAAAATTTCCAAAATTTTTTCTAAGTATGGACCTGTCGAAAAAACTTGGGGAGTTTTGTCGTTGCATGTCGGATGAACTCAGTGAGTTTCGACGGTGTGTGTTGGGTGAAAAAAAGTTGAGTTTTCGCCGATAAAGAAAGAAAGAACAAAACTTTTCAAAAATTTTCTAAGTGTCGAAATTTCGCCTGTCGGCAAGGAACGATGAGTTTTTCCAATACATGTCGAGTGAACTCGGTGAGTTTTGCTGACACATCGAAAAAGTTTGGTGATTTTTGTCGATTGGAAAAAAAGGACAAGTTTTGCCAATGTGTTGGGAGAAAAGTTGGAGTTTTGCCGACACGTTGGGATCAAAATTAGAGTTTTGCTGATACGTATCGGGAAAACTTGGCAAGTTTTGCGGACACGTCGGAAGGAAAAATGTGAGTTCGCCAATTAGAGGAAAAAGATGAGTTGCTCTAAAACAGAGAATTTCCATAGGTTTCTCAGTGAGATTTACAAGTAACAGAAAGATGAAAAATGGCAGTGGATTTATGCGCCAGATTACGTGAAATCGAAGGATTTACAAAAAAATGAAATCAAACACTGCCCTCCACCCGCCCTGCAAGCCCCCTTGACCCCTTGTCGCCCCCCTTAGAAAATTGTTGCTTCTGAAAAGAAAAGTATGCTTTTGACAAAGATGCCAATATAGATTTTTTCCAAATGCAGGTAAGTAAATTATAAATTCCTGAGAATGTTATGCAACTAACAATGGTGTTCCCAAACACATTTTTGCAGAGTCATAGTGCAGATTGAAAGGTTGGTCTTGGTCCGACCAGGAAGGTCAAAGAAGATCAGTACCCAAGAATATGAATTTGTGGGTTAGGAAGCAGGGACCATTCCTAAAAATTTGGGTAGTGTTATAAGATAATTCCTTTCCCCTGTTCACAGGAAGCGCAGGCGCCTTTACCCTCTATGAAAGAAGTGCCAACAGACATAAAAAGGGAAAAAAGGAAGTTTCGAGAAGCTCCCATACGAAAGCTCTCGTGGAGGAAGTTCCTATCAATTAGGGAGAGCCATCACTCGACCTCCTCACCCTTAGGGATCATCCCCTATTCCTTTCCTAAAGAATCTCATCTCATATGAGCCTCCCTTGGCTTATAAAAGAAGGCTTCATGGCCTATGTGAGGGGAGATCAAGAAAGGATCCTTATGTAGTTGGATTGAAGTCTGGTATTGAGGAAAAGTTGAGTGAGTTTGTGTGCAAAGAGCTTTGTGTGAGTGGAGAGTGTTCTGAGTGTGTCAAAGACCATTGAGGAAGACAAAGCTATTGACATCAAGGATTTAGTTGTAGCATTACCTTCTTAATTGATTAATACAAAAGTGTTCCCCTTTCCCATATTTGTGTTAATATGAGTCAATTATTATTAGATTCCTTGATCACTAATATGGATTGTTAATCTATCTTGTTACTCTCTTCTTGTTGTCTTGTTTTTTGATGCTTCTTTGCTAGTACTATGGATCACATGAAGAGCAATGGAACGAAGACTAGAGCGTTCAGATTTGAGGTAAAAAAGTGATTTTATTTAAGTATATTAACCATCTAGGGAAAGGATATACTGTTGTGGTGTTTTGGTTTATACTTGTACCATACAGGATAGAGGGACAAGCAGTATCCGCATCGGTTGAAGAATTCCTACAAACACTTGCTTCACTTGATCTTCAACATTTTTTGGGAATCAATATCAGTCCATTAAGATATATCAACGCTTTCAGCAACTCCTTCATGCATTATTTCTAAAGGTCCCAATCTCTAAAGGTATCCCAATGATGGGTACAAAGAATCTGGAGGGGAAAGTGATGACAGTGACCGATCCTCATCAAGATTCCAAAAAATACCATGGAATAAACTTCGTTTCAACCCTTCTTATATGGGAAAAAACAAAACTGCTAAGCCATTTCCCGAGTAGACGAGGCTACTACCATATAGCGCAAGTAAACTAAAAACGTCAGGTCAGACAACCGAGTTGAGAATGCAAGAAAGCATTGGGAAAGGTGTAATGAGAGATATTCCTGAAGGAATTGGTCATCCAATAGAAGAGATCAATTCTTCCCCTTCACAATTTGTTTCACCAGAAAGGGATTCAGATATTTTGTGTGTGAAAGAGTCTGAACTCGAGAGTTCTTCCAGGAAGGGCATGGATCCCACTACTTGTTTCAATGCAGTTCCTTTGGTTCAAATATCCTTGAAGTCAAAAGTCATTTTTCCCTCTCAAATATTACAAAGTCAAAAGTGAGTGTTCATTGGCCAATGGTGTTTTACCATTTGCTGATATGTTTACAATGTCATTAAGAACTCGGTTGGAATACATATTTCTAGAGTAGGACAAGGATAGACACAACCATGATAGGTTGTCAACAATATTCCTAGCACTATGCAGGTTGCAGGCATGACTCTTTTCCTCAATGGACTATACATCATTGTTCCTTTGTGAGTTGTAGCATCAATCTGAATTTTAGAACAACACCTGGTTTATTCTATTCATGCATCCAAGTATTACACTTGTAGAGGAAAGTAGGAAAGCTTATGCAAAATTTATTGCATTGGACTAACATTATGTTCTACAGTAGGAGGCAGCACAACTATAGTTTCCTATGTTATTGCTATTTCCAATAAAGTTCCAAAGTTTTCCATTTTTCCATCTTGACAAAATAAGAATATTGCATCGAGCATTGCAGGTGACTTCATCTCCATTGTTAGCAAATACAGTGCACTTTCTACTGCATTCATACTAACATGGAAACCATGCCATTATATAAGATTGATGGTAAAGTACTCTTGAGATTATGTGAGTACCATTAAATGTATTCTTGTCTTATGAAATGGGTTAACTTGTTTGCTTCGACTCACAAGGAAATCAAGCATTTCAAGACATGTATGTACTTTAAACCTTGTTTATTCAACAAATCTTCACTACATGTACCCAATATGCTAGAAGCTACTATTACTTTTCATTGGGCATCATCAAGAATGACGACCTTCATGGTCATTTATGGGAAATGGTGTTCTAGATAATAATGAATGCAATTCATTTTGGGTTTTTGTTAAGGGAAGGAAGAAAGCATTTGAAGGAATAGATGTAGAAATCTAAATCCCATCCCGTTCATATCTTTCTTTGCATATATAATCTTCAATCCCATTTGGGTGCGGCCTCCGCTCTCTATCACTATCAGTTTGTGTTAATAATCCTTGTAATGTAGAAGGAAATGGATAAGAATGCACCTACTGATTCACATATGTGGAGGAAGAATTCATCACATGATAGTTTACGAGGGGAACTGATTCCTCTTCTATTGGTGTCCCTGCATATTCGTGAAAACAAGTCTCCTCCTCCTCCTCTGCAATAGCTATTCTCCTTGATGATATTCATTCACTCTTTCCTCGCCTCCTATGATTCTCTCTTTCGAATTCCCTGTAGATTCTCTTGGACAGAGAAATAAACCCTCCATTCCCATTCTCATGTATGTTTTGTCCACTCCGAGAGGGATATTTGTTGTGTGAGAAATTTTTATATCTTCTCCTTTCACATTCTGACTCTTATATCTTCTTTGCAAATTATTTTTCAAGGAGAGCAGAGTACCACAAACTTAACATAAAGATCCATGTATGTCGAGAATTCCCGTCTGGAAAAAATAAAAGAGTTTTTTTCCTCGTGCAAGGATTGTTTGGGAGTTGTAATGTCTTTGCAAATTATACCTCGAGCTTCTAGGATAATGCCTATGAAGAAGAAAATAGCGACTGCCAAGAATTTGGCCTTTCACACCATACATAAATATCATGATACAACAATGATTGAAATCGATGTTCTTAGTGTTCTCTAGAAACACGATAAAAGTAGTTCACGATATGTGCATGAATGGTGAAAATATTTCACCGTATCACATTTCATTTTGTTCATTGGATATGGTAATGCTGTTGCATACATGTCTTTTTCCCTTCCTATCTTTTACCCTAGTGTTTTAGAGAAAATGGATGTTTGGTTAACTATCACAGTTCTCTATCACAGGTGTGTCCAGATAAGGATTTGGTTTAATTTTCAGAACCACATTTGTATTGTGAGTATTAATGGACTAACTCCATCAATGTTATGACTGTTGATTAGAGATTATTTACATTTAGTCGTTGTATTCTTTGCATAAATTTACGATTTGGTTGAATGTCCTATAAGCTTCATTGAGTAACTAGTCAGTTGAGTGTTGAATTTTTTCTTTGATGAACTTAAATCTCATTAATAGGTCTGTGAGAAGCTTGGACCAAGTTTATTCGATTTTCTACGCAAAAACAAATATCGCCCATTTCCAGTTGATCCAGTTCGGTTGTTTGGTCGTCAACTTTTGGAATCTGTAGCATGTGTGTAGACAATACTTGCACTCATAGCTTTCATTTTGCATCCTTATGGAGAACTCTACTTTGCAGTTGATTTAGGTTTTATGCATTGCGAGAGATTCATTTGCATTAGTTTTTCATCGATTCCTCTATTTTTATTGATTTGCCTCAAGATTACGATGTTGTCAACCTGTCATATGCACTCATTCAAAGTGACAGATTTCTCTTTCCCCTTTGTCGCAATTTAGGGTCTGGAAGGTGTCAAATTGCAAATAAATCCCTTTGAGCTTACGGGGTATACTCAGTTTGCATTTTATAGGTTTGAAATCTTGTATGTTTTTTTAGGATTTTTAAAATTTTCACATGTTTCATGCGTGCTATTAATTCACTATTTTGATGGTGGATTATGACTCTTTTACAGAGCTTTTGTTCCCATTATAGCAAATTTTTTCCTCTAGAGGTTAGAGTTTCTTCTTGGATAGAGTGTCGGCTACACCATTATAAACTCTTGAGATATGCTGGATGGAGAGAGAAGAAAAGTTTTACATTAATCTCTTAATCATATATTGGATACCTCGAACCATTTTCCTTAAAATGATGTCAGTGACAATGAGTCCACCAACAAATGAAAAACCGAAGGGCACTTTATTCATAAGAATTTGAATCAAGTCACATTTTCTATAGGCAGAGAGGCAAATGAGAATGAGTGGAAATGAGAAACAGTGGATGGTTGTATTCTCTTTGATGTGAAGATTTTCAAAATGTGTGCTCATGTTTTATGAGCCTATTAATGTATGTGTTCTTGAAATATATTAAAAAATGCTTCCTTAATTAAACCTAATGTGTTGGGGTCAATTTGGACCTTGATATTAGATATTACATCAATTGTGTTGGGTGAGTTTGGACCTTACATCAATTGTGTTGGGTGAATTTGGACCTTGATATTATATATGATACTTTATGTTGGTCATGATATCATGATGTATTTAGTAATAATTAAGAAACTTTAATGGTTTTGAGTTGTCCACAAAGTTGGTTATGTTATTATGCTTTTCAAATACACATTGATACTATAAATGAGGCATACTGAGATCCGACGATATGCAGCGCAGCCGCCACCGCATTGAATGCTACGCTGCATAATATATATTGATCGACGAAATATGTACGAGGTTACTAGGTTTCATAGCAAGTGCTCGAGGGATTTTCGCATGGTCATGTTTACGTTAATAATGCACTTTATGATATTATTTAAAGATGGATGTTTTTTCATGAATTGAATTTGGAAATCAATGTGTGTGATTCTAGTGTTTGCAAGTTTGACTTCGTGAGGGAGGATGATCAATTCCAAGGATTTAAAGATTAACCTTTCAAAAAAATCATTTTAACCATCATAATATAAACGTTTATTATTTTCGAGCTTCCTTAAGTTTTATTTTAATACTCATTTCCATATTATTTTCATGCAAATCAATATACAATGAGAAAGTTTAAGAAAATAATTGTTTCACTTGAATATAATATAAGAATATTATTTAGTTCATGTATTTGTTTTATTTTTGGAGTTGTAATTGTAATATACCCAAAACAATTAGAATTTTTTTTCTTGTCGCATAGACAATATACGATTATGACTAACCCATCGAGAGGTCATTAGATGAGTGCTTAGCTTCCCTCAACAGAGGGTTTACCTTCTATTGACTAGCGTAGTTGTTACCTTCTTGGTGAGAACTAACAAGTTGAGCGCTTATCGTCACTCGATAGAGTGATTCCATCACTGTAGCGAGATATGCAACTTAGCTGATGACTTTCTCTATTGTTTACTGTTGGCACCTAAGTTTTGAGGACAAGGGTTAGGCATCAAGAAGCACAATTGTTAGCAAAAGGTGCACCAAGGAGACCAGCACACAATATTCCCGCGATGCGCTTCAACAATAATCCACATGTGGTATTTTTGCATGCTACCAATCCCACACATGGACTAACGACTAGAGGGGAATATGAGCCTATTTATAGGCATATTTTGTAATGGGTTGGCGTTCAAAATTAGCTCACTTGGTGTATGATCATATGTTGATGCTATAGAGTTTTGCTATGTATTGCTGTAGTCGAGAGAAATCATTAATCTATTGATCTGAGTAAGAAATGTTATTCTGTGAATTGCACCCAATTTTGCTTAACAATGAATATAAATGTTGTTCCCCATTATTATGCATACTATGTTTATGGTTATAAATTGTGATGAATGCTTAAGTGTGTTACAAGAGCAATGTTAAGTTGTTACTGTTTGGCATGCATTAGTAAGTCGATGAATGCGTAGGCAAACGAAGAGTAGAAACCCATCCTCCTCAGTGCACCCGATATTATGGTCTCTGTAATTCTTGCGCATGTCTCAGGTGAGACCTTATCTTGTTTATATGGTATTGAAAATACTTACACCTATAAGGTGTTTGTTGGCGAAGCCTATTGAACCATGGGTCTGGTTAACACTAGCTGACTATTGGTTCCATTGTTAAGACCTACATTGGGACAATAGAAGAAGAATGAATAGATGAGGTGGAAATCTACTGAGGCTAAGATTGGGAATGGTTGGAGATAAAAGCGGTTGAGTTTGCATAGAAGGAGATTAGGGGCCTGCTGATCGATCCAACATGATTGAAAAAATGTATATTTACTTAAATCTACATGAAATTTTCTTTTTTGAACTTCCTTGTTTATTGCATGGATGGGAAAAAAAACTATATGAGATCAACAGTGTTTGGAGAGGACCTGAGCCAGTAGTGTGGACTCAATAGAGGGTAGAGGAGTTGAATAATTTAGATAATAAATGGTCCGTGGCAGTGGATTTCTAGTTCCTACAGGTGAAGGAAGGGTACACAGTAGAGTTCGCAATAGAATGCAACAAGTCCTACAGTAGCACATACGCTAGATTTGAATATGTTCCCCCAAAAAGGATTTTAGCGGAATTACCAATGCAGATCAATATGTTGTCCATTGAGAAAGGGTTGATGACCATGGATCTTGACACCATGGTAGCATAAACCCTGCGCTGAGGGGGTGGGGCATGAATAAGTGGGAGAATATTTAGCGCAACAATGGATCCAGAAGGGAAGTGAATCCAAAGGGAGGAAAGGTATGAGTGAAGAGCCGAGATAAGGTATTCCATTAGACGAGAGAGAAGAGAAAAGTAGTCAAAAGGGAGAATAGTGTTGATCAGAGAGGAAGGAGGAACGTTGAAAAATAGACTACACCAAGAGAGTGTGCAGAAGGATCATATGTGATAGAAGGGTGCATAGAACCTGTGCAAGAAGAGTGCACAATGGACAAGAGACCCCCAAATAGGCTGGGGATAGAAGATAGCAAAAGTTCAGACAAGGACTGTGAGATCGATCCCCAGAGGCATAGAAGAGGAAGGACCCCAAAGGACAAGGAATAAGAGGAAGTGTAGCTAGAAGGAGGCAGTTGGATGACTGATGTAGAGACCACGCAACTGGATTTATCATCTCTTGGATTCAACATTATGAGAAAGAATGTTCCTAGAAGAAACCTACTCTTCATCCCAACTCCCTTGTGCCCTTTAGGCAATCAAGAAGGAAATTTGTTGCCTTAGTTTGAGTAGGAAGCAAGCCCTAAATCAGAATAAATTAGAGGAATAGAAGGCAATTCTACTCTAGAGGCTCATTTATAAGATTTGAACATGTATAGATCTAGGTGCATAACCTAAATAGATATGCAATGAGAATCAAGTAAACCATCAAAACATTATGGAATGAATGGATAACCTAAATTATTACATAAGAAACTCTAAAGAGGAGAGAATAAGAATGATCAAGTTCATTGAATTACATGAGAGGTGGAGTACAATATTTATAAACCAACAATTTAGCATGGCACAAACAATTCTAATCGCCTCTAACCCTAACTCGAATTGCTGGTCTATAAATATTGTACTCCACCTCTCATTTAATTCCATGAACTTGATCATTCTTATTCTCTCATGTCCCAAGTTTATTATGTAGAAATTTACGTTATCTATTTATTACATAATGTTTTGATAGCTGATTTTATTCTCATTGCATATCTATTTAGTTTATATACCTAGATCTATACATGTTCAAATCTTTTAGGATTTTTATTCCAAGTTTGATCAATGTTTTATCAAAGATCAATGGAAAAGTGTTGCCATCAAACTTTGGATTGACTTGTGAAACGTTTACACTTACTTCCATAGAACATTGATCAAACCTCATTGGAAAAGTGTTGCCATAAAACTTTGAATTGATTTGTGAAACATTTACATTTCCTTCCAGAGTTATCTCAAACTCTAAAACTATCCTAATGCTTGAAGACCAAGTTGTGGGGTTGGTCTTACCCTTCACGAAGTTTTGATAGAAGGGTGCGGGGTAGGGCATTCTTTACTTTACATTTTGAATTCGGGGAATGCCTCAAAATTTAAACTTCCATTAAAGCTTGATGTCAGTGTGGGACAACCTCACTACCATTGTCCCTTTTCATTTTTTCAGTCTTAAAAAGGCTCGATATTCACATTCTCTCACAAGCTCTGTATGATTAAGGTGGTTCCCACCTTGAAGTTTTTGAAGGAAGCAAAAATTCCATTTGATTGGTAGTTTTACTTCACAATAACATCATAAAGGGGCTTCATAGGTATAAATTTATGTAGTTCAAATGATAGCAAGCTCCCTAGTTCTATCAAACTCTCGAAATAAATACATATGGATTTTCTAATTAATATGACATCTAATTCAACTCTCCACTATCATTCACTTGACTAGCATCGGGCACTTTCATGCGAGTTATGACAGTATCCTTTGAAGCTCCTAATAATATATAATCCAGTGAATCCCAAAGGAGGATTTTGGATCATCTAAGCTTATGAAAGAGTGGGGTTAGAGCTATAAGTTCAACTTTTGAACAATTTTTTTTAAATTCCTTGATAGATGAGATCAAGGTAAGAGCCACATCTTGCATCATGTTATTTGTTAATATTGCAAGCTTTCAAATATCTTCTTTAGATAAAAGAATCTTAAACCTCGATGACTTATTCATCATGTTGTCAACCACTTATTCATTTTTCAAAATATATGTTATAGTTTTCACCAACCCCATCAATATGAATTTTCAAATGAGCATTTACAATGCACGTTTGATGTAAATAAGGTGGGTAACCTTCTTGTTGTGTATAGATATAGGTTTCAAGTAGTGCCATCTTTTATACCCGATCTTAACTTTGTGTATAAATCCAACTTTGGTTGAGTCTCTAGTCTAAGGTTTTTTCAAAGGTCTCTCGTTTCAAACTAGTATACATGGTGGTAATAAAGTCATATCTCAAGCCTTATGATAGATTACTGTTTTAGGTACTATGTCAGAGGCATTTAAAATCTATATCCCCAACCTTGCTGCTCTAGCCATTCAAACCTCTTTAGGAATTTAGAAAGGTTAATGCTTTTGTTTCACAAACAATAGTGAGCATAAGAGATGGTTTTGATAGTTGAGTTGATATTCAAATTCCTCCTCCTCAAACTTCATTAATTGATAATCCTTCAAATGGGAAGCATTTGAATGAACTCCATGACATTGCTAATATGACAGAATACAGGTCATTCGACTAAAATTTGGCCATTTGGTAAGAACATTGAAAATTATTATATCTTGAGTACTACAAAGCTTGATTAGCTTAGAACCAAAGAAATTTTCCCCTAAATATTTAGCACTTCTTTTATAGTTGTTGGCTAAAGGAAGGTCTTCATCTAACAATATATGATTAGGGTTGGAATAATTGCTTAAGAGGATGGATTGGTTACTTCTTGTTTGAGCATTAAAGTAACCCGTTAAGAGGATATTGCCTTCATTTCTTAAGCTAGAAATATCATGTTCAAAGCTATTATAAGGATACGTTTAATCTAAATTGTTCTTATAAAAGTTAGAATTAATAGGTGCATAATAACATATTGGTATATAGGTTTTTAGAATTAATTTCTATAATCTTAATCCTAATGTACTGGTTGAAAGGGTCTTTCTTATAAAGCCTAACATGAGGGGATATGTTCTTTCTAATGTTACATGACATGGTTCCAATTCTCCTAGGATAGGATCTCTTGTTCCATATCAAACATAGGACAAATACTTCTATGTTAAATACTTTAGATTCTTCATTCTCCCAAGTTTCAACGAATAGTATAATATCAATTTCATTAGAGTGCCATCTTAACTTGGGACTTTTATTCCTTTGAAATGCCCAACAATTCCAAGGGAGGATTGAGAGCATGCCAAATTCCTATTTATTATTATCTTTTTGGTCTCTATCCGAGGTAATAAACTCTTTATTTATAATTAATACCCATTTTCGTTCCTTCCTAGCTTCTTTCACCTTTTGAACCTACTTTCTTAATTCAACTTGATCTTCTGGAATGTGATATTCATTTATAAATATTCTTGATTTTTTCAGATTTAGGGTTCTTTTGAGTATTCCAATTTATGGTAATTAAAGATAACCTTAATGTGGATCAACCTATCATTATTCTCAATTAGTTTTCCTAGCCTCTTTGCTTTTGTGAGACAAAGAGTCCTCAATTTGTAACCTATAATGTAGTTCATCCTTTATTAGTGCTAACATATCCACCTCTTCTTTCAAACAAAAAATTATGAAGTTTAAGGTTCTTTTGTTATGCTCATGATCTAATTTTATTAGCTTATTCATTTCCTCTTTGATGGGTTTGATATTCAATTTATCTTGGAGACCATTTAGGTTAGATTGTTATTTATCTTTTATTCCGTCTCTTTAATATTGTTCTGACTCTCCATCGTAAGATTTTCTAAATGATCAACATCTCCTTGTTGTGTTGGCTGTTTCATTTCTTACCTTTTCTTTTCCATTTCTTGTAATCTAATTTCCATTGTCTATAACTTATTCTCCAACATTGTTTTCTTTTTGTATATTTGTTTTTGAATCTTATCTTCAAAGAATGCAAATTATTATCAAGCATAACCTCCAATTTTGTTTGAAGTTTAGCTTCTATTTCTTCCCCACGTTACTGTGTTAGGTCTCCCTTTGATCATGTTTGGTAAATTTGGTGAATTGTCCACACTCACAAAAAATATGTGTAATAAATAAGGACTAGAAGAATGAAAAGGAACTTGTGCACCTAATTTAATTGCGAATCTACAATTTTGGATTTACTTTGTGGTAGTTTGTTTAGATAATATCACCGTGGAAACCTTTAGAAATGCTTCAGATCACCTCTGATATGTTTGAATAATATAAAAAAAAATCTGATAAATTGAATCTTGGACGTGTTATTTGAATTGGTGACCTCCTTTACAATATATGACTTCATATCAAGTAAATCACCAATAAATCACACCCATACCCGCTAACTTTCTATAATAACATTAATTTACGCATCTATTTATACTTTTATAAAAAAGAAATTTCCAATTTCCACTTACAAAAGAGATTTCAACTTTTCATAGTTTAACCTCGAGTGTTTGCATCTAATATATTTTTTAATTTTCTTGAGCTTAATAGATCTGATTATAAATGGGTTTATGCTAATAGCTATACTATAATTATATGCCATCGTATTTGGAGAATTGTTGCCATCATATATGTTGATGCAGTGTTTCTACTCTTCACCATTTGGCCCAAAGGAAAATCCAAAACCTTTCGAGAAAAGCCTCAAACAAATCTCAAAAAGCTGTAGAAGTTTTATATCTTAAACTTGCAAATAATTTTATTTCTTTTTCAAGTTTGCTTTCTGTTACGTAACTCAAGTTTACGTGAGAGACAATGTTCTATATATTATACAGTTATCATACTATGTTAAATGTAGTTCCAATACCCAACATCAAATATCAAATGAAATGCAATTCTAATTAGAGAAGAAGCTCAGCATGTGCTGGAAAAGTTTAAGAAAATAAGTGTAGTATAAAAATTCTTAGTTTTTAAATATTTTTTAACATTTTATTTATTTATTTGGTTTTAATTTTTTTTTAAAATAAAATATAATAACTTTGAAAATTTCATAATTTAGATGTTATGGAAGTGTTTTGAGAGTGTTGATTTTATTTATGGATTCAAAATTATAATTTAAACACTTCTAAATTTAGATTTTATCAAAACAAAATTTAATGGATTCGTGTTAAAACTCAAAGTAAAGTGAAAAACTTAAAATAAATAAACTACTAAAAAAAACTGCATTTATTATTGACATGAATATATCAACCATTGAATTGAGTATTGCATTTATTATTGAGATAGATATATTAACTATTAGATTAAACAATAATGTATTTATTGTTATTAGAATAATAACATTTACACTTAGCAACAATGCATTTATTATTATGCCTTATATCAATAATAAATGTATTGCTGCTAAATGTCTTTGTGTGGAAAACAGACGAGCAAAAAGCATCAAACAACAATGCATTTATGGCTGATAAAACAACATCTCTGCACAGTTTAAGACGCAATCAATTGATATCTATGCAACAATAAATGCATTGTTATTGATGTTTATGACTTGCTAACAAAAAATTAAATTACTTATATAATAATAATAATACAACATTCCTTGTATAGAAACAGAATCCAACCTCTATCAATGAAGAAAAACACATTACTTGAGCACTGATTGACCAAAGATCATTAAATATAATTAAGAGATTAAATTAATGGAATTGCAGAATTTTACTGTAACAAAGGTATTTCAACATAAAGTAGCGAGGTGGTCTCCAACCTAGTATAGAGAGATTCCTAAAAAAAAAAATATATTTGCCAAAAAATTCTATATCAACCAAAAATAAAAGGGGTTGTCTTTTATTTGGAGATGTTGTTGTTCCTAATGGAATAAAAAAAAAAATTTAAGTATCTAAAAATTAAAAGAGTTTGTCTTTTCTTTGGAGATGTTGTCACGTTCTTAACAAAATTAAAAAATAATTTAAATATCCACCAAAAAAATTATATGTCCTCTAGTATTAAAAGGGTTTGTCTTTTTCTTTGGAAATGTTGTCATGTTAGTAACCAAATAAAAAAATAATTTAAATATCCAAAAAATATATATAAATTAATATATATATATATATATATATAAAATCTAAAATTATAAAAAAATATTAAATATATGTGAATTATAAATAAAATATTGTCTTTTTTCTTTCGAGTTGTTGTCATTTTCCTAAAAAAGAAACTTAAATTTAAAATTTATGCAAGTTTTATGTCATAACATTATGCTACAAGAAATAAAAAATAATTAAAATACTTTAAAAAAAAAGTTTAATAAAATAAAAATTTAAAACCAAATAAAAAGTTATTAAAAAAATCTATAATCTCATTTAAAAAAATTAAAATTAAAAAGATAAATCATTACTATCAAACTCTAAAAAAAGTGTAATAAAATAAAAATTTAAAACCAAATAAAAAGTTATTAAAAAAATCTATGAACTCATTAAAAATTAAATAAATTAAAGAATAGATCATTATTATCAAGGATCTATCAAGCACTACACCTCAATAGTTTGAAGATGGAACTATGTTGGTTTTACTTAAAGTGTTTCACTAAATTCCACTCATGATTGCATCAAGAGTACCGAGGTGCCCTATAACCTAGTATGGGGGAGATGTTGTCAGGTTGTTAACAAAATTTTTAATTTTTAAATGTTCACCAAAAAATTATTACATGGAGAGTAGCAAGGTGGAGATGTTGTTCTGTTCCTAATAATTAAAAAATATATTTGCCAAAAAAATTATGTCGACCAAAAATAAAAGGATTTGTTTTTTCTGTGGAGATGTTTGCGCATACCTAACAAAATAAAATAAAATAAAATCTAAATATCTAACAAAAAAAATAATTATATGTTTACCGGAATTAAATTAAAAAAGAATTTAAATATCCACCCAAAAATTATATGTTGGTCATAAATAAAAGGGTTTGTCTTTAATTTGGAAATGGTGTCATGTTCCTAACAAACAAAAGAATTTAAATATCCACCAAAAAAATTATATGTTGGCCTGAAATAAAAGGGTTTGTTTTTCTTTGGAGATGTTATCATGTTCGAAAAAAACAAATAAATTTAAAAAAAAAAAATACATGTGAGCAAAAATAAAATGCTATGTTTTTTTTTGGAGTTGTTGTCATGTTCTTAACAAAAATAAATAAAAATAAAAATCTTTGTAACATTTACACCATTAAATTATGTTACCAAAAATAAAAAATAAAAAATAAAAAATAATTAAAAAAATCCACGTCCACTCATTAAAAAAGAAGTAAGTTCATAAAATAAAAATATAAAACCAAATAAAAAATTATAAAAAAATCATGATCTTATAAAAAAAGATTAAAATCATAGATCATTCTTAAACACAGATATATCAAACACTACACCTTAAGAAATTGGATCCTTCTTGGTGCTTGATATATCCGAGTTTAAGATGGATCTAAGCTTGTTTTATCTAAAATGTTTCACTAAATTCCACTCATGATTGCACCAAGAGTAGTGAGGTGCACTACAACATAGTATGGGGAAGATGTTGTCACGTTCCTAACAAAAAAAAATTAAATATTCACCAAAAAAAATATTAAATTGAGAGTATCAAGTTGCTCTACAAACTAGTGTGGAGGAGATCTTGTCACATTGCTAACAAAAAAAAGATTTCAAATATTCACCAAAAAATGTATATGTCGGCTAGAAGTTTTTTTCTTTTATAATTTAAATGTTTGCAAAAAAATTATATGTTGGCCATAAATAAAAGGTTTTGTCTTTTCTTTGGAGATGTTATCACATTCCTAACAAAAAATAAATAAATTTCCAAAAAAAATTATATGTTAGTAAAAAATAAAAGGGTTTGTATTTTTTGTGGAGATGTTGTCACCCTAGTAACAAAATAAAAATAAAAATTAAATATCCACCAAAAAAGTTATATGTTGGCCATAAATAAAAAGGTTTGTCTTTTCTTTGGAGATGTTGTCAAGTCTCAAAAATAAATGAAAAATAAAAAAATTAGAATTTAAAATTTCTATTTAAGATTTATACGATAATATTATGCTACCAAAAATTAAAAATAAAATTAAAAATTTCATGTCGGTTCATAAAAAAAAATATTCATAAATTAAAAGTTAAAACCAACCCAAAAAGTTATTAAAAAATCCATGATATCATAAAATAAAAATATTTCAAAATTAAAAGCATAGATCATTGTTAAACAAAGATCTATCAAGCACTACACCTCAACATATTGGATCCATCTCGGTGCTTGATAGATCCGGGTTTAAGATGGATCTATGTTGGTTTTACCTGAAATGTTTCACTAAATTTCGCTCATGATTACACTAAGAGTAGCGAGGTGCTATACAACCTAGTATGAGGGAGATGTTGCCATGTTCTTAACAAAAAAAATAAAATTTAAATAGTCACCAAAAAAATATTACATTGAGAGTGGCGAGGTGCTTTACATCCCAGTATGGAGGAGATGATGTCATGTTCCTAACAAAATAAAAAATAGAAAAATAAATATTCACAAAAAATATATATATATATATATATGTTGACCAGAAATAAAAGGGTTTGAATTTTCTTTGAAGATGTTGTCACGTTCCTAACAAAATAAAAAAAATATTTAAATATCTGCCAAAAAATTATACGTTGATTAGAAATAAAAATGTTTGTCTTTTCTTTGGAGATATTGTCACATTCCTAATAAAACAAAAAAAAAAGAATATATATATATATGTTGGCCAAAAATAAAAAGGTTTGTCTTTTCTGAAATTTTTTCTTAGTTTCAGCCATCTGTTTAAATGTAAAAAATATATTTCTGTTTAATGTCCAACCCAGAAATAATAAAGGCTGGAAATTGCACAAAATTTCAGACTGATAAAAACATTGTTGTAACTCAAATTTAATGACAGAAAATAAAATATTAAATGCACTCCATGAAATTTCAGACTTAGGAATTTTTGGCAACTTGCCTATGGAAAACCGACAAGGGGAAAACCTGTTAGGAGAGAGAGATTTTTATTTTCCAAGAAAAATATTACAACAAAACTCATAAATTTTCAAACCAACTTATCTCAACCCAGAAGAGAAAATTTTTGTCTTGTTTTTTGTGTCCAACAGTAAAAAAATCAAAGTCAGAAATTTTTCCTAGAAGGCTGCCTCGAAAAACGTGTTGTTGTATGACCAGTCTCAAAATTCGTGGTGCAGTAAGTCCCTCGGGATTTATGCTTTCTAGTTTTCCTCGGGATTCGTGCCCAAAAAAACTCCTTGAAATTTGTGTTGAAAACCCACCTCGAAATTCGTGTTGTACCTCCTTCCTCAATTTGGGTGCTGCAATTTTTCCTTTTTTCTCCGAAAAGGAAACTTTCTTCTCTTTCAGCTCTCTCCTTCACTTCAATCTGCAAAAGTGAGTGGAAATGCCTTTCCTTGACTTTTTGGCGAGAACCCTAGGAATCATCTAATCCAACGGTGGAGATTAGATGAAATGAGTGGATGAGATTAAATGCTCATTAAATCTCATTTAAAAAATTAAATTCACTCACCTCTCTTAAATTTTCCAAAAAGTGACTATTCTCTAAAGTCAAATTAAATGCTCGTCTCAAGTCATTTAAGGTAGGGGTCACTTTATTTCCCCCTTTTAAGTTATTTAAGGCTAAAGTCACCTAGGGGAATTCCTAGGTACAAAAAATCAACACTCGCTCTTACCGAGGAAGGTGTTCTGCACCACTCTCAACTTGTCTCTGAAGAAGACAAACTTGTCCCTCCCCAAAGATTTCGTTAGAATATCTGCAACCTGCTCACCAGTGGAAATGTACTGCAATGTCACTTCTCCTCTCTGAACATAATCTCGAATGAAATTATACTTGATCTCAATACGCTTTGTCCGGTCATGAAATAATGGATTCTCAGAGAGCTAGATGCAACTCTGATTGTCATAGTAGATAAGCATAGGCGTCAGCTCTTGATCAAATAATGTAACACCCTGGTTTTGACCCCAAGGGGAAGGAGAATGTGTGCCTTGGTTTCAACCCCATGGTATTGAATTGCACATGATGTAAATATTTTTATTTGATCATGGTGTGGAGCTCAAGGAAAAGGCCCCACCATCGATTTAATGTCTTATGTATCGACGATTAAAATTGATGTCGATGGTTTATGTGCTAGCCAGGCACAATATATTTTGAGACACCATGTAAAAATGCAAATTCATAAAAATACCACAACTTGCTATGCGCCGCAACGGGAAAGAGATGGTGGTATGATTTCACAAGGAATAGGGAGGGGAAACACTCAAACCCTTGAGCCAATGGGGAAAATCCAAATGTCAAAGGGAAAACCATGAAGCTGTTAACCACCCATTTTTGTCTTTTTCCCCAATCATTTATTTCTGCCAGAAATTGGTTGAGGGAGTTATTTCCTTGGGATGGGAAAGGTATGGAGGTCAAATTCGAATTGGGAAGACCACCCATCTTTTGGAAAAATGTGTTTAGGCTTATTGGGAAAGTAATAGCTTAGAAATTCATTCCTCACCCATTCTCTCATTCACGTTCGGCTCCCTCAAGCAGCTGAAGGTGGATGAGTTCTCTCTTTCACGATTTTTCTTGCCTTTTTCTTCACTTCTCCATGCCCAAAATTTGTTTTCTGTGTTGCTGGGAAAATGGGAAGAAGGAGAACCACGATTTTGGGGTTTGAAGAGGCCATTTTTTCCCATGTGAGAAAAATGGGAGTTTCCCACACGTTCTTTTTCTATTTCCTCAATTTCTCCAAGCTAGGAAGTGATTTTTGTGTTGCTGAGTGAATGTGCAGTAGAGATTCTCATTTTGGGTGTTTGCTGAGGCCAGATTTGCTCCCGAAATTCCCATAGGCGTTTTCTAATTTTGGGATTCACAATTTGGGTGTGACTGATGGCCGTTTTTTCCCACGTGAAGCCATAGACGTCTCTGAAATCGAATTTTCTATCACAGGGTTGTTTTCCCCTTGTTTCCATTTTCGTTTTGGATTCCCAGGACGTTTTTTTCCATACCCAGAACTTGTATTGGCTGTGAAGTGTATCCTTGTGTTGACTTGGCTGAGTAAGTCCAAGGAACCCATATGTTAGAGGGTTGACTGTGTTTTTATGTGATTATTGGCTTGGATGAGAAATTCCAAAGAACCTATGTGCTATTGGCTTATTTCCTTAGTAGCCAGTGAAACCCAATTGTTTATTGGTTAAGATGGATAGTCTGTGAAACCCAACTGTGTGTTGGCTTGACTATGTGTGTATGGTCTTGCTATGTGTAAGTCTGTTGTTCCCTAGTTCCTTGTGGTAATCATGCCTTGCTTGGGGGTGGCAGTGATGCTGATAGATTGATGAGCACACTAGCCTATGATTGGGTGGAACGTTGCAATGACATAGCTAGTTGTGGGGAAGCTTCTTCTCAATATGCTTATTCTTTGTGTATTTAATTTTCGCAACTGTATTTGTTTATGAATTAATATGAACATGTTGAATACGTTTTACTTACATTGTATATTTCATGTATGAGGAATCTATACATGTATTTTACTTTAATGCATTTTATTTTATGTTCATGGGGCTAGATTGCTCGTTTGATAGCAACAACAGTAAAGGTCGCTTCCTCTCCATCATCAGGATGAGGGGAGGGGACGTGAGAGTGTGGTATCAGAGCACTAGTTGTAACATTGGGCCTCAATGAGCCAAGATGAACAGTTGACAGAGGAAGATTCATTCTATGTGGTCAACAGGAAAAGCAACAGACAGAGAAATTTTTGTAAGTGTTGGAAATTTTCTATGTTGGCTCAGTTTATCGAGTTCCGCCAATACATGTCGGTTGAACTGGTTGAGTTGTGTCGATTGTGTCGCTGAGAAAGGATCGGTTGAGCCGATGTAGGAGAAAACAAATTTCAAGAATTTTTCTAAGTGTTGGAATATTTTCCATGTCAATAGGAGTGGTCGAGTTGTGTCGATAACATGTCGGCTGAAATGTCTGAGTTGCGGCGATACGTGTCAGAGTGAAAGGTCGAGCTTCGCCGAAGTCGAAAGAAAGGCATAATTTTTTTCTAAATTTTTCTAAGTATGATTGTGTGGGTTGAGTTAACCGAGTTGAACTGACACATGTCGGCTGAGTTAGTTGAGTTGAGCCGACGATGCTTGCAGCGACTGTGTCGGCATGAACGACTAAGATGAGCCGATGAGAAAGAGGAAGGAAGGAAAAAATTTCAATTTTTTTTCAAGTGTTCAAAGTTGCAGTGTCAACTGATTTTTCCGAGTTTTGTCAATACACGTCGGTTGAGTTGGTTGATTTGTGTCAATGTGTGTCAGGCGAACTCGACGAGTTTCACCGATGTCAGAGAAAAGACAGAAAATAATTTTTGGAATTTTTCTAAGTATGGACATGTCGGCCAAACTTGGGGAGTTTAGCCGATACATGTCGGGTGGAAAAGTTAAGTTTCACCGATGTGTGTCGGGTGGAAAAGTAAATTTTTGTCGATCCATCTCGGCTAGGGTTGCTGAGAACGCCTATTGGAAGAAACTGGTAAGTTTGCTAAGGAAGGAAGAAAGAAAAAGTTCCAAAATTTTTTCTAAGTATGAACATGTCGAAAAAACTTGGGGAGTTTTGTCGTTGCATGTTGGATGAACTCAGTGAGTTTCAACGGTGTGTGTCGAGTGAAAAAAGTTGAGTTTTCGCCGATAAAGAAAGAAAGAAGAAAAATTTTCAAAATTTTTCCAAGTGTTGAAATTTCACCTATCGGCAAGGAACGATGAGTTTTTCCGATACATGTCGGGTGAACTCGGTGAGTTTTACTGACACGCATTAGAGGAAATTTGGGGTCTAAAATGGGCCTTATAAGAAAACGTGCCAAAATAAGTTTTTGTGAGTTGGAATTCAAGAACCAATAGAATTTCAATAAAATAAGTCAACCATAATGGTTGAATTAACATATTTGTCATTAAAAAAAACTACTTTTTTTGTTTGTATTTTCGACATATCTCATTATGTTTTTACTCAAATTTCAATCGGGAGAGCTCGTTGGATGTAGAATTTGATTCCGCATCCAACAAGCTCTCCCGATCGAAATTTGAGTAAAAACAGAGGGAGATATGTCAAAAATATGAACACAAAAAGTAATTTTTTTCTTTCTTCTTCCAAAATTAATCAATATTATTTTATTATTTTAACTATTATTTTATTATTTTCCTTAGGAGGTCCATTTTAGACCCCAAAATCCCTCTAATGTCGAAAAAGTTTGGTGATTTTTGTCGATTGGAAAAAAAGGACAAGTTTTGTCGATGTGTTGGGAGAAAAATTGGAGTTTTGCTGACACGTTGGGATCAAAATTAGAGTTTTGCTGATACGTATCAGGAAAACTCGACGAGTTTTGCGGACACGTCGGAAGGAAAATGTGAGTTCGTCGATCAGAGGAAAAAGCTGAGTTTCTCTAAAACAGAGAATTTCCACAGGTTTCTCAGTGAGATTTACAAGTAACAGAAAGATGAAAAATGACAGTGGATTTATGCACCAGATTACACGAAATCGAAGGATTTACAAAAAAATGAAATCAAACGCTACCCTCGACCCACCCTGCAAGCCCTATTGACCCCTTGTTGCCCCCCTTAGACAATCATTGCTTCTGAAAAGAAAAGTCTGCGTTTGAGAAAGATGCCAATATAGAATTTTTCCAAATGCAGGTAAGTAAATTATAAATTCCTGAGAATGTTATGCAACTAACAATGGTGTTCCCAAACACATTTTTATAGAGTCATAGTGCAGATTGAAAGGTTTGTCTTGGTTCGACTAGGAAGGTCAAAGAAGATCAGTACCCAAGAATATGAATTTGTGGGTTAGGAAGCAGGGACCATTCCTAAAAATTTGGGTAGTGTTATAAGACCATTCCTTTACCCTGTTCATAGGAAGAGCAAGCGCCTTTACCCTCTATGAAAGAAGTGCCAACAGACTTAAAAAGGGAAAAAAGGAAGTTTCCAGAAGCTTCCATATGAAAGCTCTCGTGGAGGAAGTTCCTATCAATTAGGGAGAGCTGGCACTTGACCTCCTCACCCTTAGGGATCATCCCCTATTCCTTTCCTAAAGAATTTCATCTCATATGAGTCTCCCTTGGCCTATAAAGAAGGCTTCATGGCCTATGTGAGGGGAGACCAAGAAAGCATCCTTATGTAGTTGGATTGAAGTCTGGTATTGAGGAAAAGTTGAGTGAGTTTGTGTGCAAAGAGCTTTGTGTGAGTGGAGAGTCTTGTGAGTGTGTCAAAGACCATTGAGGAAGACAAAGGTATTGACATCAAGGATTTAGTTGTAGCGTTACCTTCTTAATTGATTAATACAAAAGTGTTCCCCTTTCCCATATTTGTGTTAATATGAGTCAAATATTATTAGATTCCTTGATCACTAATATGGAGTGTTAATCTATCTTGTTACTCTCTTCTTGCTGTCTTGTTTTCTGATGCTTCTTTTCTAGTACTATGGATCACATGAAGAGCAGTGGAACAAAGACTAGAGCGTTCATATTTGAGGTAAAAAAGTGATTTTATTTAAGTATATTAACCATCTAGGGAAAATGATATACTGTTGTGGTGTTTTGTTCTATACTTGTACCATACAGGATAGAGGAGCAAGCAGTATCTGCATCGGTTGAAGAATTCCTACAAACACTTGCTTCACTTGATATTCAACATTTTTCGGGAATCAATATCAGGCCATTAAGATATATCAACGCTTTCAACAACTCCTTCATGCATTATTACTAAAGGTCCCAATCTCTAAAGGTATCCCAATGATGGGTACAAAGAATCTGGAGGGAAAAGTGCTAATGACAGTGACCGATCCTCATCAAGATTCCAAAAAATACCATGGAATAAACTTCGTTTCAACCCTGCTTATATGGGAAAAAACAAAACTACTAAGCCATTTCCCTAGTAGACGAGGCTGCTACCATATAGTGCAAGTAAACTAAAAACGTTTGGTCAGACAACCGAGTTGAGAATGCAAGAAAGCACTAGGAAAGGTGTAATGAGAGATATTCCAGAAGGAATTGGTCATCCAATAGAAGAGATCAATTCTTCTCCTTCACAATTTGATTCACCAGAAAGGGATTCATATATTTTGTGTGTGAAAGAGTATGAACTCGAGAGTTCTTCCAAGAAGGGCATGGATCCCACTACTTGTTTCAATGCAGTTCCTTTGGTTCAAGGATCCTTGAAGTCAAAAGTCATTTTTCCCTCTCAAATATTACAAAGTCAAAAGTGAGTGTTCATTGGCCAATGGTGTTTTACCATTTGCTGATCTGTTTACAATGTCATCAAGAACTCGGTTGGAGTACATATTTCTAGAGTAGGACAAGGATAGACACAACCATGATAGGTTGTCAACAATATTCCTAGCACTATGCAGGTTGCAGGCATGACTCTTTTCCTCAATGGACTATACATCATTGTTCCTTTGTGAGTTGTAGCATCAATCTAAATTTAAGAACAACACCTGGTTTATTCTATTCATGCATCCAAGTATTACACTTGTAGAGGAAAGTAGGAAAGCTTATGCAAAATTTCTTGCATTGGACTAACATTATGATCTATAGTAGGAGGCATCACAACTATATTTTGCTATGTCGTTGCTATTTCCAATAAAGTTCCAAAGTTTTCCATTTTTCCATCTTGACAAAATAAGAATATTGCATTGAGCATGACAGGTGACTTCATCTCCATTGTTAGCATATACAATGCACTTTCTATTGCATTCATACTAACATGGCAACCATGTCATTCTATAAGATCGATGGTAAAGTACTCTTGAGATTATGTGAGTACCATTGAATGTATTCTTGTCTTATGAAATGGGTTAACTTGTTTGCTTCGACTCACAAGGAAATCAAGCATTTCAAGACATATATGTACTTTAAACCTTGTTTATTCAACAAGTCTTCACTACATGTACCCAATATGCTAGAAGCTACTATTGCTTTTCATTGGGCATCATCAAGAATGACGACCTTCATGGTCATTTATGGGAAATGGTGTTCTTGATAATAACGAATGCAATTCATTTTGGGTTTTTGTTAAGGAAAGGAAGAGAGCATTTGAAGGAATAGATGTAGAAATCTAAATCCCATTCCGTTCATATCTTTCTTTGCATATAGAATATTCAATCCCATTTGGGTGCGGCCTCTGCTCTCTATCACTATCAGTTTGTGTTAATAATCCTTGTAATGTAGAAGGAAATGGACAAGAATGCACTTACTCGTTCACATATGTGGAGGAAGAATTCATCACATGATAGTTTACGAGGGGAACTGATTCCTCTTCTATTGGTGTCCCTACATATTCGTGAAAACAAGTCTCCTCCTCCTCCTCTACAATAGCTATTCTCCTTGATGATATTCATTCACTCTTTCCTCGCCTCCTATGATTCTCTCTTTCAAAATCCCTGTAGATTCTCTTGGACAGAGAAATAAACCATGCATTCCCATTCTCATGTAAACCCTCAAATGCATGTTTCATCCCTTGGTTGATCCCTTGTGATTTTACAATGCAAAGTATAGAAACTATTTGATGAAATTATTTCCATTTTTTTGTCCACTCCGAGAGGGATATTTGTTGTGTGATAAATTTTTATATCTTCTCCTTTCACATTTTGACTCTTATATCTTCTCTACAAATCATTTTTCAAGGAGAGCAGAGTACCACAAGCTTAACATAAAGATCCATGTATGTCGAGAATGCCCGTCTGGAAAAAATAAAAGAGTTTTTTTTCCTCGTGAAAGGATTGTTCGGAAGCTGTAATGTCTTTGCAAATTATACCTCGAGCTTCTAGGATAATGCCTATGAAGAAGAAAATAGTGATTGCCAAGAATTTGGCCTTTCACACCATACATAAATATCATGATACAACAATGATTGAAATCGATGTTCTTAGTGTTCTCTAGAAACATGATAAAGTAGTTCACAATATGTGCATGAATGGTGAAAATATTTCACCGTATCACATTTCATTTTGTTCATTGGATATGGTAATGCTGTTGCATACATGTCTTTTTCCCTTCCTATCTTTTACCCTAGTGTTTTAGAGAAAATGGATGTTTGGTTAACTATCACAGTTCTCTGTCACAGGTGTGTCCAGATAAGGATTTGGTTTAATTTTCAGAACCACATTTGTATTGTGAGTATTAATGGACTAACTCCATCAATGTTACAACTGTTGATTAGAGATTATTTACATTTAGTGATTGTATTCTTTGCATAAATGTACGATTTGGTTGAATGTCCTATAAGCTTCATTGAGTAACTAGTTGGTTGAGTGTTGAATTTTTTCTTTGATGAACTTAAATGCTGTTAATAGGTCTATGAGAAGCTTGGACCAAGTTTATTCAATTTTCTATGCAAAAACAAATATCGCCCATTTCCAGTTGATCCAGTTCGGTAGTTTGGTTGTCAACTTTTGGAATCTGTAGCATGTGTGTAGACAATACTTGCACTCGTAGCTTTCATTTTGAATCCTCATGGAGAACTCTACTTTGTAGTTGATTTAGGTTTTATGCATTGCGAGAGATTCATTTGCATTAGTTTTTCATTGATTCCTCTATTTTTATTGATTTGCCTCAAGATTACGATTTCTTCAACCTGTCATATGCACTCATTCAAAGTGACATATTTCTCTTTCCCCTTTGTCAAGATTTAGGGTTTGGAAGGTGTCAAATTGCAAATAAATCCCTTTGATTTGTGGAGCTTGTGGGGTATACTCAGTCTGCATTTTATAGGTTTGAAATCTTATATGTTTTTTTAGGATTTTTAAAATTTTTAGATGTTTCATGCGTGCTATTAATTCACTATTTTGATGGTGGATCATGACTTTTTAACAGAGCTTCTGTTCCCATTATAGAAAATTTTTCCCTCCAGAGGTTAGAGTTTCTTCTTGGATAGAGTGTCGGCTACACCATTATAAAATCTTGAGATATGTTGGATGGAGAGAGAAGAGAAGTTTTCCATTAATCTCTCAATCTTATATTGGATACCTCGAACCATTTTCCTTCAAATGATGTCGATGACAATGAGTCCACCAACAAATGAAAAACCCAAGGGCACTTTATTCATAAGAATTTGAATCAAGTCACATTTTCTATAGGCAGAGAGGCAAATGAGAATGAGTGGAAATGAGAAACGGTGGATGGTTGTATTCTCTTTGATGTGAAGATTTTCAAAATGCGTGCTCATGTTTTATGAGCCTATTAATGTATGCATTCTTGAAATATATTAAAAGTTGCTTCCTTAATTAAACCTAATGTGTTGGGGTCAATTTGGACCTTGATATTAGATATTACATCAATTGTGTTGGGTGAATTTGGACCTTACATCAATTGTGTTGGGAGAATTTGGACCTTGATATTATATATGATACTTTATGTTGGTCATGATATCATGATGTATTTAGTAATAATTAAGAAACTTTAATGGTTTTGAGTTGTCCACAAAGTTGGTTATGTTATTATGCTTTTCAAATACACATTGATACTATAAATGAGTTGATTTGATGGGATTATTTAATCATGTATGTAAATGATATTGGTGAAGGAAATATAATATATATTTGATTATATCATATTTGGGATCATTAGAGGAAATTTGAGGTTTAAAATGGGTCTCCTAAGGAAAATAATAAAATAATAGTTATTAATTTTAGAGGAAGACTGAAAAAAACTGTTTTTTTGTTCATATTTTCGACATATCTCCCTGTGTTCTTACTCAAATTCTGAGCAGGAGAGTTCGTTGGATGCAGAATTTAATTTCACTTCCAACGAGTACTCACACTACATACTTTTGACGGACCCCGCTACCCCGAAAACAAGAAATACCTGAAAAACGTGACGATGACATCTTGATTACATTTTTTTCAAGTATTTCTTATTTTTGGGGTAGCAGAGTGCGTCAAAAGTATGCAATGTGGTTACTCGCTGAATGCAAAATTAAATTCCGCATCCAACGAGCTCTCCCGCTTGAAATTTGTTAGGTTAAAACGAGCAATACAATATAATAATGAGTGAGAAATAAACATTAAAACAAGCAACCACATATAGACACACAATATACCCTAGAAACCCCATGCAAGGAAAACCAGCACCAATGAAGATCTTCATTACATGGCCAAGTTTAAAAGGGAAGGGTTACGTGGTCATCATTCTTTGTAGCAATTTAATGGAGATTCGATTCTTTCAGTTCGAAGAAATGTATACCTTTGAATTACACTGCAGAGGATAGGCGTTCCATGTGTTATGCCAAGTCATTCACAGTTTTTAACCCATCATTTTGATGGACCTCTGGTTTCAAGAAATTTGTTTTATAAGGGTTATTTCCATGGGTATATACCTAAGAATGTGTTTTGATTTGAAATATAATTTATATTAGATAAATAAGGTATACAACTTATTTTGATTTGAAATATAATTCATATTAGATGAATAATGTAAGGAGTGGAGTTTATATATTTTTAAGGTTGTAAAACTTATTTGATCATACAATGATCAACGTAGAAGATGAATATACTATCATTTAAGTATTTGTATGTTAGTTAGGTTTAACCATAATGTAAATGGAAATATGGTTGTAAGACCTAGTTAGGCATGGTACACCTATGGTTTATTAGGTAGACAAAAGAAGAGGGCATGTTGCAAATTGTTTCATGGTGAAAAAGTCAAATGTATGTTTACAGTTCATGAGTTTTTGGGCTCGTGGTATTTGGGTAACCCATGGTATTCACCCATGGTATTGCATGTGAATAAGCATACTTAAAGGCTTGAACACCTCCATTGTAAGGTGCCTAAGGAAGCCAGTGTGACTGATAATGGATGGATTGGCCATGACTTGGACTTGGTTAGGAAGAATATATCTATTATTATGGTTGATTTTCCCAATTGGGTTTCCAAGATAATCCTTTGTTGTCCTATGTGTATGTATTTAAATGCTTGTTCTGATGTGCTTTATATTTCTAATAATGGTATGAGAGCACACTGTAATTTAGGCACTTGACACATTGTAATGTGAACACTTGTATGAGTTGGGTTTAACCACAATGTCAATGGGAATATGATTGTTTAAGACTGGTTAAGACATGAATAACCCCGGTTGGTGAGTCACCTATGTAGATTTATGACACAAAAGAATGGGCCAAAAGAAGTAATTATGTCATGAAAAACAATTTCAATATATGCATATTTTATACTATCCAACCTAATGTAATCCCATGATGGTAATGCTCGTGTATGTGTGATGTTGTTATTTGATTATTATGGTGGCACTAGGTGCCTAAATTATGGACTATGGAAATTATTATTATTATACTTATCTAGAACTACATAACGAATCGACATGGACAACAATGTTGTTGGGGGGTTTCGGGTTCCACATGTGAAGAAATTGGGGATAGGAGTTGTGGATCCCCCTAAGAGTACTCTCGTCTTCCAAATTTTAGTGTTATTGGATCATAGTGGTCCTAATTTGTCTAATTAATGTTTTGCATGCACCCATGCATCCATGCAACCATGTACATGCACCCATGCACCATGAAATCATGCATATGCACCCATGCACCTTAGTACTCTAGTAAACTGGATTAGTTGTTAGTCAGTTATAGTCACTTTGGTTAATTGGGATTTGTCCTCAGTTAATTGGTGTTAAAAGTGAATGGTATTTAGTTAATGAGATGAATTCGAGTCATCCTTAGTTAATTTGATAATTTCTGGGCCAATTCAAATTATACCAAGTGCACGTAAGTAAATTTTGGAAAATTTGAGTTAGTAGGTAGAATTCGAGTTACCTTCATGTATGGGAAGTAATTGATGGGTAATTTTGAGTGAGTTATGGTGGGTTTTAGTCAGTGTTGAAAAATTCAAGTTAGACACTAATTGGGAGTGTGTTTGTTAGTGTTTTAGAGTTAGTCTCAGTGGATCCAAGTTACTTTGTGGAGAAATTCAATGGTTAAGTTAGTGGTTTTGAGGAGCAATGAATGACTGAGAGTTGTTTCTCAATGGTTTGTAGTCAATATCTTGGATTTGAATTGGTCTAAAGGTATTCAAATTGCTCAGGAGGTCTTTCATTCTTTCCTGGTTAAGTTTGTTGGCCATTGCATAGAGTGACCTTGACAAGAATGTGAATGCCAAAGGAGAGTTTAGCATGATACTATACACACATTGTACACCAATTTTCTTGTAGGGAATGGAGATAATGTGAGGAGAGTTTAGTGATATAGTAGAGAGACTACTCTCCCTTCAATTCAAATACCCGAGGAGGGGGATTCGAATTGTTTCTATTATGTTTCATTCATTTATTAAGGAAAGGCGATTTGTTCATGCCATGTGTGTGAATTATGTTCTTGGAGCACAGAGATACTAGTCATGCTTGAATTAAGCCTCATTAACTCTGGTATAGTTCCTCTCTGTCCACTGATTGTCTCTGTCTTGGTCCTGCACATAAATCCTGATTGTTAATGGTGATGTCTTGAGGGACCTAAGAGGTGAAGGGGTTACCATTTAAACTAGTAGTGTGGTGGAGGAGTATGTAGGTGGTGAGGGATTGGGTTGTGGCTCCTCAAATTGATATTTGAGCTAATCATTAGTACGATATAGTTTTGTGGTGTCTACCGAATATATCCGGCCTAGACATGCACATAAATACTGATGATGAATGGAGATGTCCTGAGGGACCTAGAAGGTGAAGGGAGTACCATTTCACCTAGTAGTGGGGTGGAGGAGCAAGTAGGTGGAGAGGGGGAAAACCATGTGGAAGAAATTCATGTGTTTGTATCACTTGGGATGTGGGCCTATGTTTTATACTTAGAGATCGAATTTCATAGAGTTACTTAGCGTGTGGATCCAAGACCTTAGCTCAGGGGTGACCTACACAATAATTGTGGCTTGAAAGTGTCTACGGATGGGAGGAAAGTTGTTCGGTTGATGCCATTTGCAACTTTATAAAAGATAAGTATTTATTCTATTTAGACTCTTTATGTACGCTACTATATATGTTCCCATGGAGATTGATAGATCTCTTTCATTATACGTTTTCAATTTGTATATTGTCTCATGGTGAATGGCTAACCCAATGTTGATAAATTGGCAACTCACGAAAGAGGTATGTTGATGTGTTAGACTAGTAGTTAGTAGCTAGTTTGTTTATGGAATTAATGACTATGAAAAGGTTTGATTTTAGGACAGTCCATATGGCCATGTATGGATATTCCTGATCAGATCATCCATGGGATTTATGACTGATATTTAATATGGAAAAATATGATCCAAAGTGATGTTATAATTATGCTATTTCAGGTAATGTAGTTTGTCGACTGAATAGTTATTTTAGAAGTCTAATTGCTTATGGATTATGAACAATTATAGGCCCGATATTTGGACAAGCATATGGTCATAGATGGATGTACCATACCAGGTCCCACATGGGCCTATAGACTGGTAATTTCATGCATTAGATTTGATATACATTAGGGTGTAATTATGCTTTGAGGAAAGTCAGGGATGCTGATTTATCGTGGTGTTAGAGGCTAGATTGTTTATGAAATTATGAGCATTAGATTGATTGATCCTTAGGGTAGACCATATGGTCATGTATGGATGTACTGGATCAGATCCGTGGGGGGTTTGAAACATAAATTTATTTCTATGATTTTGTTATAGTTAGATGTCTAAATTCTACCCCCATAGATTGATGAAATGCTGAATTGTTTACTATTGAAAATGAAGCTTTGTGAATTTATGAAAATGTGAATTTTTACTGTTATATGGCTATGGATGATATCCCATAGGTGTGATGATAGTTGGTAAAAATTTGAAGAGGTTTTGCTCTAAATGTATTCATATGCCATTACACTGCATTGGATGTAGAATGGGGAACTAGGTTGCATTGGAAGGGAAATCTTCTTTAATGGATGAATGTTTAAAAAGTTTTGATTTGTTCGGCATGTTAGCCTAACCTTATAGAGTATTATTCCATCGTGCATAGTTTATATTCATCCTTCTCTTTGTTAGAAACCTCGAATACACAACCTAGGTGTTGTGTTTCAAGGTTGGGTATGTTACATTAATAAAATGTATATTGAGATGACTAAAATAATAGATAATGTGCCATGCAAGTTTCATTACTATTTTAATGAAATGTGAGGTTTATAGTTACAAATACATATGACCTTTGTTTAGTAAGTCTGGTCCATATGCTACTTAATTAATATTCCTATTAATTAGGTATGGTCCATAGAACTTGAGAGCTAATTTAGTTTCCATGTTGCTTAAGAGATAACTATTTGTATGGTTTTAATCTCATGAACACCCAATATCCAACTTTAAACTCTCTATGTTCTTTGATGGTTTGCTTGTTGCTTCATATTTATTTGTGCAACTGTTAATTATCCTTAATTATTTGGATTACCTTCATATTTTGTTCAAGTTTGTTTTTTGCTACTAGAACCTTGGTATCGCTTAAAACAAATTCGCGGCAGTTGAGAGGTTCATACCCATACAAGGCTTGAAAGGTAATCATTTTAGTTGTTATGTGGTATGTACACTTTTACCACCATTCTGCAAGGTGCAACCAATATAGCCACTTATTTTGCTTATCAATTACAAGGCAATGAAGGTAGGATTCCATGCATTTATTGACAATTTCACTTTGACCATTTGTTTGGGGTTGGTAAGATGGACTCATGTTAAGTGATGTGTCAATTATTTATAATTTACTCCTTCCATAAATTTCCTTTAAATTTTGGCATCCCTATCATTAATCATGATCTTCATAAAGTCATGTAACTCATACATATTTTTGTAGAATACATCAATGATTTGTTTTGATGCATCTGTTTTCTTCACACCCATGCAATGTGCGTACTTGGTTAATCAATCAACCAGTGCCAAGGTTTTATATTTCCCATCTAACATGGATAATCCTTCAATAAAATACATGGTCATTTATTCCCACTTTTTATTTGGAATGTGGAGGGGATGAAGTAACCTTGGAGTTGCAACATTCTCACTTTTGTTTCTTTGGTATTTGTGACATTCAACTACATATTTGTAAATATCCCTATTCATGGGGATACCTTTCCAAAAAAATGATTGTCTTGCATTTGATATTGGGCTTAGATAAATTATTGCTTTATACCAAAGGATATGATTCTTCCACTCAAACTTGGGATTTTGGCTTGAATTATTAATTATGGCATATGGTTCAAGGTCCTTGGTGTGTTTGCTTCATATGAAATTATTTCTTCATCCTTTCATGAAAGAGCATCAACCATACATTATCCTTCCTCTTGTTATGTATTATTATATCTTATCAAAGGTGGAATTTTTTTCTATCCATTTCTCTTGTTATGTTGACAATGTTTTTTATTGTAAAATATATAGAAGATTACTACGGAAAAAGTTTCTCCATAGAAGGTGTTGTTTCCATTTTGCTAATGCATTTATAATGAGAAACATTTTCTTTTTTTCAAGAAGAAAAAACCTGTCCTTGTTATTTAGATTGAATCAAAAGACATTAATACATACATCAACCACATGTGGCCATTTACATGACTGCCCACCCAGAGTTCCCATCAGGAGGAAAGGCACATAATACCAAAGAAGAACCCATCAGAAAACTGTCTCATCATGTGATGAAGACTGTCTATTCAATCACATCGATCGAGAGCCAATAAAACTCTGTTCAGCGATCTAAATGAGAAACATTTTCTTATCATAAGTAGATCTCTAACACTCCTTCTTATTAAGTTTTCAACTTCCATATATGTTATTGGGTGTTTTTTTTTGCATTAATACTACCCCTATATCAAATCCTGAAGCATCACATTTGATAACAATTGGTTTTGAAAAATATAGGGTTTCCAGTACTAGTGTTGTGGACATAATTTTCTTCAATGACTCAAAACACTTTTATGCTTCCTCATTCCATTGGAACAAATTTTTATTTAAGAGATTTGTTACGGGGGATATTATGTGAGAATAATTTTGGATGAATATTTGGTAGCACCCTGCTAACCCCATAAATCCCATTAGATTGGATATGTTTATTAGCTTAGGCCAACCTATAATTGCCTTGATATCTACCTTAACTCCTTCCTTAGGTATCATGTGATCAAGATAATTTACTTATTATTTTCCAAACATGCATTTTTACATCTTTGCATATAACTAATTCCAAGTTTAAAAGAGACAACACTTATTTGCAATTTTTAAGACGTTCCTTCCAAGTTTTACTATATACAAGAATGTCATCATAAAAAACTTGTACAAACCAAAACAAACTTCCATAGATAGGGCTGAAACAGATCATTCATGACTTCTTGAAAGGTGGTTGGATCATTAGTTATCGCAAAAGGAATTCCTTGAATTCATAATGTCCTTTATGGGTTTAAAATTTGGTTTTGCCACATTTTCTAACTTTACCCTTATTTGATAGTACCCTAATCTCAAGCCTTATTTCAAGAATTACTTGATTCCATGAAGAACATCTAGAATTTCATCTATGAATAGATTGAGAAACTTGTTTTTAATGGTTATTTTATTTAGTCCTCTATAATCTATAAAAAACTTGAAAGATCCATCCTTATTTTGTACTAGCATTACCAACACTGCATAAGGACTTTGAATTTTCGTAATATCCACATCTTAGTACGTCCTCGATTAAAATTTTAGATTCCATTTGATGGTGACATGGATATCGGTAAGACTTAACATTTGTAGGGATTGAATGTCACTTTACTTCAATTATATCTTCAATCTTCCATTATGGTGGTATCTCCACGGATAGCTATTCGAAAACCTTCTTGTATTTTTGGATCGGTTCTTGAATCTCTAGTAGTCTTCGGTCAACTATTTCTAATGTTAATAACTCCATTTAATGACATCATACCATATAAGATGGTGCTCTCTTTTGGATTAGCTTCTCCAGTTGGTGGGATGACACCATCTATCGGGGGGGCATGGAATCCATACAACTTCTACCTTACCCCTTGCCACTTGAACTTGATAAGCTGTTCTTGGTGTTTGGATAAGTAAGTACCTAATATTTGTAACCATTGGACCCCTAATAGCACATCAACTACTCCCAAGGGCACCGTGTATAACTTTGATTCTAGGTTAGATAATTTTGCATCTGCAACTTAACCTTGTGGTAATTTCCCACATTTCTTATTTTTTTCCCATCTGCCACCATCACTTTCTTATTAGGTACTGAATATAGAAAAATGTTGAGTCTCCTTGCGAAATTAATTCCAACAACATTATGTGTACTTCCTATATCCATAATGACCATGACATTTTTATTTTGATATGCCCTCTAAGTTTTAAGGTTTGAGTTTGGCTTATCTTGGTTATGGGCATGAATGATAATGTTGGTGAATTTTCATCATTTGATTCTAAGGGAATAGTTTGAGGGTTCCTTGCTTCAATCTCAACCAATTCTTCACTATTTGATTTCCCTTCCTCCTTTGTTTTTCAATGGTATAAATTATTACCATGATCTCTTTTAGATGACCTATGTTTTGGGTCCCATTTTTTTGTAAAATACTTACATTTTCCTTTCTTTATTATTTGGGCCTCCATACTAAGTTTGGTATAATCCCTCAAATATGGTGGATGTTATTTTCTTTCTTGGTATGTGGCTAGCAGATTCTTATGTCTTTTATGAATCTTCTCAAAGCTTCTTTAGGATGAACTTTTAATTTTTTCTTCTACTACTTTTTCCTTTAATGTGGCCTTATCCAAAAGTGAGATGTCATGCAATTCTTACCCCTCGTTTATGTATGGATTCAACCCATGCACACAATTTTGAAGTTATTGTTCATATGTTAACTCAAGTACTCTTGTTGCTAAATATTTCCATTCATATATGTATTTATTCATATCACTTTTTGTTGTATTCTAGTGATTCTTGCCAAAAAAAAAAAAAAAAAAAAAACCTTTTCTTGTTCATATCTTGAAATATTTTAAAGAAGTCACTTTTGAATGTGTCCCAACTATAGGAGCACATGTTAAGTGGTAGATGTCCACTTCGTATACCAATTATATGTAAGGCCTTCAAACTGCATGGAGTCATATTTTATCTTTTCACCCTCGGATTGGACATTATGTATGCACTAAATTCTTCTGCCTTATTAATCCCAGCTACACTATGTTTTGCATTACCCTCAAAGTTTGGCAATTCTAGTTTGAATCTCATTGGATTTTCTTTCATTGGTTGCATTGAAGCAAGTAGCGGTTAGTTGAGGTTAAGAAGTGATAAACCATGGGGACCCATGTTGTTTGTGGAATTTCTATCTTGGTATAACTCATCTAAGAGTTAGTTGTGCTTGCCGAATTAGGGAGTGTTTGGGTTGGATTTGGGGGTAGGTGTTGCTTAAGGATTCCTTTCTCTTCATGAAATTCTATGGTCTTTCAATCCCCATGTTTATTCTATTAGTAATTTTTGTGTCAATTTGTGTTGTTAACTCTATAATCATATTATCCACATTTTTTGCATCTCCATCATTACTTTTGTGGTGATGTCTTGCCTAAGGCCTCTGTGCTAACTCATATTTTAGCTTAATATTTTTTGTTTCAATCTTTCCCTGTAAATCTGCTTGCATTTTATCGATTTTTCTCTCTAGATTCTTGAGTTTCTTGAAATCTTGTTCTACTTTATCCATCCAAGAATTCATCTCAAACATTTTTCTTATAACACGAGGAGCCCTCAACCTATCTTTGGTTGAATTAGATTCCTAATGCCATGATGCATTGAATATTAATGTGGTTTTACATATCACAATGACAATTAGATGTACGCATTCCTTCTTAATTTATCACTGCTATACTGATGCATGATTTTTCTTATGGTGTACAGACAGATAGTAGGAAACCAATATGCACCCCACAGCAGAGTGTGTTTAATGCTGCTGCGCGGACTCTCACGTACTTGAAGTCTCTGTGGACTTCTAATTTATCGGCAAAGCTTTCCGGCTGCGGCAGTGTTCACATCTGCATATCTATCATGCATGCAATAGACCATCCCCATACCTCTCATGATGCAATGCAGGCTGCTCATACCATCGTATGACCCATGAGAACGTTCGATGGGATGGATACCAATGACCCCTTGCGACATCGATGGATACAATCATCGCGGAATCTTGTAAAATCTTGTAAAGGCGCCACAGATTTAAATTTGAATTGTTTCACCTGCCACGGATTTAAATTTGAGTTTTATCCGCCCACCATGGATTTAGTGGATTTAAAAAAGGACCAACCATGTCTAATATTGGTCGTAGAGGTAGGGATCAACTTCAGGATGTCTCTAGGTTTTCCAGTGGCATCCACTGCTAACTGTCCAGATAACGTAGGAGCCAAGTACATGTACATCATTTCTATGAAGGGAATCAAGGGTCGTCTCAACAGGCTTCATGCGACCTTCTTTCAGGATATGGTCATGGCCACCAGGCCTGGAATTTGACGGTCTGTAGGACGTGTTTTGTCTGTTGGAACGTATTTGACAGCCAATCAGAAAATTAAAACGTCAACAATGACGCGTATAAAAATATTGAAACCGTCTATTTGACGTCTACAGAATTAAATCTCCCGTCATAAATTTTAATAGTGATTTGATGGAATACTTGTTCGAGAGTATAGCCTATGCTAGTTACTAGGCATGGCATCGGCCCGGGCATGAATTGCTGTGCAGCTGCTTCTTACCCTGCGAAGTTTCAATGTCCTTGTGGGTGGAGTTAATGCTCTCTCAGATTTCTTTTCCATTTCTTTGAATAATCCGGCCTCCATTCCCGTGACTCAACTACCTACTCTGGTGTTCTCTGGATAAAGCGGCCGTTCTAATGCATCGAGATAATGTATCAGGGGTAATCTAATCGAGATAATGCATCAGGATAATCCAGTGATTGTTAAGAGGCTGGAAGAGGCCAGGAGGATGATCTTGTATTCCATTATAGTTTTACCTTTCCCAGAAATATTATATTCTTCCTGCTAAAAGGGACATCAATACTCTTCTGCGCATCCATTGAATCGATTCCCGTTGTTCTACTTCTAACTGCAGTCCAGGTAAATTGGAACATTTGTTTTTTGGATGATGCCTAGTTTTGAATGTTTCTTCTTCGATCTATGAGCTAAACTCTGTTTATTTCCAGCAAATTTGAGTCGGAAGGAGTCTTTCTGTGACCGTTAAGCAAGTTATGTATAATATTTGATTATTTAGGCATATTACCGTTTCTGTGAGTAATAGGAACATTGGAAGTTCTGTCTACAATATTTGAGTTAAACTATGAGTCTAGAAGCTTTGTAAAAGAGAACCATTTTACCATTTGTATCTTCGACCGAGCTGGAAATTATGTTTTCTTCATCTTTCCGGTCGAGTTGGATATTATGTTTTCTTCATCTTTCCTCGGGAATCATTTTCCAACGGTGCAATTATTTTCTGCGTACAACCTCTTATCCCCCTGCCATCATATTGTTCAACAACGCCAAGGAAAAACTGGAAATGAACTAAAAAATTAATGAAAGCTGATTTTTCTCTACATCTGGAAAATCTGCTCGAAAATCCTATTCTTCAGGCAATTAATATAAATATATCAAGTCCTTTTTTCCACCAGATTATTCCGACCTGGATTCTTCTCTACTGAAAACCTCTTTCCTTCTCTTGTGGTTCAATCTACTTTTTCCATTTGGAAGATATATTCGTAACACTCTCAAGTTCTGTCTCTTAGCGGTGATTTTGGCTCTTTACTTTGAATGCGGAAATGGCTCCTTGTTTCTCTCGGCCACAGTCCCCAGTGCCGAGTCTCAGCAAGAATGTCTGGCCTGTGTTGTCTCTGCCTGCGTGCCGTTTAACTTTTCTAACAACTTTCTGAGGCACCAATTTTGTCTTGTAGTTCTATCTCACGTGCCTGTCACAGTCCCCGACCCTTCATTCTTTATACGCTTTCAAATTCTCCCAATTCAAGTCATATTGCAGTGCTGCAGCCTCATCTCTTATCCGCCATGGCTGACTCGACTCCAACCTTCAGACCCCCATCTGACTTTTAACTTCGGATATGGTATGACCGTGATTAGATCACATGATCAAATGATCTATATGCCACTTACTGTTTATTAGGGTTTCCTTTCTCGCCCCCTTTTCTTAGAACCAGAGTTTGGAGCTTCGGCATCTTTGGGCTCTGGATGTTGCTGCAGCAGCATAGAAGCATTATTATTATTATATAGTAAAGCTGCAGTTGAGTTCAGAACTTTATGATCCCTAGGATATTAAGGCAAAAATGATTGCCCCAGATTGGGAATTTAATGGTGTCGTTCGATCTCCCTCAGGATATGGTAGTTCTAGAAGCTTGTTAGAAACCAATGATGTCATATTTTTAGAGTAGGATCCCTAGGATAAAATTTGCTTGTTGTGTTGTTGCATATTTTGCAGGCATAAAAAAATATATTTGACAGGCACCAAATTGCCTGGGACAAAATGACAGGCACCAAAAACTAAACGTCACCAAATTTTCAGATGACAGGCACTGGAAATTTCAAATTCGAGGCCTGAGTGCACCCACCCATCAAAGTAACTGTCAGTTGAACGACCTTTCCTTTGAATTGCCATCGCTTTTCTCAAAACGTTTTTAGCTTTGTTGATGTGATTTCCGCGTCGTTACATGCCATCCTTTTCCCTCCCTTCACATTGAACAGTAACTAATGCGAGCCCAGCCCTCGTCTGCCACCCCACCAAGTTCAGGCTTTTCTCAAAACGTTTTTAGCGTTTTTGATGTAATTTCCGCGTCGTTACATGCTTCGTACTTTGTTACATGCCATCCTTTTCCCTCCTTCACATTGAACAGTAACTAATGCGAGCCCAGCTCTCGTATGCCACCAAGTTCAGGTTTTTCTCAAAACGTTTTTAGCTTTATTTTGATGTGGTTTCCCGTTGTTACATGCTTCTTATTGTGTTACATGCCATCCTTTTCCCTCCTTTCACGTTGAGCGATAGTTGCGTTTGGCCCCTTTTCTGTTTAGTTCTAAGAGGTAGAGTGAAGAGATAAGTGTCTTCAGTTTTGTGTTGGAATTCAGTTCTAAGTGGTGAAGTGAAGAGATAAGTCTCTTCTGTTCCGTGGTGGAATGCTAGTCTGAACATGGGAGATTTGGGAGATTCCTTGGGCGATCCCTTTTTAGAGTTGAAAAATGAGGATGGCAGACCATCCAATTTAGGGGCATTGATATCCCGAAATGTTGCAGGGAGGAGATTCTTAGTGGAATCGAAGAAGCTATGGAGAATAGCTGGGCCTGCCATCTTCACTCGCTTAGCACTGTATGGAATGAATATTGTTTCTCAAGCATTCGTGGGTCACTTGGGCGACTTGGAATTAGCTGTCATCTCCACATGCACCACTGTTATTATAGGTTTCAATTATGGGCTTTTTGTAAGTAACTTCGATTCTCTTTTTGTAATTTAGGAGCATCTATCCATATGATCTGCACTTTGGATTTATCAGTTACTTAGAGGAACCGAATTCTTTCAAAAGTGAATTGTATTCTTTCAGATGGATTTAGATTGGCGATAACTCAGTAATTCCTCTACTGAGTAGAGCACACAATTCGAAAAAGTGTTTATCAAAAATAAATATTTGTCCATCTTTTGTTGTTGCTTTTTAAAGAAGTTTATTAAGTAGTTTTGGTTGAAGATAATAAAATAAGCACCCACCAGATTAATAAAATTAATATGTTTTAGATTTACTGATTTATCACAATTATGTCATATCCTCGCTCTCCTTGTGATATGACCTCCACAACCCTTCACTCTCCTTGAACACTTGGGGACTTTTGTAAAAATCATAAAACGATTCATTCAATTCATAACTCGAAGTCGAATTATCCTTTAGAATGTACAGGGATTCAATTTGACAGCTAATAGACTGGTTGGTGAAAACATTCACTTCTTTTATTAATTGTTTGTATCAGTTTTGGAATTTACGGTTGGTATCAGTTTTGGAATTTCCTTGCCCTTTCATATGTTCCCAATTAGCACGTTCGTCTTGGTTTACACAATTTTCTTTGCAATCGACCCCAAGCTCAAAGCCGGCGACTCCGACGTCATTGTACAAAGAAGACAACTATTTACCGACATTTCCGGGATGGATAAATTGAATTGATGTATAAGATATGGAATAACTTATGGACCATTTGCACCAATGGGACTACGATCAGGGTTCTATTTAGGTGGCCACCGTGCTTTGCTGGACATCTGATTGGTGCAAACGGTCCGGTCAATAGGTTATTCCCTAAGATATTGGTTGCTTTTCTACATCTCATCTACGTCAAATTTGAAATTTTGAAGACTACATACAGAATTCTATTCAATCTCGGGTAGCTTGTAGGATTCCTGGCTGTAGTAAGCTAAATTTTAGACCATTTACATCTAAAATTTGGGGTTTTGTTTGTCAAAATCTAGCTGAAATTGTTTAAAGGTAGTTTTCAGTGATTGAAATTGCATTATCTTGCATAATCTAGATGCCCAAGGGTAATTGAGAGTCCCAAATCCATTTTTGCAATAAAAATTGCAATTTTAACACTAGAAATCTCATTTTCAACAATAAATCATATTACCTGATTCCAACCAAACTTACCTAAAATAAATACAAATAATCTAAAAAGATTAGCCAACTCCTTCCTTGCCTGAAAGGTTTAACTCTTATGGTTTCTTTGTCCATAAC